>OX451209.1:14493172-14831279 GCA_949628255.1 Macrophya alboannulata
TCAAAATATGAAAAATTCTGAACATCGTAAACGAATACGAGACATGCACAGAGAGTATATTTTTCAACGATCGTGCTTAAAAACCATAAAATTTTTGGGTCACACCAAAATTAAAAATCTGAGTATCAAAAGTTTTCACGCTAATGTATGTATGTATGTAACATACATACTTATATGCATCTAATCCAGCTGAATTTCGATTTCAAGTACATGCGTATTTTCGAACAAAGTTTTTCTTATAAATATGTAGTTAGAGTACTATATGAGTGTTTCCAAAGGCGTTATACGCACATGCATGAATTATAATAACTCGCTATAAGATAATTGTCCTATATACTTCCTTCACAATTGCAACTTGTATAGTGACTTCCTATTCGCACATAAACTAAGGCACTCATTATTCATTTCTTTGAAACTTTATTTGAGTTTGCTAGCAAATAATCAATCAATGTCTAATTCCTCTTTCATCCATTAGTATACTGTTTTAAGTTTAAAGTATTTGTGTAGTGAAAATTTCATATTTGCTCTGAGGCTAATGTTGATAATTGCGGTCAGGATCAGTTCGATAATAAATTGAGTAATTCTTTATAGTGTTGGTGCAGTTTATTTAATTTACATCGTGTATTTCGATACATGCATGCATATACATGTAGCTGACAAATAAATAATCGCCCATTACTCGCTCTTTTTGATATACCTATGTACGAAAAATAATTTCATCTTCTGATTAAGAATAAAAAAATCGACACTGGAGGGTATAATCGGAGCAATTCCGTAGCAGGTAGGCATACTACGAGGCGCTCGTTGTAACAGTCGCCCGGAGTGTTGTGAAATACGAAAAACATGTTGACAAGAACTGAAATGAAAATGAAGCACACGTCAAGAACGGCTTATAAATCAAAATACAAGCAGCACCTTATCCTTATGTTGACATAATTTATCAAGATCTTCAGAAACAGGGAGGCAGGCGACTTTGCTATCGATGGTGTAACGTGGTCATATGAACATCCGGTGTTAGACATAATTTTTTTTTTTTTTTTTTTGAAAAGTGTAAGACTGTCTTCTATTTTCATTTTTCATTCTGATTTTATCGCGCATTTGCTCATAAAATTAAAAAAAAAAAAGAAGAAGAAGAAAACTAATCTACTTCATCATTGCATACCCCAAATTCCTATAAAATTATGCCGCAATAATATCCTGATGAGGCAAAAATTTTTTGATAGATTATTTTGAATTGATCACTCCTGGAAAAATGCTTCGCTAACATCGTTTTCGTGTTTGCATTGGTGCCTATTACAGAATTATTGATTACGCTTCAGCGTATTTTGGCATCTATGGGATTATTCGTCTATCTATCTATTATTTTTAATTAATTAATTATTGGCCCAGTGCTCAAGAGAAACCCAAGTGCTCAAGTTTTCTTACCGATCCGTATAAGCTGAGAGATAACATTGGCAGGAAATCGCCGATAGAGATGATCGCCGGTTTCTTGGCTCTTAGCATCACGATGAAAATGAGACTTGTCATTTCTGGCGATTGACCAATCCAATTTGAACTGTAGATGGAGAAGCTGATGGCTCCACTCTACGTCAGTGATTGTTATTTACAGCTAAATATCTCTTATTTTTTACCTGTTTATTATGTATCCTACGTAACATGCCTATATGGGAAAAAATATATTATATTGGAATAAACGGAACATCAAACTTACATTTTCTATCAAAATTTGAGCTGGCCAAGAGTACACGAGAAGTTGCAGGCTGGCACCTATAACGAAACTCACAAATTTTCCCTTAACTCGTGCAGGTACATCCTGCAGGCCGATACCAAAAAGTTATCGATTGATGCCTTTCAAAGCAACGGTGACTCTGACGTTTAGGTAATTATACGTAAAATTTTAACTGACATAATTTGAGGTTTATATTACATAGGATTTCGTACACTCTACGAAAAGAAATGGGTATTGGAAGTAGGATGTAGTATAGTAATATGGGTAATCTGCTCTGGTGAATTAATGAAAAATATTGTATCAAACAGTGTCTGCCAAACAGAAATGTGGCAAAATGAAAAAATGAAAATTGGGACAACGATATGAGCAGCATTTTTGATGCTGGATTATGGTGATTTGCGGTTTGTTTCGCATAGTGGCATTGTGTAATATACATGAATTAAGTGATGGAAAACGGAGGAAGTCGGAAGCAAGATTTACCCGAAGAAGCTGGAAGCCACCGCAGACTATTGCAATGATTGTGCTACATCCAAGACCGTAAGCGATGAAGCGTGTTACTAGATTCACGTCTTCCGCAAATCTGAAAACAACGAGATTCTCATTCGAGAAAACATTATGGTCTACGAGATGTATCATTGGCAAATTTTCTACATGAATCGTTCATAAAATATCACACAAGAGTAGTTTCCAAAATCTAATTTCATCTGATTGAATCCCATGACGAAGAACGCCCGCGCCAGGTAGAGTTTAACGAAAGGCCCTGCAGTGTCGGACCAGTACCCTATGCCGATGGTCGTGATCCTAGCGCAGTTTTTCATCCCAGTACCGGAATAATATCGGTTAATAATCAGAATGATAAGATCGTGCTGGCGCTGGCAACCAAAACTGGGCCAATATCTCCAATTCTCTCAAAAATATATAGCAAAAGCTGAGCATGAGAAGGGCGTCATTCCTCATAGGACTTACTCCCTTCTAGTTTTTAGCCCTTGAAATGTATTCCGAGAGAAGCCCAATGCTGTCTCAGCGACTTGTGACAGTACTCGGCTGCAGATGCTAGCTCAGTAGTGGGCCGTATGAATAGCGCTACCAACAGCGTTCAACATCGAGGCTCGACTGTTGACGCTGTAACAATGCTGGACCGTATTACCAGTATTGGCGGACTGTACCTGGGATGAACCCTGCGATCACCGAAATAGGGCCGAACAATGACGCTCAGCTTACCGTAGTAATTCTTGATGCTTTTGGATGCATATACAGCATTGTTTTCTATCCGAAACTCGTCGCAACTCCTCCGATAAAAATTCGAACCGAGCGGCAGTAAACCATACGAGAGTTGAGAATTCAAGATCCAGAGCGACAAGAATCCCAGTCTGGAAGATTGCCACGATTTGAGTAGCGCGCAAGAAGTTCTTCAGCAATTCGGTGTTGACTTCAAAGGGATACGATGTGTGTAGCGGATATGGCTGCTGGAGGAACACGGGTGAGATGCTGAATGCCAGGATGGTTGTAACGATACAGAACAACATGAAGTAGTGCAACTTAATGCATCTATCCACATATCTCTGCAATGATTGTCGTTCCCGGGGCGTCGCTGATTTCACGAAGTTTTCCATCTCTGAGATGCATGCCTGTTGAGTATTCGAAATTCTGTGATATTATGAACTTTTTCAATACACGGATAAACGAAGGTCTGCAAAGTTTGGTGCAATTTACACTTGCGTTAGCGCAAAAACTTGACGGTCAATAGAAAAACTTATCCGTAAACTGAATAAAGTATAATTAGCAAACCCGTAGTTTTTTTCCATTGGTCTTGCACAGCCACATTTTCAACGATGCTGTATATAACGGACACAATTCGGCTATATCGAGCAGAAAGCCGTCAACATCTTCAATTTTCAAATACGTATCGTACATAATTGGCAAGATGATCACCAATGGAATACAGAAGTTAAACCACCAGTAGATCTGATAACGCATTATCTCAGATTTCTTCGCGCTCGCTGGTGGTGGTAAGCAGGCAGCCAGTTGGGCACAGATTGTTGTGAATTGAATCACTTTGTCTGGTGTGACTTTTCCAAACATGGTCACAATCTTGGCTGTTTAGAATATGTTCGAGATCCAGAACAATGATGATTTAGACTTGGAAAAAGGTCTATAGCTCTTAAACGACACACCTATTACTATCTTTGCCGAGATCTGGACTCAAAATGACAATTCACATGTCATATTCAACGACGTTGAATCGATTTTCACGGTATTCCATTAGTAATTCTAGCTGCACATTTCGCTGCAGCTACAATTTTAATCACCGAGCATCCGTATACCCGCAAAGTTTCTCGGACAACGGTCGCGTCAGGAAACGTCCAAGTTGCAGAAATTAACGCTATACGCAGAAAGACAATAACGCTACAACTATAAGTTCTGCTCGAGGAAGTCGACCTAGTATTTGAAGTCCGATTATTTCGGCTTTGATAATTTCAGTGACTACACTTTCCTGGGCACCTGTGTAATTCGTATGGGCGTTCCGATATAAAAAATTCAGTCGTCAGATCGTCGGTTCTTGAAATCTTTAAACCTATTGAATTTATTTCTACTTCGATAGAAATTTGGAGTAGCTAGAGGTGGTACTTTGGTAAAATATTTGATAGTAATTGTACGGCAAATTTCGTTGTTATTTGCAATGCAAATAGAGAGTTAATTTATTTATTTATTTTTTTTAACAATATAACGCGCTAAAAGTTTATATCGAATTCCCCCTTGTATAAAATGCAATCCTCATCTGCGGAAGCTGTATTAAAATCAAATTTGTTTTATACCAAGTAAATTGCATCAATTTGAAATCAATCGTATCTATATCCCACACACAATTCTACCTATAATCGTCATAAAAATGACAAAATTGAATATAATTGGTACTTGGTAGGCCAATTTATTATAATTGTAGAATTTGAACCGCTTAATTTTTGGGAATTTTATTTTTTTCTTGACATTACAGATGTGTAGAATTATGTGGTCGGCGAATTTTTTATGAATTATCCTATGATAGTCTATAGAAATGTGAACATTTCATGTTGATTAGTATAGCCTAGACAAGTAAAACTTGACAGATTCTGAGTACCTATACAGAAAATGCGTAATTATATTGCGGGCAGTGTGGCAAAGTTTCGAATAAATACTATATACTCATATGTGTGAATAAAAATGTGATTTGACATAACAATTGTTTCCCATAAACTATATGCCAATTATACATATTAGTTAATTTACATCAATGCCGTTTGGGTTACCAAGATATTCGATAATTAAATCGACTGACACTATAATTTTTCGGCCTCAAAAAAATTCTCAATGCAGGAGTGAGCTTCGTTATAGTATTTCAAAGTAAGATACACGCAGCTGCAGGAAATTCGTACATGTGGTTTCCCAGACCAAAAAGAAAATCATTGTATTGTACATTATACGCAGTAGAAAGCGTTTATCCGAGGTAATTTTTGAGATTGAGTCCCGCAGAAATTCGGTGATACGACGCTAGGTATAAGTTGTAGATGTGATTAGCTTGTTATAGTATGATTATAATACATTGCAAATTTTCGAATCATTCAAAACAGGATCATCAATAACTATTCACGATCTGTTTGAAAAAAATATATACTTTCTTTCTCACATAACATGTTTACTCCAATTTTGAATATAAGATTGAAATAAATATAAAATAATCAAAGAAATTTGGAAAGGCCATTTATCCTAGGTATACCTGCCAGGCTGGTATGAATCTACTGCATATTTCGACGTTATTCATAAGGACAGTTTCACGATCAGGTGAATTACAAATATACCTACCTATAATCAGAATTTTTTTTCTTTAATGATTTGCATTCCGTTATAAAAGCCATATTCGTGTTCTCCATTATTGAACCACAATTCTTACCTCATATTGGTATTTGTTTTCTCTTAGATTCTGCATCGTCGGTAACGAATGCTTGCAGACGGTTCGTGGATAAATCTTACAGTGACTTGGTTCCGAGATACGTTAATTGTTTTCGTTGATTAGAACTACAGGAATGGCATGCAAGTTGCATATAATAAGGCGTGTGCATTTTTGTACTCCATTTCACCGTCTCTTACTATATCTGTCTATTATATTGGATTTTTAACTCACAGTAGAAGATATCACATGCTCTCTCTCCAGTATACCTATATTCATATTTGTCCAGCCAGCGACTTAACTAACGGTATAAGTAATTGTTAAGAATAATATACTAGCTCACTGTTGCTATGAGTTATAATATCGAAAAATGATTTGGAAATATAAATGGTAGAGGTATATTTATTTAAAAGAATGGGCCTATTAATGACATAGGTCCTTTTTATTATCAACATTATTAATAATACAGCAAAACAAAAAATATCATACAATAAAATAGTGCCGTTTCACGATAGTGCGTCATTAAGCTTTTTACATATTATGTAGCATCCTGCAATCAAATATTTCATTATCAATTTTCAGTCCTGCTCAACTCGAAAGTGATATATACTCTTTTAGCTGTTGGTCAGTATCGGCATTGAGAGTAAGCATCATTTGAGCAAACTGACTCTGCTATATCTGCCAAAACCGTTTCTGTGAGGAAAAAAAGTGCTTTGCTCGTCTCTAACAATGTTTTTACAATCAGCCAAGTGTGCTACACCAATATCTAAGGGTGCTAGATTCTATGAGAAAAATATTCCACTTAAAATCCAACGAACGTTCTTCCGGATGGTACAGCTTTCAAATACAATCGGAATAGCAGAAGGGCTGTTCGGGTGGTTGACACTAGCTGACGTGGTAACTTTCGTTGCAATTTGCATGAGGAATTTAGGGTGATTTTTCTTTTCGACTATTTTTTCTTCTTCACTCAAAGATCAAATTTTGTGGACATGTCGAAAAAAAAATTCCCTGAAAGTTATACCCCTTAATATTAATATTAAGTACTTTCCCAGAGCGTGAAAAGATTTCCCATCTAAAATACACGTAAATCAAAAATTTGTTTTTTTCAAAATTCTATAACTCAGCGGCATTTTATGCTATCACATTGTTCTTGGTCGCAATTTACACAGAATTAAACGATCTTTAAAAGTGTCTATAACGGCGTAAGTGCAACTTACACTGGTGAGATGGTACGGGTCACTGAAGTTGATTTTTACCCCAAATTCTCGTTTTTTCCCTGTTATCTCCGAAATGATTAACTTTATCGAAAAAATGTGAAGGAAAATTTTGTTGGAAGTTTAATTTCCTATAAAAAACGTATTCTAGACCTAAATGCTCAGATTAATATTTCTTGAGATATTGAACTTTAACTTACTTGTGGTATTAAATTTTTATGGTTTATTGAATCAACCTTTTGAATTGTTGGCATTCCATATCATATCATCATATTTTCACGTGAATATCACTTTTCCAAAATTGAGATAGTAAGGAAAGCTGAATAATATAAATCACATTTGTATTACATACTACTATAATATACTACCTTATGCAACTATTTTAAAAATCTATATGAAATATCATCACTGTATTATGTATACAGATTATTATAAAGAATCTTCTCCTTTGATTTCTCTTTATTTTTTTTTTATTTGACTGAATATAGTTTATATCATGATGACTTGTATGAATGCGTTAAGTAAATAAAGATACTTGATCAATTGCGATGGGTATAGATTTATTTTCAAGAAGCAATCACATATTGTATATAACTTTAACAATAAGTAATATTGTATAGATACAGCAAAAATAAATTACGAAATATATCAATATTTATTCGCATTATTACCTTCCACTTTCCCCTACCTGCGCCCTTTCATTTTATTTAGGCGAGAGGTGAAACGGCGTATAATGATACACATAGGATGTAATTTTTCCCGCCAAAAATTTCAGCACACCTCCTTGGGTCAGATGTTCTCCTGATACCAGGAGCAATTTTTCGAGTAAAAATTTCAAAAATCATAAATATCTTAAGCGAATAAGACATGCACAAAGAGAGAGCGAGAGACACAGCATGCTCGCATGTCTCTATGCTCCTGATTTTTCCTGCCAAAAATTTCAGCACACCTCCTCGGGTCAGATGTTCTCCTGATACCAGGAGCAATTTTTCGACTAAAAATTTCAAAAATCTTCAATTTCTTAAGCGAATGAGACATGCACAAAGAGAGAGCGAGAGACACATCATGCTCGCATGTCTATATGCTCCTGATTTTTCCTGCCAAAAATTTCAGCACACCTCCTCGGGTCAGATGTTCTCCTGATACCAGGAGCAATTTTTCGACTAAAAATTTCAAAAATCTTCAATTTCTTGAGCGAATGAGACATGCACAAAGAGAGAGCGAGAGACACAGCATGCTCGCATGTCTATATGCTCCTGATTTTTCCTGCCAAAAATTTCAGCACACCTCCTCGGGTCAGATGTTCTCCTGATACCAGGAGCAATTTTTCGACTAAAAATTTCAAAAATCTTCAATTTCTTGAGCGAATGAGACATGCACAAAGAGAGAGCGAGAGACACAGCATGCTCGCATGTCTCTATGCTCCTGATTTTTCCCGCCAAAAATTTCAGCACACCTCCTCGGGTCAGATGTTCTCCTGATACCAGGAGCAATTTTAGGATCTAAATATGAAAAATTCTGAACATCGTAAACGAATACGAGGCATGCACAGAGAGTATATTTTTCAACAATCGTGCTTAAAAACCATAAAATTTTTGGGTCACACCAAAATTAAAACTTTGAGTATCAAAAGTTTTCACGCTAATGTATGTATGTATGGAACATACATACTTACACGCATCAAATCCAGCTGAATTTCGATTTCAAGTACATGCGTATTTTCGAACAAAGTTTTTCTTATAAATATGTAGTTAGGGTACTATTTGAGTGTTTCCAAAGGCGTTATACGCACATGCATGAATTATAATAACTCGCTATAAGATAATTGTCCTATATACTTCCTTCACAATTGCAACTTGTATAGTGACTTCCTATTCGCACATAAACTAAGGCACTCATTATTCATTTCTTTGAAACTTTATTTGAGTTTGCCAGCAAATAATCAATCAATGTCTAATTCCTCTTTCATCCATTAGTATACTCTTTTAAGTTTAAAGTATTTGTGTAGTGAAAATTTCATATTTGCTCTGAGGCTGATGTTGATAATTGCGGTCAGGATCAGTTCGATAATAAATTGAGTAATTCTTTATAGTGTTGGTGCAGTTTATTTAATTTATATCGTGTATTTCGATACATGCATGCATATAGGTATATGTAGCTGACAAATAAATAATCGCGCATTACTCGCTCTTTTTGATATACCTATGTACGAAAAATAATTTCATCTTCTGATTAAGAATAAAAAAATCGACACTGGAGGGTATAATCGGAGCAATTCCGTAGCAGGTAGGCATACTACGAGGCGCTCGTTGTAACAGTCGCCCGGAGTGTTGTGAAATACGAAAAACATGTTGACAAGAACTGAAATGAAAATGAAGCACACGTCAAGAACGGCTTATGAATCAAAATACAAGCAGCAGCTTATCCTTATGTTGACATAATTTATCAAGATCTTCAGAAACAGGGAGGCAGGCGACTTTGCTATCGATGGTGTAACGTGGTCATATGAACATCCGGTGTTAGACAGAATTTTTTTTTTTTTTTTTTTTGAAAAGTGTAAGAACGTCTTCTATTTTCATTTTTCATTCTGATCTTATCGCGCATTTGCTCACAAAATTAAAAAAAAAAAAAAAAAAAAAAAAAAACTAATCTACTTCATTATTGCATACCCCAAATTCCTATAAAATTATGCCGCAATAATATCCTGATGAGGCAAAAATTTTTTGATAGATTATTTTGAATTGATCACTCCTGGAAAAATGCTTCGCTAACATCGTTTTCGTGTTTGCATTGGTGCCTATTACAGAATTATTGATTACGCTTCAGCGTATTTTGGCATCTATGGGATTATTCGTCTATCTATCTATTATATTTAATTAATTAATTATTGGCCCAGTGCTCAAGAGAAACCCAAGTGCTCAAGTTTTCTTACCGATCCGTATAAGCTGAGAGATAACATTGGCAGGAAATCGCCGATAGAGATGATCGCCGGTTTCTTGGCTCTTAGCATCACGATGAAAATGAGACTTGTCATTTCTGGCGATTGACCAATCCAATTTGAACTGTAGATGGAGAAGCTGATGGCTCCACTCTACGTCAGTGATTGTTATTTACAGCTAAATATCTCTTATTTTTTACCTGTTTATTATGTATCCTACGTAACATGCCTATGGGAAAAAAATATATTATATTGGAATAAACGGAACATCAAACTTACATTTTCTATCAAAATTTGAGCTGGCCAAGAGTACACGAGAAGTTGCAGGCTGGCACCTATAACGAAACTCACAAATTTTCCCTTAACTCGTGCAGGTACATCCTGCAGGCCGATACCAAAAAGTTATCGATTGATGCCTTTCAAAGCAACGGTGACTCTGACGTTTAGGTAATTATACGTAAAATTTTAACTGACATAATTTGAGGTTTATATTACATAGGATTTCGTACACTCTACGAAACGAAATGGGTATTGGGAGTAGGATGTAGTATAGTAATATGGGTAATCTGTTCTGGTGAATTATTGAAAAATATTGTATCAAACAGTGTCTGCCAAACAGAAATGTGGCAAAATGAAAAAATGAAAATTGGGACAACGATATGAGCAGTATTTTTGATGCTGGATTATGGCGATTTGCGGTTTGTTTCGCATAGTGGCATTGTGTAATATACATTAAGTGATGGAAAACGGAGGAAGTCGGAAGCAAGATTTACCCGAAGAAGCTGGAAGCCACCGCAGACTATTGCAATGATTGTGCTGCATCCAAGACCGTAAGCGATGAAGCGTGTTACTAGATTCACGTCTTCCGCAAATCTGAAAACAACGAGATTCTTATTCGAGAAAACATTATGGTCTACGAGATGTATCATTGGCAAATTTTCTACATGAATCGTTCGTAAAATATCACACAAGAGTAGTTTCCAAAATCTAATTTCATCTGATTGAATCCCATGACGAAGAACGCCCGCGCCAGGTAGAGTTTAACGAAAGGCCCTGCAGTGTCGGACCAGTACCCTATGCCGATGGTCGTGATCCTAGCGCAGTTTTTCATCCCAGTACCGGAATAATATCGGTTAATAATCAGAATGATAAGATCGTGCTGGCGCTGGCAACCAAAACTGGGCCAATATCTCCAGTTCTCTCAAAAATATATACCAAAAGCCGAGCATGAGAAGCGCGTAATTCCTCATAGGACTTACTCCCTTCTAGTTTTTAGCCCTTGAAATGTATTCCGAGAGAAGCCCAATGCTGTCTCAGCGACTTGTGACAGTACTCGGCTGCAGATGCTAGCTCAGTAGTGGGCCGTATGAATAGCGCTACCAACAGCGTTCAACATCGAGGCTCGACTGTTGACGCTGTAACAATGCTGGACCGTATTACCAGTATTGGCGGACTGTACCTGGGATGAACCCTGCGATCACCGAAATAGGGCCGAACAATGACGCTCAGCTTACCGTAGTAATTCTTGATGCTTTTGGATGCATATACAGCATTGTTTTCTATCCGAAACTCGTCGCAACTCCTCCGATAAAAATTCGAACCGAGCGGCAGTAAACCATACGAGAGTTGAGAATTCAAGATCCAGAGCGACAAGAATCCCAGTCTGGAAGATTGCCACGATTTGAGTAGCGCGCAAGAAGTTCTTCAGCAATTCGGTGTTGACTTCAAAGGGATACGATGTGTGTAGCGGATATGGCTGCTGGAGGAACACGGGTGAGATGCTGAATGCCAGGATGGTTGTAACGATACAGAACAACATGAAGTAGTGCAACTTAATGCATCTATCCACATATCTCTGCAATGATTGTCGTTCCCGGGGCGTCGCTGATTTCACGAAGTTTTCCATCTCTGAGATGCATGCCTGTTGAGTATTCGAAATTCTGTGATATTATGAACTTTTTCAATACACGGATAAACGAAGGTCTGCAAAGTTTGGTGCAATTTACACTTGCGTTAGCGCAAAAACTTGACGGTCAATAGAAAAACTTATCCGTAAACTGAATAAAGTATAATTAGCAAACCCGTAGTTTTTTTCCATTGGTCTTGCACAGCCACATTTTCAACGATGCTGTATATAACGGACACAATTCGGCTATATCGAGCAGAAAGCCGTCAACATCTTCAATTTTCAAATACGTATCGTACATAATTGGCAAGATGATCACCAATGGAATACAGAAGTTAAACCACCAGTAGATCTGATAACGCATTATCTCAGATTTCTTCGCGCTCGCTGGTGGTGGTAAGCAGGCAGCCAGTTGGGCACAGATTGTTGTGAATTGAATCACTTTGTCTGGTGTGACTTTTCCAAACATGGTCACAATCTTGGCTGTTTAGAATATGTTCGAGATCCAGAACAATGATGATTTAGACTTGGAAAAAGGTCTATAGCTCTTAAACGACACACCTATTACTATCTTTGCCGAGATCTGGACTCAAAATGACAATTCACATGTCATATTCAACGACGTTGAATCGATTTTCACGGTATTCCATTAGTAATTCTAGCTGCACATTTCGCTGCAGCTACAATTTTAATCACCGAGCATCCGTATACCCGCAAAGTTTCTCGGACAACGGTCGCGTCAGGAAACGTCCAAGTTGCAGAAATTAACGCTATACGCAGAAAGACAATAACGCTACAACTATAAGTTCTGCTCGAGGAAGTCGACCTAGTATTTGAAGTCCGATTATTTCGGCTTTGATAATTTCAGTGACTACACTTTCCTGGGCACCTGTGTAATTCGTATGGGCGTTCCGATATAAAAAATTCAGTCGTCAGATCGTCGGTTCTTGAAATCTTTAAACCTATTGAATTTATTTCTACTTCGATAGAAATTTGGAGTAGCTAGAGGTGGTACTTTGGTAAAATATTTGATAGTAATTGTACGGCAAATTTCGTTGTTATTTGCAATGCAAATAGAGAGTTAATTTATTTATTTATTTTTTTTAACAATATAACGCGCTAAAAGTTTATATCGAATTCCCCCTTGTATAAAATGCAATCCTCATCTGCGGAAGCTGTATTAAAATCAAATTTGTTTTATACCAAGTAAATTGCATCAATTTGAAATCAATCGTATCTATATCCCACACACAATTCTACCTATAATCGTCATAAAAATGACAAAATTGAATATAATTGGTACTTGGTAGGCCAATTTATTATAATTGTAGAATTTGAACCGCTTAATTTTTGGGAATTTTATTTTTTTCTTGACATTACAGATGTGTAGAATTATGTGGTCGGCGAATTTTTTATGAATTATCCTATGATAGTCTATAGAAATGTGAACATTTCATGTTGATTAGTATAGCCTAGACAAGTAAAACTTGACAGATTCTGAGTACCTATACAGAAAATGCGTAATTATATTGCGGGCAGTGTGGCAAAGTTTCGAATAAATACTATATACTCATATGTGTGAATAAAAATGTGATTTGACATAACAATTGTTTCCCATAAACTATATGCCAATTATACATATTAGTTAATTTACATCAATGCCGTTTGGGTTACCAAGATATTCGATAATTAAATCGACTGACACTATAATTTTTCGGCCTCAAAAAAATTCTCAATGCAGGAGTGAGCTTCGTTATAGTATTTCAAAGTAAGATACACGCAGCTGCAGGAAATTCGTACATGTGGTTTCCCAGACCAAAAAGAAAATCATTGTATTGTACATTATACGCAGTAGAAAGCGTTTATCCGAGGTAATTTTTGAGATTGAGTCCCGCAGAAATTCGGTGATACGACGCTAGGTATAAGTTGTAGATGTGATTAGCTTGTTATAGTATGATTATAATACATTGCAAATTTTCGAATCATTCAAAACAGGATCATCAATAACTATTCACGATCTGTTTGAAAAAAATATATACTTTCTTTCTCACATAACATGTTTACTCCAATTTTGAATATAAGATTGAAATAAATATAAAATAATCAAAGAAATTTGGAAAGGCCATTTATCCTAGGTATACCTGCCAGGCTGGTATGAATCTACTGCATATTTCGACGTTATTCATAAGGACAGTTTCACGATCAGGTGAATTACAAATATACCTACCTATAATCAGAATTTTTTTTCTTTAATGATTTGCATTCCGTTATAAAAGCCATATTCGTGTTCTCCATTATTGAACCACAATTCTTACCTCATATTGGTATTTGTTTTCTCTTAGATTCTGCATCGTCGGTAACGAATGCTTGCAGACGGTTCGTGGATAAATCTTACAGTGACTTGGTTCCGAGATACGTTAATTGTTTTCGTTGATTAGAACTACAGGAATGGCATGCAAGTTGCATATAATAAGGCGTGTGCATTTTTGTACTCCATTTCACCGTCTCTTACTATATCTGTCTATTATATTGGATTTTTAACTCACAGTAGAAGATATCACATGCTCTCTCTCCAGTATACCTATATTCATATTTGTCCAGCCAGCGACTTAACTAACGGTATAAGTAATTGTTAAGAATAATATACTAGCTCACTGTTGCTATGAGTTATAATATCGAAAAATGATTTGGAAATATAAATGGTAGAGGTATATTTATTTAAAAGAATGGGCCTATTAATGACATAGGTCCTTTTTATTATCAACATTATTAATAATACAGCAAAACAAAAAATATCATACAATAAAATAGTGCCGTTTCACGATAGTGCGTCATTAAGCTTTTTACATATTATGTAGCATCCTGCAATCAAATATTTCATTATCAATTTTCAGTCCTGCTCAACTCGAAAGTGATATATACTCTTTTAGCTGTTGGTCAGTATCGGCATTGAGAGTAAGCATCATTTGAGCAAACTGACTCTGCTATATCTGCCAAAACCGTTTCTGTGAGGAAAAAAAGTGCTTTGCTCGTCTCTAACAATGTTTTTACAATCAGCCAAGTGTGCTACACCAATATCTAAGGGTGCTAGATTCTATGAGAAAAATATTCCACTTAAAATCCAACGAACGTTCTTCCGGATGGTACAGCTTTCAAATACAATCGGAATAGCAGAAGGGCTGTTCGGGTGGTTGACACTAGCTGACGTGGTAACTTTCGTTGCAATTTGCATGAGGAATTTAGGGTGATTTTTCTTTTCGACTATTTTTTCTTCTTCACTCAAAGATCAAATTTTGTGGACATGTCGAAAAAAAAATTCCCTGAAAGTTATACCCCTTAATATTAATATTAAGTACTTTCCCAGAGCGTGAAAAGATTTCCCATCTAAAATACACGTAAATCAAAAATTTGTTTTTTTCAAAATTCTATAACTCAGCGGCATTTTATGCTATCACATTGTTCTTGGTCGCAATTTACACAGAATTAAACGATCTTTAAAAGTGTCTATAACGGCGTAAGTGCAACTTACACTGGTGAGATGGTACGGGTCACTGAAGTTGATTTTTACCCCAAATTCTCGTTTTTTCCCTGTTATCTCCGAAATGATTAACTTTATCGAAAAAATGTGAAGGAAAATTTTGTTGGAAGTTTAATTTCCTATAAAAAACGTATTCTAGACCTAAATGCTCAGATTAATATTTCTTGAGATATTGAACTTTAACTTACTTGTGGTATTAAATTTTTATGGTTTATTGAATCAACCTTTTGAATTGTTGGCATTCCATATCATATCATCATATTTTCACGTGAATATCACTTTTCCAAAATTGAGATAGTAAGGAAAGCTGAATAATATAAATCACATTTGTATTACATACTACTATAATATACTACCTTATGCAACTATTTTAAAAATCTATATGAAATATCATCACTGTATTATGTATACAGATTATTATAAAGAATCTTCTCCTTTGATTTCTCTTTATTTTTTTTTTATTTGACTGAATATAGTTTATATCATGATGACTTGTATGAATGCGTTAAGTAAATAAAGATACTTGATCAATTGCGATGGGTATAGATTTATTTTCAAGAAGCAATCACATATTGTATATAACTTTAACAATAAGTAATATTGTATAGATACAGCAAAAATAAATTACGAAATATATCAATATTTATTCGCATTATTACCTTCCACTTTCCCCTACCTGCGCCCTTTCATTTTATTTAGGCGAGAGGTGAAACGGCGTATAATGATACACATAGGATGTAATTTTTCCCGCCAAAAATTTCAGCACACCTCCTTGGGTCAGATGTTCTCCTGATACCAGGAGCAATTTTTCGAGTAAAAATTTCAAAAATCATAAATATCTTAAGCGAATAAGACATGCACAAAGAGAGAGCGAGAGACACAGCATGCTCGCATGTCTCTATGCTCCTGATTTTTCCTGCCAAAAATTTCAGCACACCTCCTCGGGTCAGATGTTCTCCTGATACCAGGAGCAATTTTTCGACTAAAAATTTCAAAAATCTTCAATTTCTTAAGCGAATGAGACATGCACAAAGAGAGAGCGAGAGACACATCATGCTCGCATGTCTATATGCTCCTGATTTTTCCTGCCAAAAATTTCAGCACACCTCCTCGGGTCAGATGTTCTCCTGATACCAGGAGCAATTTTTCGACTAAAAATTTCAAAAATCTTCAATTTCTTGAGCGAATGAGACATGCACAAAGAGAGAGCGAGAGACACAGCATGCTCGCATGTCTATATGCTCCTGATTTTTCCTGCCAAAAATTTCAGCACACCTCCTCGGGTCAGATGTTCTCCTGATACCAGGAGCAATTTTTCGACTAAAAATTTCAAAAATCTTCAATTTCTTGAGCGAATGAGACATGCACAAAGAGAGAGCGAGAGACACAGCATGCTCGCATGTCTCTATGCTCCTGATTTTTCCCGCCAAAAATTTCAGCACACCTCCTCGGGTCAGATGTTCTCCTGATACCAGGAGCAATTTTAGGATCTAAATATGAAAAATTCTGAACATCGTAAACGAATACGAGGCATGCACAGAGAGTATATTTTTCAACAATCGTGCTTAAAAACCATAAAATTTTTGGGTCACACCAAAATTAAAACTTTGAGTATCAAAAGTTTTCACGCTAATGTATGTATGTATGGAACATACATACTTACACGCATCAAATCCAGCTGAATTTCGATTTCAAGTACATGCGTATTTTCGAACAAAGTTTTTCTTATAAATATGTAGTTAGGGTACTATTTGAGTGTTTCCAAAGGCGTTATACGCACATGCATGAATTATAATAACTCGCTATAAGATAATTGTCCTATATACTTCCTTCACAATTGCAACTTGTATAGTGACTTCCTATTCGCACATAAACTAAGGCACTCATTATTCATTTCTTTGAAACTTTATTTGAGTTTGCCAGCAAATAATCAATCAATGTCTAATTCCTCTTTCATCCATTAGTATACTCTTTTAAGTTTAAAGTATTTGTGTAGTGAAAATTTCATATTTGCTCTGAGGCTGATGTTGATAATTGCGGTCAGGATCAGTTCGATAATAAATTGAGTAATTCTTTATAGTGTTGGTGCAGTTTATTTAATTTATATCGTGTATTTCGATACATGCATGCATATAGGTATATGTAGCTGACAAATAAATAATCGCGCATTACTCGCTCTTTTTGATATACCTATGTACGAAAAATAATTTCATCTTCTGATTAAGAATAAAAAAATCGACACTGGAGGGTATAATCGGAGCAATTCCGTAGCAGGTAGGCATACTACGAGGCGCTCGTTGTAACAGTCGCCCGGAGTGTTGTGAAATACGAAAAACATGTTGACAAGAACTGAAATGAAAATGAAGCACACGTCAAGAACGGCTTATGAATCAAAATACAAGCAGCAGCTTATCCTTATGTTGACATAATTTATCAAGATCTTCAGAAACAGGGAGGCAGGCGACTTTGCTATCGATGGTGTAACGTGGTCATATGAACATCCGGTGTTAGACAGAATTTTTTTTTTTTTTTTTTTTGAAAAGTGTAAGAACGTCTTCTATTTTCATTTTTCATTCTGATCTTATCGCGCATTTGCTCACAAAATTAAAAAAAAAAAAAAAAAAAAAAAAAAACTAATCTACTTCATTATTGCATACCCCAAATTCCTATAAAATTATGCCGCAATAATATCCTGATGAGGCAAAAATTTTTTGATAGATTATTTTGAATTGATCACTCCTGGAAAAATGCTTCGCTAACATCGTTTTCGTGTTTGCATTGGTGCCTATTACAGAATTATTGATTACGCTTCAGCGTATTTTGGCATCTATGGGATTATTCGTCTATCTATCTATTATATTTAATTAATTAATTATTGGCCCAGTGCTCAAGAGAAACCCAAGTGCTCAAGTTTTCTTACCGATCCGTATAAGCTGAGAGATAACATTGGCAGGAAATCGCCGATAGAGATGATCGCCGGTTTCTTGGCTCTTAGCATCACGATGAAAATGAGACTTGTCATTTCTGGCGATTGACCAATCCAATTTGAACTGTAGATGGAGAAGCTGATGGCTCCACTCTACGTCAGTGATTGTTATTTACAGCTAAATATCTCTTATTTTTTACCTGTTTATTATGTATCCTACGTAACATGCCTATGGGAAAAAAATATATTATATTGGAATAAACGGAACATCAAACTTACATTTTCTATCAAAATTTGAGCTGGCCAAGAGTACACGAGAAGTTGCAGGCTGGCACCTATAACGAAACTCACAAATTTTCCCTTAACTCGTGCAGGTACATCCTGCAGGCCGATACCAAAAAGTTATCGATTGATGCCTTTCAAAGCAACGGTGACTCTGACGTTTAGGTAATTATACGTAAAATTTTAACTGACATAATTTGAGGTTTATATTACATAGGATTTCGTACACTCTACGAAACGAAATGGGTATTGGGAGTAGGATGTAGTATAGTAATATGGGTAATCTGTTCTGGTGAATTATTGAAAAATATTGTATCAAACAGTGTCTGCCAAACAGAAATGTGGCAAAATGAAAAAATGAAAATTGGGACAACGATATGAGCAGTATTTTTGATGCTGGATTATGGCGATTTGCGGTTTGTTTCGCATAGTGGCATTGTGTAATATACATTAAGTGATGGAAAACGGAGGAAGTCGGAAGCAAGATTTACCCGAAGAAGCTGGAAGCCACCGCAGACTATTGCAATGATTGTGCTGCATCCAAGACCGTAAGCGATGAAGCGTGTTACTAGATTCACGTCTTCCGCAAATCTGAAAACAACGAGATTCTTATTCGAGAAAACATTATGGTCTACGAGATGTATCATTGGCAAATTTTCTACATGAATCGTTCGTAAAATATCACACAAGAGTAGTTTCCAAAATCTAATTTCATCTGATTGAATCCCATGACGAAGAACGCCCGCGCCAGGTAGAGTTTAACGAAAGGCCCTGCAGTGTCGGACCAGTACCCTATGCCGATGGTCGTGATCCTAGCGCAGTTTTTCATCCCAGTACCGGAATAATATCGGTTAATAATCAGAATGATAAGATCGTGCTGGCGCTGGCAACCAAAACTGGGCCAATATCTCCAGTTCTCTCAAAAATATATACCAAAAGCCGAGCATGAGAAGCGCGTAATTCCTCATAGGACTTACTCCCTTCTAGTTTTTAGCCCTTGAAATGTATTCCGAGAGAAGCCCAATGCTGTCTCAGCGACTTGTGACAGTACTCGGCTGCAGATGCTAGCTCAGTAGTGGGCCGTATGAATAGCGCTACCAACAGCGTTCAACATCGAGGCTCGACTGTTGACGCTGTAACAATGCTGGACCGTATTACCAGTATTGGCGGACTGTACCTGGGATGAACCCTGCGATCACCGAAATAGGGCCGAACAATGACGCTCAGCTTACCGTAGTAATTCTTGATGCTTTTGGATGCATATACAGCATTGTTTTCTATCCGAAACTCGTCGCAACTCCTCCGATAAAAATTCGAACCGAGCGGCAGTAAACCATACGAGAGTTGAGAATTCAAGATCCAGAGCGACAAGAATCCCAGTCTGGAAGATTGCCACGATTTGAGTAGCGCGCAAGAAGTTCTTCAGCAATTCGGTGTTGACTTCAAAGGGATACGATGTGTGTAGCGGATATGGCTGCTGGAGGAACACGGGTGAGATGCTGAATGCCAGGATGGTTGTAACGATACAGAACAACATGAAGTAGTGCAACTTAATGCATCTATCCACATATCTCTGCAATGATTGTCGTTCCCGGGGCGTCGCTGATTTCACGAAGTTTTCCATCTCTGAGATGCATGCCTGTTGAGTATTCGAAATTCTGTGATATTATGAACTTTTTCAATACACGGATAAACGAAGGTCTGCAAAGTTTGGTGCAATTTACACTTGCGTTAGCGCAAAAACTTGACGGTCAATAGAAAAACTTATCCGTAAACTGAATAAAGTATAATTAGCAAACCCGTAGTTTTTTTCCATTGGTCTTGCACAGCCACATTTTCAACGATGCTGTATATAACGGACACAATTCGGCTATATCGAGCAGAAAGCCGTCAACATCTTCAATTTTCAAATACGTATCGTACATAATTGGCAAGATGATCACCAATGGAATACAGAAGTTAAACCACCAGTAGATCTGATAACGCATTATCTCAGATTTCTTCGCGCTCGCTGGTGGTGGTAAGCAGGCAGCCAGTTGGGCACAGATTGTTGTGAATTGAATCACTTTGTCTGGTGTGACTTTTCCAAACATGGTCACAATCTTGGCTGTTTAGAATATGTTCGAGATCCAGAACAATGATGATTTAGACTTGGAAAAAGGTCTATAGCTCTTAAACGACACACCTATTACTATCTTTGCCGAGATCTGGACTCAAAATGACAATTCACATGTCATATTCAACGACGTTGAATCGATTTTCACGGTATTCCATTAGTAATTCTAGCTGCACATTTCGCTGCAGCTACAATTTTAATCACCGAGCATCCGTATACCCGCAAAGTTTCTCGGACAACGGTCGCGTCAGGAAACGTCCAAGTTGCAGAAATTAACGCTATACGCAGAAAGACAATAACGCTACAACTATAAGTTCTGCTCGAGGAAGTCGACCTAGTATTTGAAGTCCGATTATTTCGGCTTTGATAATTTCAGTGACTACACTTTCCTGGGCACCTGTGTAATTCGTATGGGCGTTCCGATATAAAAAATTCAGTCGTCAGATCGTCGGTTCTTGAAATCTTTAAACCTATTGAATTTATTTCTACTTCGATAGAAATTTGGAGTAGCTAGAGGTGGTACTTTGGTAAAATATTTGATAGTAATTGTACGGCAAATTTCGTTGTTATTTGCAATGCAAATAGAGAGTTAATTTATTTATTTATTTTTTTTAACAATATAACGCGCTAAAAGTTTATATCGAATTCCCCCTTGTATAAAATGCAATCCTCATCTGCGGAAGCTGTATTAAAATCAAATTTGTTTTATACCAAGTAAATTGCATCAATTTGAAATCAATCGTATCTATATCCCACACACAATTCTACCTATAATCGTCATAAAAATGACAAAATTGAATATAATTGGTACTTGGTAGGCCAATTTATTATAATTGTAGAATTTGAACCGCTTAATTTTTGGGAATTTTATTTTTTTCTTGACATTACAGATGTGTAGAATTATGTGGTCGGCGAATTTTTTATGAATTATCCTATGATAGTCTATAGAAATGTGAACATTTCATGTTGATTAGTATAGCCTAGACAAGTAAAACTTGACAGATTCTGAGTACCTATACAGAAAATGCGTAATTATATTGCGGGCAGTGTGGCAAAGTTTCGAATAAATACTATATACTCATATGTGTGAATAAAAATGTGATTTGACATAACAATTGTTTCCCATAAACTATATGCCAATTATACATATTAGTTAATTTACATCAATGCCGTTTGGGTTACCAAGATATTCGATAATTAAATCGACTGACACTATAATTTTTCGGCCTCAAAAAAATTCTCAATGCAGGAGTGAGCTTCGTTATAGTATTTCAAAGTAAGATACACGCAGCTGCAGGAAATTCGTACATGTGGTTTCCCAGACCAAAAAGAAAAACATTGTATTGTACATTATACGCAGTAGAAAGCATTTATCCGAGGTAATTTTTGAGTTTGAGTCCCGCAGAAATTCGGTGATACGACGCTAGGTATAAGTTGTAGATGTGATTAGCTTGTTACAGTATGATTATATAATACATTGCAAATTTTCGAATCATTCAAAACAGGATCATCAATAACTATTCACGATCTGTTTGAATAAAAATATATACTTTCTTTCTCACAACATGTTTACTCCAATTTTGAATGTAAGATTGAAATAAATATAAAATAATCAAAGAAATTTGGAAAGGCCGTTTATCCTAGGTATACCTGTCAGGCTGGTATGAATCTACTGCATATTTCGACGTTATTCATAAGGACAGTTTCACGATCAGGTGAATTACAAATATATACCTACCTATAATCAGAATTTTTTACTTCAATGATTTGCATTCCGTTATAAAAACCATATTCGTGTTCTCCATTATTGAACCACAATTCTTAACTCATATTGGTATTTGTTTTCTCTTAGATTCTGCATCGTCGGTAATGAATGCTTGCAGACGGTTCGTGGATAAATCTTACAGTGACTTGGTTCCGAGATACGTTAATTGTTCTTGTTGATTAGAACTACAGGAATGGCATGCAAGTTGCATATAATAAGGCGTGTACATTTTTGTGCTCCATTTCATCGTCTCTTACTATATCTATTATATTGGATTTTTAACTTACAGTAGAAGATATCACATGCTCTCTCTCCAGTATGCCTATATTCATATTTGTCCAGCCAGCAACTTAACTAACGGTATGAGTAATTGTTAAGAATAATATACTAGCTCACTGTTGCTATGAGTTATAATATCGAAAAATGATTTGGAAATATAAATGGTAGAGGTATATTTATTTAAAAGAATGGGCCTATTAATGACATAGGTCCTTTTTATTATCAACATTATTAATAATACAGCAAAACAAAGAATATCATACAATAAAATAGTGCCGTTTCACGATAGTGCGTCATTAAGCTTTTTACATATTATGTAGCATCCTGCAATCAAATATTTCATTATCAATTTTCAGTCCTGCTCAACTCGAGAGTGATATATACTCTTTTAGCTGTTGGTCAGTATCGGCATTGAGAGTAAGCATCATTTGATCAAACTGACTCTCCCCGGCCAGTCTCCGGAGCGCAATTAGCTGAAAATAAAACGTATTTCATTGTAAATTACTGCGAAAAATATTTGTTTGTATTAAATTATACGAAATGAGTTACTTGAGTTTGAAGCGTATCTTGCAGGGAAACACTGTGTACTGGATCACCAAAGGCTAGTCTTCTCCTGCGCTGTTCATGTTCAGTTTCGTAATCTACATCTTCATATTGAGATGGGCTTGGCTGATCGCTGATCATTAGAGAGCTGAAATCAGTTGAAATATTATAAATTTAGAAAGACTTGTTAATTCAATGATTAGAAGAATATAAAAAAAAAAAGGTTCCTCTGGAAGAAAATGAAATCAGATTTTAGCATTTGATAAAGAATCAATAGCTGCGTACTCAATGGGACATCCCATGTCGTCGATCTTAGTGATGTCGTTCAAAGCTTCAATGATATTTGAGAGCATGCAGGAAAAATGTTGAAGAACGCATGGCGGACTGTCTGCACCCAGCAATGAGCAGAGGCCAAGCGCTAACAGTTTACGTCTTTCTGGCTGAGATACAAGAGGCATTCTATTCACCCAAATCAATACCATTCGACCCAATACTGCTTCTTCACTAGACTCTCCACCGCCTACTTGTCTAGATAGCTCTCCTATTACCTGAAACATTATAATACACGTAAATTGTAAAGTATAGTCAAACATGTTGCAAAAATGTGTTAAAATTTTATTCTCAAACACGAAAATCCCGCCAGTTTGTTTGATTTTCGGTAACAATTAGTAACAATTGTTGATTACCTGTACAAAAATGTCCCTTGATCCCAAAAGCACACGAGCAACGATTGACAAATACATTGACATGACCATTGGGTATTCTTCGCCTTTATAAACACTCCTGCAATCATATTGAGATTAATTTTTTTAATAAAATATCGTTTTAATTATAGTTCGATAAATACTTACTCAAATATTTTTGTGAGCAGAGGTTTTATGAGCTGTGCTCCTTGATGTGGTAAGGCTCTCAAACACGTTTCGACCAATCTCATTGCCATTACTATTCCTTCGGATCTTAAATCACCTAAGATAGACCCCAAGGTTCCAACGATCAAAGCTCCTCTGTCTCCTAGAAATTCTTGAGGACTCAGCAATACGTATGCCTGTACTATGTATAAGCATAGCCTCAGGTTTTCCGATGAGGTTTCTAAACGGAATAATATGAAATGACTTACAACTTCATAGTGTAACACAAAGGGAGTAAAAAAATGTATAAATCGCTGAATTATGTTACAGGAAATGAACGAAAAAAGACAAGAATCATTTAGAGATGGCAAAATATAAAATAGAAATAAAAACATTACATTTCAATTTTGGATATGATGTTAGGCACTGATTCAGTTTTAAAAAAAAGCATAATTATGCTCGAGATTTCAACTGATTTCAATTATTAATGGACTTGCTGCATTCTCTATGCTAGGCGTGCACACCTTGTTTATTTCACGATGGTATTACCGACCTAAAAGGGCAGGCATGTTCCTGAATAGATCCATAATTGGAGGTGTAGATGCCGGGGCATTCTCAAGAAGAGCCAACCACAACTCTAGTCCATCTTCCAGTAAATAGACGTGACCCTCCTGTGTTACGTCGCAGCTCATCGCCACTACGCCAACAACCATAGGTTGTAAGACTACGCTCTCAGAACCTAGAGCCTAGGAATAATAAAAACGTAGGTAAACAATTTTTCAGATCATAGTGTAGTCTTGAGAGGTCAAAAACGCAAAATTGTTCTACTTATATAATCACTGAATGTTAACACAAACCTTTTCGAGATGTACAAGAGTGGATACAATCGCACACCTAAGCATATTATGCTCTTCAGACTGCTGCCAAAGGGCAGGCAAATACCCGCTCAATGCTCCTACATGTGGTCTTATACCACATCCTACTCTCTCAATCACGAATGATAAAACGTACAAAACGTGCATCTGTAAATTAAGACATTGTTATCAAAAACATGATATTTGTATGACAAGAATTCAATGTCCAAATATCATCTGGAACCGTATTTTGTGAATTGTAACCGATGGTCCAACTTTCAATTTCACAATTTCAACAAGATAAAGGATGTTTGATTAGAAATATGCAGAAAAATTATGTTAAAAGTTATGAATTTAGATTTATAAATACGCTGGGCTTCTCACTTTGGTATCACACTCATTCACCTCCTTAAGCAAAGCGAATAGTAATGAGAATGAGGGTTCTAAAAAAGGTGAAAATTCATCTGTGTTGAATTGGAAGTCATCTATCGCGCGTTTTAAGGCATCACTAGCTGCTAATCGTACTCCAAGGTCTTCTTCAGGACTGAGGGATTCTACCATTAATTTATACAATTCTGGTCTCAGTTCTGCACTCAGTTTAACACCTGAAAGTTATTATTTTTTTTTTTTTTAATGTGACGATTATTTTCATCTCTACATTTTAATAACAGAATGCAATTCTATACCCAGGAACTCCAGGTTTTTATGCCTCAAGTTTCATACTAATATAGAAGAACTAAAAAATATCAACAATGTTAAGACTCAGTTAGACTTAGAAAGCTTAGTTAATATTTTTGAAAACTTTAACTGTACGTATTCCGTCATCCTGTTATAAAAACGATTGTTCAATAGAACGATATTTAGTAAATGACTGACCATGTGAAGGATGATAAGATTCTGTAGCATTTTAAGGTATAGAATTACAAGCGTGTAAATCTTTTTCCCACAAAACTCACCAGTCCATTGTCCGATAAGCCAGCAAACACGTCTTCTGATTATCCTGTAATTGGTACTTGTAACTTTCAACTCTTGTTTCAATGTAGTTGAAAACCATTGATCAAAGTTGACCTGAAATTAGAAAATTTATTAAATATCTTGTTATGCATAACGATATTATTATTCTCATAGAATTACAAAAATCCTTCAGTTCAAACGAACAATTTTATTTATTTGGATTGAAAAGTCAGCCAAGTCTTTATTCAAATATAACCGGTTCAAGCAATATTTTCAGTTAAGAATTGACTACATACAAATTTTATGCATAATGATTTTGTTAATATTACCTCATCGTATAAATCGAATGCTGCAAGTCCAACGGCATTGTAAACAGCATCTTTTAGAAGAATAGCATGCAAGTTGTTAGGATCAACAGGTTGATGATGGCTCTGCATGAGTTCCACTAATACGGAGACAAGTACATCCCTGAATTGATGGAAGACAGCCAGAAATACCGACTCCGTGCATGGCTAGAAAAAGACCTTATTACTCAAAACAAAGAACATAAATGTTTATATATGTTTCAAGAAGAGCAAGACTTTTAGATCCATTTCTGACACAAAAGCAATATTTATATCAATATTTACTCTCAAGCTGTATTTCCAGGCCTCCCCACCATCGTCAATAACTAGAAAAATAATTTAGTACAAGTGAAATATGAGTTTATTTATTTAATTTATAAGGAGCAGACCAATTATCTCGAAATATGGCATTATAATATTACCAAAATTTTCAGGATCTGAATCCCATTGTTCCAAATCAATGGGAGTAAGAACAAAATAATGTGTGACCAATCTTGAGCAAATTTCAGTCAATGTTTCCACAGTAAAAAACTCTTGTCTCAGTTGATATGCCCTCAAAGTAAGAGGGTTTTTAGTTTCTATAGAAATCATAAATATCAGTTGAAAAAAATATTCCTTTATCTAATGTGAAACATTAAGAATTGTGTCGTGTCTAGTACCTTGTATTACTTTTGCAGGCCTGTAATCATTGCATAACAAGATACCCTTCATAAGATTCAGACACTGTATAATGAACCTTTCGAAAGCCAACGCTTGACCGGATTCAGTGAAACAATAAAAGACTGAAAACTCTAACGACGTAGGTATGAGTTCGATGAAGCAAAATGCGTGCATTTCCAGTACCCCTTTCAAAACTTTTGTCAGATGAATTATGAATTTATCGCAGACGTCTAATTGTATACCACGTTCAATCAAGGTTTTTCCTAAAAATTATTCAACAAATGAAGAAATGAATTTATGTTAGCAGAATCCGGACTTATTTTAATGGAATACTCACTACATTCCAGGCTATTCCTCGCCCGATCAAAAACAACTTTTAGGAACAACATTGCGTCTTGAGATTCCGATGGTTTGCTAAATCCATTGACAGTTAATTTTCTGAGTATCCTCAACAAGAGTAAAGCCTTTTCTAACGCTTCTTGAATTTGATTTGGTTCGGCAGAATTTGATGCTAATACAAGAAACGACTCTGTGTATGTGTTCCACAAGTTAAGAATGAAATTAAACACATTTGTAGTTAATTCCTGGAACAACGTTC
This sequence comes from Macrophya alboannulata, assembly GCA_949628255.1. Taxonomy (NCBI): domain Eukaryota; kingdom Metazoa; phylum Arthropoda; class Insecta; order Hymenoptera; family Tenthredinidae; genus Macrophya; species Macrophya alboannulata. Next base: position 14,520,592 of record OX451209.1, read on the forward strand.
TGTCCGCAGCCAGTCTTTTAGATGCTAAATTTTTGACTACATGATGAAGCGTTAACAATGCTCTGTGCTGTGTTAATGGATTATCTCCTCTTACTCCTTCTAGAAGAGTTGGAATCAAAGAACCCCACTCCCTGGGACAGTCATACCTAACAATTAAAAATAAATTCATAATACCCGTAACACTTTGAATAAAATTAACAATTGCAGATATATTTGTCGAATAAAAGTTTATTTCTTCAGAGAAGATCCAAGGAATTAAAACATTATTAGTTAAAAACGGTCTTTTGAATATCAAAAAGCCAAAAAGATTGGAGTTAAAGTAAATATTTGACTCCTCACCTAGCTATCTTAGCGATCGAGACTGCTAGCTGTACAGCCAACTGATTAACAGGCTCGCTAAAGTCAGCAATCAGATTTTGTCGAAGGAACTCTTTTTCATCCGCAGCTATTTCACTGCACAGGAAGAACAGATTGATTTAATAATAAGAATTATACTTATTTTTATCAGTCAATATGTGATAGCTACTCAGTAATTGAAAATGGATCAGTTAATCCCATTTTCAGAGATATTGGAGACGTAAAAACGGATTTACAGAATTAGAGTTTTGTTTGGTTCTTTATAAATCCTGAATATTTAAAAATGGGATTTGTCAATCAATTTTTCTCCACTGGTGAAGTAGAAAGATTTTTTAGTATATTATGTTTATAACAAAGACAAACTCACTCCGGGGCATTTTTTCTCCAGTATCTATCAACCCCATTTTTGAAATACAATATGGCAATCCATCTTACATTAACATCCAAGGAATGATTTGAAAACACATTCTGAAAATAAAATGACCATCTCTTCAATCTGATTCTCGTTGCTTTGATTCAATGTCAAAATTATACACGTTCTATTGTAAATTTACGTGTATATAAATAGTTATTGTAAGTATCTATCGTATGACTCCTGTCTGGTTTGGAATCAGGATCTCTTATAACGTGACTGAGTCTTATTTTTTATTTACTGCACTCACGAATAACGCTGTGTAAAATCCACGCTGCGTTTCCCACTCTTTCAGGGTCTGTTCAGCTGGCTTAAGTATGTTGGGATCCTGGCTACCAGCCTTATGTAAAATATCCACGACTGCTGCATCCATATCTTTGTGCTAAGAAGATGAATTTCATATTTAGACAATTTATACGATAAAAAAAATGGGTAAGTCTAGTGTTCTCTTCAAAATTATCTATTGTGTAAACTATTTGTAGCCTTTCTTACAGCTCTGTACATGACATGTTGATGTTTTTTTTGTTTACATAAAATAATAGCCTAGAGCCTATTTATCTATGATAATCAAGAAAATACATGTGAACTGAAATTGTGATATGAAAAGTACTCCAATTGTAAAAATGTTTGCAAAGGCATGATATCATGGCACCAAGTAATACTAGACGTATAGATATAATAATAAAGGTACTATTGCATGATAATGATGTTTGAATTGAGCTAAACTATTATAATTATCAAATATAAACATTGCGTAGTGATATAAACGATTTAAACATTAATAGTATAAGATCCTTGTTTACTTTTAAACCATATGTATGTATGGTGAGAATATAATTCTGATAATGATCTATTTGAATAAATGTTACCCTTAGTATTGTCAGAAGGGCGATAAAGTTTTGATACTAATAACTGGAATAGAAAATTCTGATAAGTTGGTCTACTGGAATTGTTTGGATTTTTAATAAATATAAATACGCGTCAGGTTAATATATTCATAAAAATTGAATTCGTCGTTATAATTTTTGTGAGTATTGAATAATAACCCCCTTACGTGTTGGATATTTTTAATGATCGAGTAGCGAGGTGTATTGGTAAATTTTTTTTTTCTGAATAGAGAATAAAATTTAAGCGTGGTGTAAAAATTGGGTGGCACAAGGCTAACCTATACAAAATATTGAGTAAGGAAACGTGTTACAAATTTTCCCGGTTACCTTACAGAATGATGTAATTTACGAAATTATGTTCATAACACTCCATCTAACATATTTATGTATAAATTAATACATAAGTTAAATTCCTGGAAAAACCCTCTATTATTGGAATGTCACACCGCAAAAGTCGGCATTTCAGAATTTTGGGAAAACGTTCTTTTTTTTCTTCTCTCTCTCTATCGTTATCTTTCTTATTTATTTATTTTTTATTTCTTCATAGTTGGCTATCCTGGTTATCGTCAGGTATCACAAACTCCCCATATACTTCAGCTGTTTCGACAGCGAATATTCTACGGTTTGTTTTTTCGCACTTTACCAGGAAAATATGAGAATTGTCCTCTTACGAATGTTCCATCAATCACCGACAAACGATTCACGTCGTTTCGCATTGAAATTAATTGAATACATTTTCATCGGGGAGCCAAGGAAAAAAACTCCCTAGGAAAATTTATTAATTGATTTATTAATTAACAAATCACCGAAAAACGTTCCGATTAGTCGATCATTCACCAACAACCGATTAAAAATATAATTAATCCTATCGGGGTAGATGAGGGGCTAAACTATGGGGAGTTGGTATCGTGTGGCTTTAAAATAATTTACCAGAAGAGTACTTCCGGTAAGCGCACTCTATCGGTCTTCACGTACAACCGGATTCTTTCTTTTTACATGGCTCGTGGCACGGCATAGATCTTGTCACCATGAAGGTAAAAATCCAATAATATCTGAGTAATCCTTAACATATTTAACCAAATAAACTACAGTGATTAAAGCGTGATTATCGAACAACAGTTCTGTGCATATATGGTTTATGCGTTACAACTATATCGTCGTAAAAGTTTGTTTTATCAAATTGTGTTGATCGACGGGCACGGGGCTTGTGTGTTGTTCCCGACAAATAGTTTATTATACGTTCTCTCTACACATCCGACAATAATTTTCTATCATATTCATTCATCAACAAGTATTTCTACCGAAATAAAACAAGTCTCATATCAATTGTTGCTAAAAACTAAATCGAACGTCAAATAATTATCTAACCTATAAGTTTCAACACAGCGCAACACTTTCTTACATGTTTATTATACCGCTGTAGAAACACTCCGAGTGATTATTTATATTTACCAATAATTGAATTATTTTTCGAATGCTGCGATCAATTTTTTTTGTATAATATTTATTGTAAATATTAACATTTTATTTACTTTATGTATATTTGTTTTCTAGCTGAACGTATCCTTCCCGGCAACAGGATGCCAGAAGCTATTCGAAGTAACGGACGAGCACAAGCTCAGAGTTTTCTACGAAAAGCGTATGGGTGCTGAAGTCGAGGCTGACACACTAGGTGACGAATGGAAGGGCTATGTGGTTCGCGTTGCTGGTGGAAACGACAAGCAAGGTTTCCCCATGAAGCAGGGTATCCTAACCAACGGTGTGTAAACTTCAATTCAAAGTTATAAACAGCTGTAAATCAGTTTGTGAAATAAAACCAGTATTTGAGATTCACTATTTACTGCTTAGGTTTTTTCGTTTAATTAAAATTATTTTGTGTAATTCAACTCGCATTGTTTATATTTTCAATGAAAAAATATGTGCGTGGCCTCCACGGGTAATAGAAGTGAAACTCGTATTATTCTGTCATTGGCAAGTAACGCCCTCTCTGTTGATAAATAACAATTTTATACAGTGCCTTTCATCCCGATTTGATCTGGGTATATTTACAATTTTTTTTGTTTTATTTTTTTTTTTATTTATTTATTTTTTTTGCTATTGGCAAGGAATGTCCTATGTATAAATTTAATGTATATCACTTTTCATACCTCTATGCTCCCTCTTTTTCATTTCAGTTCATAAAATTTTGCTACTGCCTCAGCTAAAGAAGTTTCACTTAAAAAAGTTCGATTTGTGATTTGTCAGAGAATTGTTATAATTTTTGTTAAAATGCTGAATTCATAACAATGAAAGAATAATTATTTTTTTTTTTTGTATTTTTTATTTTTGTACTGTGATTAAGATTGTCTAACATCCTCATTGCAATTCAATTTTATTTTACTTACGTGAAAATACTTTTTGTGCAGGTCGTGTACGCTTGCTTCTATCGAAAGGACATTCATGCTACAGACCACGTCGTGATGGTGAGCGTAAAAGGAAGTCTGTGCGAGGTTGCATTGTTGATGCCAATCTATCTGTCCTTGCTCTTGTAATCGTCAAGAAGGGCGAGCAGGTAATGAATAATTATTCTCACAAAATATCCTAAATTATAATTCTGCTTATTATCAAGATTGGCTCTATTTAAACCGTGGTCTAAATCCAAAAGATTTCTTTTACTGATTCTTCTAATCACAATCGGAATGATTTAGATCTTTATTACTCTAAATCACATTCCCAAAGGCTTGAAAAAGTAAAATGACTAAACACAAGCATTATTAATTTAAACAAAACTGTAAAAGTATGCGAATATTGACTTGTATTCAAATTCAGAAAAACCCAGATTTAAATATCAAAAACTGATTGATTTCTTCTCTTTAGACCACGATTTTTGTTGACCCTGCTTATTGCATATTTGGATTTCTATATTCCAAATATATCAACTTAGAACTTGCTTTACCTAATCTCATTATGCCACGCTCAGGCAGTGTCCAATTATAATGAACTCTATTGGGGGCGTTCATGTGCGTGGAAAAGAAAAATTGTCATTTATAGATTTGAGAAATTGTGTATAATAATTGCACTCTATCTTAGTGTACGAATGACACATTATTTTATGAAAATTCTCATTAACTTGTATCTGATTATGTAATCAACCTATTTTTGGGAAATTGATTTATTCATTTATTTTATTTGCGACTTGTTGGATCTACTGAATTAATAAATATTAACAATTTATTTAGGAAATTCCGGGATTGACGGACAAAAATGTGCCCCGTCGTCTCGGGCCTAAACGTGCTAGCAAGATCCGCAAACTTTTTAACCTGACCAAGGAAGATGACGTCCGTCAGTTTGTCGTCAAACGACCAATCCGCAAGGAAGGTAAAAAGGAGCGTCATAAGGCACCCAAGATTCAGCGTCTTATTACCCCACTCACTCTCCAGGTAAATTATGATTTTATTATTCAAATACCTATACAATCAAACCTTACACATAGAAATATCATACAATTGATTATCGACCAATTGGCCACGCTCAGGCAGTGTCTAAGTGTACAATTTTATCTTAGAGGCGTTCATGTGCGTGGAAAATAAAAATTTCATTTTAAGATTTGAGGAATTGTGTGTCAAAAATTGCGTAATTTCTCAGTGTACGAATGATACATCGATAATACTTGTACTACTCAACAAATTGAATTCTTTAACAAGAACTATGACCCTTAAATTACATCTATATTCGATTTGCTATATGTTCTTAAATACTAATTTCAAACTCTATAATGTTTCTGTTTCTATTGCAGAGGAAGAGGCATAGGCTAGCATTGAAGAAGAGGCGTTGCCTTGCTCGCAAGGAACAGGCTGCAGAGTATGCCAAGTTGTTAGCTCAAAGGCAAAAGGAAGCTAAGGCCAAGCGCCAAGAAGAGCTTAAACGTCGCCGCAGTGCATCCATGCGCGATTCAAAGTCATCTAACCAGTCGGCACCAACTGCCGCTCAAAAATAAACTGACTAAAAAAAATTGCATTCTGTAAACAATAAAAGCAGTTTCAACAAAATAATTTTCTTATTTATTAATACACTTTTTCCCACCTTACTATTTATATTCTGCAATATCATCTGCTGTACAGAAATAATTTTTACATTATTATTATTTTTCTTTTTCAACGATAGCATCTTGTTCATTTTTCTTGGAAAAGGGACAATGCTTTGTGGTTTAGCGGCCCGCAACTTGAAGAATTTTTTCCCTGGGCCGTGTCTTTATACCAAGTCCACAGGTAAGTATTCTCGATATTGGGCTTGTTTCTTTCTTTTTCGAATTTTTTGAAATTTTGAGTCAAAAATTGCTCCTGGTATCAAGAGAACATCTGACCCGAGGAGATATGCTGAAATTTTTGGTTGTCAAAACCGATGTTTCCTAACTCGCCCAGTCCCAGAGCAAGGAAAGCGCAGTCGATTAGGACTGGGCGAAACCTGTTTAGGTCCATTTGACGACCGGGCAATAGGCAGCGCTCCGCTGCTTGGTAGGGACTGCACGAACTACATTGCCTTATGTTTTGCACTTTCTGAGCTTCCGTAAAGTTGGTTGGTCGTAAGTTTTAATCAGCTGATGGCCGTATCCGTATAATTTATATTTATGGCTGTCAGAAATGTCTGATGCACAAGAAACGTCAAGCTAATAAATAGCAAGTTAATAATTTCCTTTCCTTTTTTTGATAAAACAAATCAGAGCAATGGAAGATATAAACGACAAATTTTGTTACGTGTACAGTTCCTCGTTGGAGTCAAGAATCCAGATAAAAATGTATGCATACATCTTCCTTATAGGTTATAAATATTATAACCTTACACGATTAGAGTTCTATTATCCCGAAACTTTTCATCTTCATAAAAAAACACACGCAAACCGACTACAGTTACCAACTAATCCTTTTTTCCCTTCCAAATCTCGTTATCTGAGTAGAAAGAGTCTTCGAATAGAAAGAAAACAGAGATATGAAAAAAAAATGAAGGAAAGAAACCATCTTGCACGACTATAAACTATTTATCATTTCTCACATTTTATTTATTTATTTTTAAATACTTGTGCATTCATTTCTAAACTTTAAGTATTTAAGCTTAGCTTCATACCGTCGATTATTTTCAGTGGTACATTAGAGGGTAAACGACAACGCCCTGAATATGATAAACTGTTGCTCGATCCAATGCTGAAATATTCTGGTCTTTATGGTACCGGGGGAGGACGCGGAGACCTAGCAGCATCTTTACAAGTTTGGGCTGGTGGAAGACCGCTCGCATTACCTGTTCATACCGCCTATAAACATTTTACTTCTCGTTGGAAGTGAGCAAAATTTATCAATCATCAAACTTGAGAAAATCTTACCTTATTTTCTTCATGATCTACGAAATTCTTGATCCATTCTTATTCATATTAATATTATTCATAAGTTTTCTCAATAAACAATCGCTGGTTAATCAGAGGCGTAAAATATTCGTCAATCTATATGAACGATATAAATTTCTAACTATTTTAAAATCATTCAGACAGAGTTGTTTAATGAAATAAAAATGATGCACGTTTAGTTGGAACCAATGGGTTACTTTACCAGTGGCTTATTCTGACCTACCGAGAGATGCGCAGTTATGTATAACGCTGTTTGATTGTGCCGGACCAGGAAGACAGTTGCCTATAGGTGGTACGACGATATCTCTATTTGGAAAGCATGGTGTATTTCGACAGGGTATGTTGGATTTGAGAGTTTGGCCAGGTGTTGAAGCAGATGGTAATTCTCCTACAACAACTCCTGGAAAAGCTAGAGATCATGGGAAAGAACAAATGCAAAGATTAGCTAAATTGGCTAAGAAGCACAGGAATGGTCAGATGAGCAAAGTTGATTGGCTCGATAGATTGACTTTCAGAGAAATTGAATTGATAAATGAACGAGAAAAAAGAGCCTCAGAGTACCTGTACTTGATGCTCGAATTCCCAGAAGTTACAATGGATAGTATTTTGGTTGGTATCAAAAATTCGTTGAAGTTAAATATCATTTTTTAATATCTGTGATATTGTAAGCAACGTAGATGCAAAGAAATCAAATTATAATATTATTAAAAAATGGTTAGTCCATTTTGATACGTTGGATTAATTTATTAAACTATTTGTTTTTCTTTTTTTTTTTTTTTTTTTTCAGTATTCGATCGTCTATTATGAAAAAGATGGTGACGAAGTTGTACAGCATAGATCACAGCCAGATGTTGTTACTTTGCCAGATTTTGAAATATTACAGGTATATTTGATAGATATTCACAAGGATTATAATGCCGTTTGAATTGATACTAGCACACGATCTTGGATCCATTATTATTTTTTTTCTTCTTCATTTGCTCTGAGTTTCATTAATAGCATTGAAAAAATACGAGTATGAAACAGCTTATAGGTCAGGGTATTTGTATTTATCACTGTGTCAACTATTCATGTAAACATATTAGTGTAGTACCTAAGTTAATTACAAGTTAAATGTGTATGAGAAAAGGATTAGAAACGGCTGTTAAGCAATAGACATTGGCCTGAACTTTAATCTGAAGCCCTAGCTGTAGCAAGATAGTAAGTAAGATGTTGGGAGGGTTGAGAAGCGTACGGACAGTGCTATCTCAACTTGCAAAACGAATAGTTAAATTTTTGAAAACATTTTTCAAAGATATATCTGAAGATAGTTTTCGAAAATTTTCTTGCCGGTGGTTTAAAGGACAATCGGTTGAGGTATAATCTTTGATACTAATGAAATACAGTTATTCTCTTAATGACATTACTTTGAATGAATATTCAGTGCTGTAGCAATCAAGGGTGAATAATCTACATCAGTTTTAAATTATTCGTATTACATATCTGATATCTAGTGTCATTGTGAAAATTGAGACTTTTAAGTCTGAAGCTCTAAAAACCATTTTCCAATTTCAGGAAAATCTTGTAGAAGCCAAACACCACAAGTTAGCACGTAGTTTGCGCAGTGGCGGTAATACCAGAGAGTTAAAACCAACATCTAGCGTCCGCGATGCACTGAACACAATACTAGCTTACCCTCCAACAACAGCTCTTTCAACTGAAGAGCAAGATCTTATTTGGAAATTCAGATTTTATCTATCCAATCAAAAAAAGGCACTTACTAAGTTCGTTAAATGTGTGAACTGGAAAGTAGCTGGTGAAGAACGTCAGGCCTTAGAAATGTTGGCGTTATGGGCCCCACCCGATCCTGAAGATGCTCTAGAACTTCTTGGCCCAGCGTTCACACATCCAGCTGTAAGGAGATATGCAATCGGTCGGCTTAATCAAGCTCCAGACGATGATTTGATGCTCTACTTGCTGCAGTTGGTACAGGCATTAAAATACGAGAGTTTTGAAGGGATAAAAGAAGCTAATCAGATCCTTCTCAGCAGACAAAGCCAAGAGATGCGTGAAAAAAGGGAAAAAGATAAAAACGATTATGCCACATCCACGCCTATAACTACTGTAAGTAAGGCTAGATAATAGAGATCTTTACTCTTGATTAAAACTATTTGAAAAGTTTCTGATATCAAATGGCTACGATTAAAATATTTATTATGAATTTTTCCACAGTCCAGTGAATCGGAAATGGGTGAGTCATCTAACAGACAAGAACCCCCAATGGATCTTTCTTCATTCCTGATAAGCCGAGCTTGCCAAAATTCAACCCTAGCTAATTACTTTTATTGGTATCTTCTTATCGAGTGTGAAGATCAGGTCGATCCAGCAATTGCTGCTAAACAAGATACACGTATTAAAGAGATGTATGTCATAGTGATGAAAACATTCTCTACAACGCTATCACATGGAAGTGCCGTATGGCAGAAGAGACGAGCGTTTCTTTCTAGACAAAAAATATTCATCGATCAGTTGGTTTCTCTCGTTAAGGCTGTAGCCAGAGAAAGTGGTAGTCGAAAAAGGAAGACTGATAGACTCAGGGCCCTACTGGCTGACCCAGATCCCACTTTTAGAGTCAACTTTTCCAATTTTGAGCCTATACCTTTCCCGTTGGATCCAGAAATATCCATAAAAGGGATTATTCCAGAGAAGTAAATGGCTTTGATGTTCCTTTTTCTAGAACTTATTTAATAATTGAAACTGTACATTTCATATAAAAGTCTAGTCTAATCTAGTCTAGTAATAGAATATTTAAATATTCCATTTTTGTTCTCTTACCGATTTAAATTACTTTTTTTAGGGCAAGCCTATTCAAATCAGCTCTAATGCCGAGTAAATTAACATTTCTGACCACCGATAACACCGAATATATTGCAATTTTCAAACATGGAGATGATCTCAGACAAGATCAGTTGATATTACAGACAATAGCGTTAATGGATAAACTGCTGAGACGAGAAAACTTGGATTTAAAACTCACACCTTACAGGTTTTTACCAAATTAAAATTGATTTAATTCAACTTTATATCTAGTTTAACTATTAGGTGTATCTCTTTACTATTGAGTGCAACAAGTTTCAAATTCAAATTAGTTAATTTGTTTAGGGTTTTAGCTACGAGCACAAGACATGGTTTTCTGCAGTTTATAGAATCTACAACAGTAGCTGAAGTGCTAGCGAGCGAAGGGTCTATTTTAAGTTTCTTCAGAAAACACCATGCATCCGAGACTGGCCCATATGGCATTTCATCCGAGGTGATGGATACGTATGTCAGAAGTTGTGGTAAGACACTTTTCACTTTTTGCAACGACGTGTGATGTTATATGTACCATAATACTTGATCAATCTTATTTATTGTTACAATAGCTGGATATTGCATCATTACTTACCTCCTTGGTGTCGGTGATCGCCATTTGGACAATCTGCTGCTTACAACTTCAGGTAAATATTAGAAAATATCAATCTTTGAGTAGAAGACACGAATTTCTTGTGCAATTATAGCCAATTAGGATTTTTAATTGTTGTAAATATGATAGTTAAATCGTTAAATGTCTTCCAGGTAAACTTTTTCACATAGATTTTGGGTACATTTTGGGGCGAGATCCAAAGCCGCTACCTCCACCTATGAAACTTAGCAAGGAGATGGTAGAAGCGATGGGAGGCGTTAGTTCAGAGCATTATCATGAGTTTAGAAAACAATGTTACACTGCCTTTTTGCATTTGAGAAGACACGCTAATTTAATGTTGAATTTATTTTCTTTAATGGTCGATGCGAGTGTGCCTGATATCGCACTTGAACCTGATAAAGCTGTCAAAAAAGTACAGGATAAATTGCGATTGGATTTAAGCGATGAAGAGGCTGTTCACTATGTCCAGAACCTACTTGATCTTTCGGTTACTGCTGTTATGGCAGCCCTCGTCGAACAATTCCATAAATTTGCCCAGTATTGGCGGAAATAAAAGAATGTTTTTTTTAAATTGTTATAAAGACTGTTTTAACACAGTTTGTTGTAAATAATTTAATATGTAATTACTACGGTATATGATTTGGCAATGACATATTAAATGTAAAATATTTAATTTATTGTATTTGGGAAATACTATAAAATGATTGGAATAAAAAAGTTTTTTTCTTTTTTAAGGCAAACTTTATAAACATAATTGGTACAAATTTATTTTTCAAACTATTATTTTATAAGTTCTACGTATAATATAAATTGGACTTGCAATTTAATGAATTGCGCAAATCAGCAGAGGCAAATTGTAAATAAACAATTTTTATCATATGAATTTATTGTATTTTATCAAAATCTCAATCTAAGAATTGATGAAGTATTTATAAAGAACAACTGTTATGAAATCTAACTTTACAAATATATCTCATAGATTTGCTGCTAAGCTGAAACCACATAACTCTTGCACTATGAACATTAGTCAATCTGTTTGAAATTTTTTATAAACCAATTTCAATTTAGCTTTCTCATATTCAAATATAACTCCATATCTGATATTACTGTATTTCTCTTTTGTTGGGATAAAAACTTATTTTTTTTTAGGTGGTATTTGCAAGCTTCACTTTATGTATAAACTAATCGGCCCATAAGCTAATAATGTGATTCACTGTTTACTGTTTCACCATATTTCACGAATCTCTATTTGATTTTTAATGAATTTCAAAACTTGATCACTGAGCAAGAAAAAATAAAAAAAAAACTTGACGTTTATTTGATTTGAAATGAATGCTGGACGCTAACGATTGTAACAATAGTTATATAGAATCAATGTCGGATGTGGATGTAAATAGAGCAAAGTAAAATGAAAAACACTATTTCTTTCTTTTCAATGGATAAAGTTTATTAAAATTGGCCTACTCTAAGATTCAAAAAGAGAACAAACATATGTTCATTGTACATATTAGTTATGTAAATATTCATATTGTATTTTATATTACAGATACAATTGTGTATGTCGTGTACACTGTAGAACTTAAAAAGTAATATTGTTAGTGTGATGAAAATATCAAATTACTTTTGATATATTTCATAGCATAGTATAACTATCTTTACTTTACTCCACTTTACTTCTAGTTGCATTCAGTTATTCTCATAGATGAATAGCTCACCTCGCGACTGATCAAGTAAGTTTTATAGAAAATGTAACAAGTTTTTTTTGTTCTCTTCATATTAACAAATTTTCACATTCGTATGTGCAGTACTTTTCACTTCTTTGTGGCGAAGACAAGTATTAAAAAAAAACAATCAAAAAAAAAAATAAGAAAAAATAAGAAAGGAAACAAAAAACAACAATAATCTATAAATCATTATTACGGAACGTTAACATTTCAGTCATTCATAAATCATTGCTAATCCCAAAGCCTGATAAACTCTAACTTTTGGTACCATTCGTAAAGGTGAAAATAATATCTCCTTTGTCTATCTTTTATACTTCACTGATATCAACGTTATATGTGTATGTATGATCGTGATTGATTGATTGATTGAAAACGCCACGAGAAATAAAAACATAATATATTTATTCCGAATAACATGAGACTATAAAGAATATAATATAATTATATTTTCGTTTGTTATATTATCTTGTAACACACGGATTACATAGTGACTATACCCTATAAACTAAACACTAAGCCTGATACGCATGGTTCTTCCCCGACTTCAACTTTATTTATTTATTTATTTTATTTTTTATTATTATTTTGTAATCTAATATTGGAGGTGAAAATTTAAAAAAAAAAAAAAAATTGCAAAATATTTATACTTGAGATACAGCTTTTAAATTTATAGAAAATTTTGGTAGAAAGAGAACCATGTATATCACTCATAGAAATAAAATTCTGTTTTAATAGTCTCCAACTCTTCACTTTTGTTCAATTTCTTTCTCTTAACAATATAGCAAATTTAATCCTATGTAAAAACAGAATATCCTTTACTCCTTCCATATATATATAGCACAAGTACAGAAACGAAGATTTATGTTTTATCTCAATCCAAGATCTGACGATCAAAGTAGCAAACACACTATAGACACTTGGTCTTGGACATGTTACAATAATTCGAAATATCTGCAAGGTTGTTTATAGGTGTAGCTAATTTTGAAACTAGTTTGTTTTCATTATGAGAAATAGTTAATATAAAGTAATAAGATTCCCAAGATTATTAAATTGAAACTGGTAATTATGTGGCTAAAGCATGTTTACCAGACCAAAGCCATATGTCTTTAGATATTCTACTACATATCGTGTAATGGCTTTGACACCGTTGTAAACTTGCCTGAAATATTTATCAGGACACAATAAACATACATGAGAGTTTAAAGAAAAATATTAAAATGATCTGCTCTGCCTAATGTAATAATTATCAACTTGCACCCAGTCTTAAAACCACATATTACTCAGTTATAATTGTTATGTATTTATTTATCTGAATAGGGTATTTGAAATAAATTTCGTAATAATCGTACTGCAGCCGAACCACATTCCTTCATAATCTACACTGCTTATATAATTATATCGTATTCTATCACGGATTGAATCCGTGTTTAACATACCTATATATAAATTATAATAAGGATCTATTTTTTAGTCTTACTCCGAACCACTTATTAACTTAGCTTTATATTTACACTTGATAAATAGACTCGTGTATATTTATCAACATTCTATCGTGGGTGATAGTTCGTTTTTGAAACAAGAATTTTCTTTTTATTTCTTTCTTTTTTGTTTTTTTTTTTATCATTTTTTTTTTTTTTTTTCTTTTTATGAGGTGAATTTAAACTGAAAAGTTCATATCGATAAATCATTATCAGAGGCACAGAGCCAAACCTTTTATACAATATATTACCTTTCGGTTGGCCTTGTTGCAGGCACAGAACTTTCTACCAAATCGTGCCTATCGATAGGCGAATCAGTTAATGGGTAGTCAACAGGGTATCTTCCAGAATAAGTCGGGGTTGCTTCGCCCTGTTGTCCAAGTCTTAGGTTCTCCGTCGCCTCCGGGTAAAAACTTTGGGATGCCTCAACGTTTTGCGACGACGATTGCTCTCTTCTGTCCAACGTTTGGGAGGAATAAAAACTCTGCGTCGCCTCAGATTCTGGCCTCCGATTGTAGTATCTTGGAGTTATACTTTGACTGAAATAACTCGGTGTAGCCTCTTCTGGTGTAAAGTAACTTTGGCTGGCTTCCGAATAACTAGCTGTAACTTCTTCTTGGGGGTCTTCCTCAAGTCTTGAATTAGATTCCTGATGAACGGAATCGTAATAGCTTGTCGGTTCATTTCTATGGTCCGTACTTTCGGTGACAAAGCTTTGCGACGAATTTTCCTCCAATCCAGGCATTGATATTGGTACTTCGTACGAAGTTGATACATTTTGTTCCAAAATAACTTGATCTTCATAGCTGGATGTAGGTACGGCGTCAACGTGGGTTGAGCTACTGTCAGGATTCAAGTTGTAAGATGAAGTTGGTATTTCCAATACACCATTGTCATGTATACTGGTATGTTCTCCCCTCACAGAGGTGTCAGGAATTACACTTGAGGAAGCAATATTCAGTTCCTCGCAAGGTGGTATTTCATATGACGATGTACTTATAGCGCTTTCTTGATCTTGATCCCGTTCCTGATTCTCAGGTGTTTCTGGAACATAGGATGAACTCGCAGTTTCATCCTCGTTTGCTCCAGAATTGTTGGTAGATATTGACGATGTACCGATGCCATCTGTTCCAATATCGTTAGACTGGGAGGGTATGTTTCCTTCTTGACTCATTTCCGCATCAGTCTCCATACTCTCAGAGAGACTTTCCAATTTTCCTACTTCGTAACTTTGGGTTGGAAAACTTTGATCGTCTACCAATTCGTCGCTAGAGTTTCTGTCTTCTTGATTGTGCATAATTTCGTTGAAAGACTGTGTAGGGGCATTTCCATGAATTTCCATCGAAGTTTCATAAGACTGAGTGGCTTCGCTTTGCTTGGAGTCTTCGAAGGACTGTGTCGGGGGTTCTGCGGAAGCATTATTCTCGTCAATTTCCATAGATTCGTAAGATACTGACTGCGTAGGTTCTGGTGAATTTTCAGACTTGTTTACAGACTGGCTTGGAATTTCTAAAGAATCGCTTGCCATGGCAATATCGAATTGTTCGTACGATTGGGAAGGTGTTTCTTCGCTGGTTTCGGGAACAGCTTCTTCAAAATTAATCTCTGAATGAGCGCTCATTATTTTATGACTATGTTCCCCTTCTGAAGATGCTGGGCCAGCTTGAGAAGCCTCTAGTGCAGGTTCTTTCTCAGCGTTATAAGTTTCGGTATTGCAAGATGGTTCAACATCCATATGTTCTGCTTCAGTATTCTCAGATGATTTAGCTGGCAAATTATCAGCTTGTTCATTCATAGAAGAGTCTCTTTCATTCGACGATGCTGCTTGATCCTCACCGATAGAACACGGTTTATCATCTGCAGTCGAAGATTCCAGTAATTCGTTGAGTTTGCTAGCTGGTACTATGTCGTAAGAAGTACTAGCTTGAATTTCGCTAGAATCAGTTACTTGAAATGTTGAATGTTCAGATTGTATTTCGATATTAGACTCCGAGGTAACTGTACAGGTTTCTTCA
The DNA here is from genome assembly GCA_949628255.1 of Macrophya alboannulata. Lineage (NCBI taxonomy): Eukaryota > Metazoa > Arthropoda > Insecta > Hymenoptera > Tenthredinidae > Macrophya > Macrophya alboannulata. The sequence goes on from OX451209.1 coordinate 14,536,281, forward strand.
ATCAGTGGCATACTGGTAGCTTCAATTTCCGAGGTATGATCGTCGATGTGCATCTGCATTGTATTTAAGTCTTCAGTTTGTATGGTGATTTCTTGATTAGCTTCATCTTGAGTAACAATTGGCATATCGTGACTTGAAATTTGTTCATGAGTTGTCACAGCTGTTTGTTGTAGTATAAGTTCTTCCGTTGTAACAGGTACCTCGTGGGAGGTATAAATATCCTGTGAGGATACTGAAACCTCTTGCATTTCTTGTGACGTAACAGTTGAGACCGTTACCAATTCTTGAGAAGATGCAGTCGCCTCGTGCGAACTAACAATCATTTCTGACGTTACAGTCACGTTTTGATCTGCCGTGTTCTCTACGGTAGCAATAGGAGCCTTTGAAACTAACATCTCTGATACAGGTACATCGACGAAACTTTGATCACCAACCAATGGCGTTTGAACGGAGGTGCTATATGGGACATCATCAGCGAAGGTATCATCAATAATTGGCATGGATGGAGTTGTTTGAACCGGAGTAGTTTCCAGTACCATATTGTCTGGAATTGATACAGAATACGAAACCGTTGGTACAGAGTTTGAGTCTGTCTGAATATTCTGTGTCTCGATAGTTAGATTTTCATCAAGATTAGGGAGAACTAAATATTGCGTAGTAACGGGAGTATCACTGTGGCTAATTACAGTAGAACTTTCCATTATTTCTCCAATATCTGGCATAGAATTTCCAGGAATTTGAATTTGAGCTGCTCCAGCGGAAATGTACGCGATACTTGGATTTGTAACAGTTAATGGTAGCTCCAATGACGAAGGAATAGTAGGCATGACTGAAGTTTGGCTATCCGTTGTCATCGACAAGCTGCTTGGTACTTCCAGCGGTGTCATAATAGGCTGATTCAATGTTAATGACGTTTCCAATACCGCAGGTGAAGAGATTGGTTCCGTCGGTGGTATAATTGTAGATTGTAAAATTGTCTGATTAATAAGACTAGTTTGAGTTAGTCCAGAAGTCATAACGCTTGAAGTAGTATTATCCGGAAGTCCGATCTCTTGTTGGAAATCTGTATTTGCAAGAGCAGCTGCCAAAATGTCCTGATTTGATGTTTGTATTATTTCAGAACTTGGGAAACTCTCTGATATCATTGTCTGGGTTGGTTCCCCGACAGTAGATGGAAGATTTGATATACAACCGTTATCAAATTGTAATACAATATTATCCAAAGTCCCTGCTTCTCCCAAAGAACTCGGATCTATGTACAATGTTCTAGTACCATCAGGATTTTGAGTTGTTCCTTCTAATGACATCAATGTATTATTATCCAATGGCTGTATTTGTCCTTGTTCGTCTATTGTGACCAGGACATATGTTTGAGTGCCATCGCCGCTATCGGTTGGTAGAGCCATTATTTGCGGCTGTGCGGCAACCTTAGGTTCTTCTACTTTATCTGGAATCGGATTCATCTGTTCCAGGGTTGACAGTTCTGGCTTGAGTTCTTCAGCAGGAATCACTTCTTCAGCTATTTCGTGTGTTCTGAGTTTCTTTTCAGCGTCAATTTGTTCCAGGGTTGGAAGAGACAGTGGCTTAGTAATAGTCGCAACAGGAGGGCTGGCTATTGAATTAAGAGCTGCATTCAATAAGTTTCTTTTCTGTTGTCCACCTCTGACTCCAGAGTAACTCTTTGAGCTTGCTTTTGTGGCATGCGTACTGCTGCCAGATACGTGTCTTGACTGTGACAAAGCTTTCGAAACACTTGATACATTTGTACCTAGTTTCGGAGATGAACCTTGGAGCAAAGTATCCTGCTGCATCTTTTGAACAACAATTTTCTGTTGAGACTTGGGCTGACGTCCCGGTGTCCTAGGTATGACAACTTTTTGAACCGTTTGTGTCGACGAAAGAACTTTTCCCTTAGAATGGTGACCGTGAGGTATAACAGGAGATCCTTGCTGTGAGCCACTTTGAGCAGTTAGAGCTGGTAGAGGTTGCCCTTGTTGTTGAGCAAGGGCTTGTTTAATCATTTTTTTACCAGTTAGCAATGTTTTTTGTCCAGTAACTGTATTCTGAAGCAATATTGTACTTCCGGGAGACTTCAGCGAACCAAGAACCCTCATCTGCGAGGAAGATATCGGGACTTTTTGACCCTTCTGTAAAACGGGTAGTTGCATCTTTTGTTGTACTGTTTGGTACTGAATTTTAGGTCCTTTTGTTGGGCTCTTAGCTGCTATGGCTTTTACTTGCTGACCAGTTATAGGCGTTAGTACAGTGCCTTTGGATCCGACAATTCCTTGTGTACTTAATACAGTTTTTCCACTCAAGCCTTGAGATAATGGTGCTAGTATTGTTCCTTTGGATGTAACAAGGCCTTGTGATGTTAATGGAGACAAGATAGTAGTCCCCTTGGTTGTGACTAAAGTTTTTGAACTAATAATAGCTTTTCCAGTTAGCGAAGCTGCACTGATCGGTGTATAGATGCCTCCCTTGGTGAGTAATCCTTGTGATAATCCTAACAACATTGATTTTGATATAGTGCCAGAAATCGGCGTCAAAACTCCTTTTGAAGATAATGCTTGAGTGCCAATTATTTTCTGACCCTGCGACGGTAGTTTAGACGTGGTTGGTGATCCCACATCGGTCTTCGGAGCTATAATTGTCTTGGTCATAACACCTTGTTGATTAATTGGAGTAAATATTTGACCTTTGCTCGTTACTATTCTTTGCATTTTAGTCCCTAATGTTTTTGATGTGTTCAATGGTATCATTTTTGTTTGACCAGACTGTGGTGATGTTAGAATAACAACTTTTCCTCCCTGTTGAACAATCTGTGCGCTTCCTGAGCCCTTTCCTCCTGGTATTGCAATTTTTTGTTGACTTCCTGGTTTACCTTGAACGCTATATCTGAGCTGTTGACCACCAGAAGTTTGTACGATCACGTATTTTCCTGGTTGTCCTTTCTGCGGCATCAAGGGCGAAGATTTTCCGGTTTGTGCATTCTGGAATTTTAATCCTTTCACCCCACCTGTGAGTGGAGGTACGATAGTCTTTACGCTGGTAATAGTTGGTTTTCCTTTACCCTTATTTTTCAAAATAGCTGGCATCCCGCTCTTCTTCTTACTCGGTGTCGTTTCTATCGCAGATTCACTTGTCGTTTTAAATTGGCCTTGACTCGAAGATACCATTTGCGTAGTTGGTGTCAACGAAATTGTGGACGTTGCTATTGAACTGGATGAAGGTATAAGTGACGTTATGACAACAGGCATTTGCTCGATGCTTTCTGGGGTCAGAACATCTTCGCTCAGAACAAAAGGCATTGAGTTTATATCCAGTTCCATATCTGCTAAGCTTTGCGAGCTCTGTTGAATCAGCTTTTCAGTTACCGGAGCAGAAGTAACTGTTTGAGATGTTTGGGCAATCACTTTTTCAGTTTGTGATTCAATCAGATTAGCCGTCGCTGCCTCTTCTGCTTTCAATGCCTCTAATTTTTTCGTCAACGAAAGATGAGGGGAAGATAATTTCAATGTTTGCCTCAATTTACTGTTAGATGGTAGATTCTCAATTTTCATAATTTTAGCTCTTGGATTATGTTTCAAATCGCTTCGTTTCGAAGTATCTGGCTCCAATTTATGCTTCGTTCCTCTGGATGGAAGTTTTTCAAGTAATTTTGATTTCAATATGTGCATTGGCTCCTTTAGTGAAACACTCTCTATAATTCTTGGTTTTTCTCGCTTTTTTACTACCGAACCACTCGCCGAAGTCGGCGAGGGAGTAGACATCGATGCTCGTGATGTTTCATCCAATCTTGACATATCTAATGTTAGAGCTTTCGATATATCCTCGTTTTTAGTTTGCTGAACCGGACTCATTGGTGCTTCGATGCTTGCTTCTGCTTGTATTTGCTGATCTATTTCTTTGATAGTTTCTTCCTCAAACTTTATTTCAGTCTCGATATTGTCTTCCACAACTACTTCTACACCTTGAAAATCGCTGACTGCTGAAACATTTGAAATACCTGGAGTTTCTAAAATATCTTCAACCTTTTCTACTACTTCCTTACTTTCAACAGATTCAGTTTCTTTATCTGGCACCGAAGTTTGTGTAACAGGTACGATATTAACGTTATCCACGTCTACATCGACTTTTTTATCTGTTGTTTTCTTAATTTTCTTTCCTCTACCAACAGTTATTTCAATTTCATCGATGATCATTTTTTTGTCAGGTTTCAAATTGTCGATTTGCAAGGTTTTCAGGAATGCCTCTTGGAAGGTATTTACCGGTTTCTCTTCCGTCGCTCCCTCTTTATCTTTTTTTGATTTTGCGCCAGTTTCTGGTGTGAATTTACCCTTGTATCGTGTTTGCATGGATGATCTCTTGACTGGACTATCAGTTGAAGATTTTGAAAGATCTTTAGTGACTAATTCTATTTCCAATTCATTTTTATCAATTTTCTGCATTGTTTGTTCTAATTTCGATTCCATTTCACTTTGATCAGATATTTGGGGGCCAGCTTCTTCATTACCATCTTTAGACGTGTCTCTTTCTATTGTTACTTCTAGATGCTCGTCCAAATTCTGTTTGTTAATCGACGTATCTGAATTAACTTCTTTCTCTATTTCTGACATAAAATCTTTTGGAACTTTGCCTTCGTCTGTTATATCGACAGATTCTTGTTCTGTTACTATTTTCTCTGTCATCTCTGTAATTGTTTCGACAATCTCTTCGTTCGGATCAATTCTGGTAATTTCAATTTCCATCTCTTCAATTTTATCTATTTTTTTCTCGGGTTCAGGTTGTATAACAGTATTTTCTACTGAGGCTTCGTTGTCAAAAAAATCAATCTGCGACAACTCAAACTTCTTTATCTGGGATTTCTTTGGCGGTAGTGTTTCCGAAGATACCTTAGTAACTTCAGTATTTTCAGATATAGCCGTCTCTGGCTCAACAGTCTCAATCACTGACTCTTCGATCTTCGTTTCTTCTGATACCACCTCTTCCTCTATCAAATTATTTTCAATTGTTGTTTCCACAGCTTCAGATAGTGCTTGACTTGGTTCTAAAACATCCGTAGTAATACTGGAAGATTCTGGTTCCTCGACTATCTCTTGGGCAACGGACAACTCCTTATCCAATTCAGTTGCCTGCGGAGGTTCTGGCTCTGTTGTTGTAGTTAACTTGTTTGACTCATCGAGAAGTTCGGTTTTAGTTTCTGAAATAATTTCATCATCTTCGGTAGATTCTCCTACATTTTCAGACAACTTTTTGTTTATTCCAGTGGTTCTTCTGCCCCTTCCAATTTTCTTTTCAGGTGTTTTATTCTTCTGATCGGATATTAGAATACTTTCATCTTCGCTGACAGAATCAGCTGGTTTTTCAACTGATTCTGTTGTTAATTTGTCTTCAGATTCTAGAGGTTTTTCTGTAACTGCAGACAATTTTTTGTTGTATCCCAAAGGCTTTCGACCTCTTTTTCCCTTTTTCTTAATATTTACTTGTTTATCTTGTTCAATGTTCAATGATTTGTCGTCAATTTCAGACTGACTGTCATCATTTGATGTTTTATTATCAATTTGTTGAAATAGTACATCAGTTTTAGAGCCTTTTCTACTTGATCTACGTTTTCTTCCCAACTGTGATGCCTCCACATCCAAATCCATAGGTTTAATATCATCAGGTTCAGATTTTTTTACCGTTGCGAAAAGATCCTCATTCAGTTCAACAGATTTATTTCCAAATTCAAGTGTAATTTTAGCAATTTCAATCGGCTTACTATCATTCCTTATGGACTCAATGTTGTCTACAGTTTTCTTGTCAGAAATTGAACTCTTTTTCGGTCTACCGCGACGTTTCTTAACCAGAACTGGTGACATGTCACATATCTCCATAGGTTTGCTTTCGGCTTCAATTTCATCGACTGTAATAGCAGATTGACTCTTGTCAGTGTCAGTTGATGCAGATTCCAATTCAAAGAGTTTATTCTGCTCAACATCAGGTTCGGTCTTCTCTGGAACTGGTTCTTCCATTTCTTTCACTATATCGTTTTTTTCATCATTAATCTCAGCCGGTATTTCTGGCTCTTTTGTTACTATCTCTGTGGACTTAGTTGTGAAACTTGTTTCATCGAACGGTGAATCTCCTTCCTTTTCAATTTCGAATATTTCAACGATTTCTAACTCAGTCTTGCACATGTTGACACCAATTTTTTCTACTTTGGTTTCAGTATCGTCAAGAGATTGCTGGATTTCGTCGCTAATTTGAGAATTGTCCAATGAATCCTCATGGGCAGTTGCTGCCGAGTCTTTGTCATTTTTCACATCATTTTGTTGGTCGTTTTTCAATGCTTGACTCATTTCGAATTCTTTTATAATTTCTTTTTTCAATGATAAGTTTTTGTCGCCAAATACTCTCGGTATTTTACGTACAGGAGGTATCGTCGGCTCGGCTATATCTTCTTCGTCAAAATCAAAGCATGAAAATCTTGATTTTTTATCATCTTTATCAGATCCAGTCTTTTTATCGCTTTTTTCAGAACCTGACAATTTATCGTCAGTTTCAGAGTCAAATTTTTTATCCTCTTTATCCAGTACTGATAACTTTGAAGTTTTCTCAACGGTTGACTTTTTCTCACCTTTAATAGGGCTCGATATTTCAGAAGGGAAAACTTTTGATTTTTTCAATTTTCGAGCCGGTGAATCTGGGCTCAAAGCAATTGATGATAAAGATTCAGTTTCATTTAATATTTTCTTAGCTTCTGATAAAATCCTCTCATTCTCATCTAAAAATTCGTCAGTCTCTTCTTTATCAGTAGGTTCATCGTGCCCAGAATTTATCTGAGATTTCTCAACTGAGTTATCAAAAGCAGATGTATCTACGGATTTATTTACGTCAATGTCCATTTCATTGTCAGATTCATCTTCCCAATCCGCTAACAATTTCTCACGTAATTCTGGATCGGGTTTCTTCTTTTTATTTGCCTTCTCAGTGTGTTTTGTGTACTTTCGTTTACCCCCTTCAGGTGTTGTGTCTTTTCTCGCTCTGTTCGATTCCCCTTTATCTTTCTTTGTGTATTTTCTCTTTGGAGTCTCACTGTCGCTAGATTTTGCTTTAGGTTGTAAATACGTTTTAACTTTTGCTCTTACGGGCGGTGTTTTACCAGAACTGTGAGTTTTGTTGTGCAAAATAATGACATTAAGGCGAGATGAGGTAAAGCTACATTTATAGCAAGAATATTGTGGTGATCCCGTGCTGTTTGTCGGTGTAGACGAAAGGCTTGGTGGTTGATGACGAATTCTAACTTCGTGATCACTCTCCTTTAAAAATCTTCGATGAGTTATTTTTCTAGATGGTGTATCCGATGAGCTACCGCTATCGTGGCGTCTCTCTCTGCTGCGATCTTCTCGATCCCGTTTTTTCTTCGGTATCTTTTTTTCTCCAAACAATGCAGATATATCTGGTTTCTGTTGGCGTGTAAATTTCTGGCTTGATATTATATCCGCATCTCCTCCTGTTAACTTTTCTGCCATTTCCACATCACCAGGAAATTTATCCATATAATTTGGTCCATCTTTGCTCTGGGTTCTGTATTTATCTGCCGATCAATAACAAAAATTATTATTATTTACCGTTATCATTGAACCTTTTCTCGCCATATTTTTATTACGATAATATAGGTGAACTTGCAACCGTTTTAAAATATTCATTATTTGACCATCAGTCCAGTGGAAAAAAATCACCAGGTTTAGCTATCTCAAACTAGATTTAGTGATTGCTATTATTCTCGTCTGAAAGTGAATACATTTAGAATCTTTAGCAGTAATCAAATGAAAACATACCCAAGCCTTTTTTGATGAATTCATCTTTCAGTGTGCAGTTATACTTGTAGATTTGCTGATAATTCTTCACATACTCGCTGCAATTACAAATAATAATCATTACTCATTGAATATTGGTTTCTAATTGTATTTTAACTTCGTTTATAAACTATTGCAGTTTATTTTTATATACAAATATTTGTTTTCTGTGTCAAAAATGATTCCCAAGATAAATCGAATATATTCTAAAAGAACAATAATAATAGTAACAAAAATACGATGACTCACTACGTGTCCTCTTGAAAAAATTTCACAGCTGCGATTAGTGGTTTTTTTTTTAGTTCAACTTGAATATCTTCAGGCAAATTGTGAACGCTGATAACTTGACCAGGCCACCAAGATGGGCCAAGTTTAACCCAAACAACATCTCCGTCCAAATAACTGATCTCAGTCTGTTCACACATTGTGTCGATGTGTTTTTTTTTTCTTTTTAGGTATTATTAAACTCTATCTAGTCATAAAACTTACGTCGTACGTTAGATAGTTCTAACGGAGTTTAGTTAAGATTTATAATAACTAAATATACACCGTTTCAACTTTATCGTTTAAATATTGTTTTTCTGCATTATCCAAATTTTTTAATAACTTTAATAATATTCATGTCTAACATCTAAAAATTGAAAGATTATTTCACATTTATCAATATGGCGATACATCGATTCTCTATCTGACCGAAAAGGAAAGAAAGAAAGAAAAAGAAAAGAACAATAGAAGAAAATAAAGGAAAACTAAAAATTATAGAAAAACCGAAGTAAATACAAATACTAAGAATTTAGTACGATGAAAAAGAAAACTTTAAACTTTACACAACAAAGAAAAAAAAAGGGAAAAAACAAATATTATAGAATTAGGCAATTTATCGCAAGGGGCAAAAAACAAAATAAAAATCAACGAATACTACACGATGACGAACCGACGTTATCGTGCGTTGAGAAACTGTGAAAATAGCCAATATTTTTTGAAGCTAATGTAAATATGGATCAACGGGTTATATATTTCTGTGGAAGATACTACCAAGGCTTGAATTTGTTTGAACTGAATGATTTGCATATAATTGTATATAAAAAATATGTAAATTATTGTTATTATTTTTTTTTTTTACGAATTTTTTTTGTATAATTAGATGTTTTTGTTTTTTTAGTAAGAAAGTCCGGCAGACTAGTTATTTATTCACTGTTCGCGGGGGGAGTGCCCTCCTTCTCCTTCTGGTTTCGGGATGATCTTCACCAGCGGCGGGATTTCCTAGACGTGGTTACGTTTCTCGAATTGATTCTGGAAGCGTGATAATTAATGAATAATGTAATGATAATGAGATGATGGAAAATGAGGCCGATAACCTAGCATGATATTGCGAAAGTTTAGTTGGGTAAAATATAGCGGGAATACGGGACTCACGTTCGTGAGAAATGTCCAAGGCACCTCAGCGTTTGTATGCACGGGCATTTTATGGAGGCGACCCCAGAGCGTTTGCCGCCTTGATTTTAGTTCGAGAAAATACCCGAAGTCCCTCACATCCGAATTGAAATACGTCCCGAGATATCAGGACGTACGCACCATCCACACCACTAACACTGTGTTGTGTGACCGTGACGTTTTCGCAATATAATTCACGAATAAACAGGTAATGCAGTTCCCCAATCGGCGCTTATCCGACGTACATATTTTATTTTCCCACAATGCAACGGGACTCGATGCTTCACCACTTTCGAGCAGGCCTGCCACACCCCACGTTGCACTATACGCTTTACTTTATAAATAAACTCTCTGAATATTCAAATACCCATTAACCCAAAGCAGTTTAATATCTTATCAAAATTCATGATGTAGCTCTCCGCGATACTATTTTTTTTTGCGAAATGTATCTTCGTTAATGTATTGCGTATCGGAGTTAAACGTCATTCAATCAGGGATTAATTACCGTGATAACGGTGGTAGACTAGCTTTTTCAATATTTGTCAGCTGCGATGAGATTTTGATAAAATAAAACATTACCCCGATGTACTTCATGAAAACTGAGTCGTTTTTATTCTACGTTAAAATACGATTGAACGTTGATTTTTGGTTGTTGTTGAAAAATTTGAAAATTTATGGTTGGCAAGAATGACGTCGCGAGGTTATTGTTCATGTTCCTTCTATGCGGTGTCGCCACTATCCTTATCGGCGTTCACACTTCACTTCCGGTACGTCGTTGCCCCTGCGTAGACTTTTTCATTTTTTTCTTTTAAAATATACGGTTCTCGGTGCATTCCAGACGTTCTATAACAGCGTGAGATAATATTTACTAAACGTGCTCGAAATATACGTATATATTCATTATTTATCATACGATTATAATTCCAATTGTTTAATCGAGTAACTGAGCAAAAGGTGTCGATTAAATATCATTCCCGTTGTACAGGGTAATAATTATTTTCATTCGGTTTCGTTCGTTTGATAAATTACATCGCATCACATAAGAGAAAATCCTCAAGTCAGAATGGCGACTGCTGTACCATCGCGTTTTGCTGTATTAAGTATGGAGGATGATGATTACAAGCCAAAGAAGAGCCAGAAAACAATCGTCAAGACGTCAAATGCAAAAAATAAACATGACAAATCGGCTGCCCCGAAACAACAGCCTAAAAAAGATGAGAAAAAAAAACAGACCAAGGTACCCCCATGATGCACATTTTCTTCTAGCCGGTCCCCGTAAATGTCAAATATTAAAACGTAAATGTCAAATATTACATTACATGGCGGGAAAATAGATTTCATCTCAAACTACCACTACGCAAGGATCATTATTTTTTTTATTTTTTTTTATTTTTTGTTAATTTTTTTTTTAAATCAAATCGTTACATCGTTATTGTGTACAATTTTCAGGGTAAAAAAAATAAGAATAACGAAGATCGCCAATGGGAGCAATGGAAACAAAAAGATTCAATGGTAATCGTTTAAAAAAAAATTTATCAAAAATATTTTTCTATTGATTAGTATATTATGAATTTTCAGTCACTTCTATAAAAGTAAAAATATTTCTAAATAATAAAGAATACAGTGTCAAAGGAAATTCGTTCATTTCATTTTAAATTCATTAATTAAAAAAAAAAAAAATTTTTCATTATTAATCACGAATATTTTTCATATAATTTTTATTCCAATTTAGTATTTCTATATGACATTTTTAAATAATTTTTTAAAGGCTGTCGAAGAAACTTACGAACAGGAACTTCATCAGGCAATATTGTTGTCTAAATTAGCATACGAAGCACAAGTTGACACAACTGGTAAAACAAAAGAAGATCCAGATCAAGCAAAGAAGAATTTGAACAGCAAAAAGCCCAAGAAAGCAACAATGTCTTTGGAAGAATTTAACAATATGGGAGCAGCTACAGTTCCAAATTCAGAACCTGGTCCTGAAAGTGGAGATTGTAAACCTAAAGAATCGGACGTTGAATTTTTTGACAGAATTAAAAAAGAAACTATTAATGAAATAACAAGAGAAAAAGAAAAGGACATATTAAAAGCAAGACAGAATCAAATAGACGAGGATATTACTTCGGCTCAGTTGAGGGTTGAGTTAGAAAAGAGGGACGAATTAGTTGGGCAGCTTAGAGACGAGGTTCAAACTTTAAAAGACGAATTAAGACAAGTTAAAAAAAGAAATAAGAAGTTATACGAAATTTTATCACAAGGGGAAAGTAAGTCGTACTTCGTTTCACGTTTATTTAGATTTTTTTTCCTTTACACTTTATTTGCCTAAAAAGCCCGAAAATCTTTCAGTAAACACGGAAAAGATTGAGAATTATAATCTGACCTCTGCTTATTGTTGCTTTTCAATAATCCAAAACAAGCGGGTTCCAAATTACCAATTGAAATGAATAGACACAATGCTTATCTTGCCAAGCAGAATTCGTTGTGTTAATAAAAGAGAATAGAGTTTAAACACTGGAATGAATTGAAAATCATCGAATATTCGTCAGAATTTGAATGAGTGATGAATCAGTTTGAAATTTCTGAAAAATACAGGTTTCTAAATTGTAAAATAAATCAGTTTTTGATTTATATTAAATGTTTTTTCGTTTATACAATCAAATTTCTGGTTTTGTTCGTATTTAGAACATCTTTAATTCGTCTGAGATGTAAATACGTGTTCTTTTTGACGTTTTCGACTTGAGTTTTTCTTCTACAATTAACGTTGAATCGTTATTACTATTATAAACACAGAAAAGCAAGTTTAGCGTTAAATATGTCAGTAAAAGCAAAAATGCTAATTGAATTCACGATTTTTACATATTTTTTGATTTTCTTGCTGGTATTTCTCTTTCAATCAATCGCAATCTCACTTTATTAGAGACTAAGGCGCTTTATTATTGAAAAATCATTATTTTCAATTTTTGCCACAGTGAAGGACAAAGCATCAGTTTTGGTCGAAGTTGCTAAACTTCAAGAAATTCGGGACGAGTTGACAACCGAAGTGGCATCACTTCACGCTCTTCTTGAACAAGAAAGATCCAAAACAAGAGCTTCCAGCGCCGACCCAAAGACGACTAAACAAACTGTAAGATTTTTTGAAATTCATTCTGATTAGTCATAAATCTTTCAAGAAGTTTCTTTCAACAGTTTCAAACGTGAAACGAATGCACTTTAATTCTGAAACAACAGTTTATATGTATAAGATTTTCTAGATTCGAAGGAATTTAATAATTTGAAATACATAATTGACAATTCTATTTTATTTGTTGAAATGATGCTAATTATAAAAATTCATCAACTAGTATGATAATACTTACAAATATCTAAGTTGACTTTGGTTACTATTTGTTAAATACAGTTGTTTCTCATGATGAAATTGTCGAAATTTGATATCAGATAAATTCGAAGCGTCAAACGCATTGTCGGTGATTTGTTCTAAATCTATAGTATATTATAGAAGAGTTTTAAGAAGATAGGGGTTACACGAGAAGACAATATTTTAAAGATCGTTGAAGCAATGAAAAAGAAATGAAACCGTTGCGCCCTAAAATGTGTAAAAATCAGTAAGAATAAGTATTCCAATATTTATGACGAAAACTGAAAAATATTAAACTTTCCTCCTCTATAATAACAACCGAAATGAGCATTTGAAAAATATAGACGATATCTGACTATTATCCGTTCGTATATTCGTTTCTAGCTTTTCATTCTCTAACCAAATTTCATAGAATGAGTGAGTGACTGAGTTTTAAAACCTGGACAAAAGTATAAAAAAAAAAATATATATTTAAGAAGCAAAGACACGATAAGGGTATTTAAATCCTGATTACTTCTGAATTTTATTTACTCACAGATATTCATTGATAGTATAATATCCTTTCTACGTCATAGAGAAAAAAAACAGACGAATATGTTTTACAATGTAGACACAAAATGTAATAATAACGAATTGAAAATAATAAAAATTAAATTTCTTTTCAGAATAAGAAGAGGCCTGCGAGTGAAAACGCTTAAAGCTTCCATCTACCACCAATCGTATCAATTAACATAATTGTGATGAAAAAATGAAAAAACCGGTGGCACGTATTTGATGTGAGACTACTTAAAAGATAAGGTTAAAAAAAAGTAATACAAATATATAGAAATAAAATCTTGTACTGAAAGCATACCTATTTGATATTGATTTAGAATAACGAGAATATTAATTTAAGTCAAGTGAAGAGAGGAGGAAGAAAAAATTATATAAAAATAAACACAAGTAGCTACTTAAGAAGTGAGAGGCAAAAATATCAAAATGTTTTTATGTTATGGCGAGGCTTAGGGTAACATTTTTTAATTTTTTTTTTTTATTTCTTTTTTTTTTCTTGTATTCTTGTTTCTGTTTCCACGACTATAGTCTGCGCCATAATACCGATATTATGCGTATTATATGATTATTGATTATCGATTGTTATAGTGATATTCAAAGGGGAAAATCCGAACAACGAAATGTTCCTTTATTTTTCCTCAATCGTTATATGCCCTTTATATACATTCAATAATATAGGCACGGGTTTTCTCCCTTTGAACAAATGGTCTACTGAATAGTATTATTTCGGATATTTTGTAATAAACATATTGTATGTAACGTCATTTTTATCTAACTGTCTTTTTTTCATCAGTTCAACCCAAAACAATTATCGGTCTCCCTTTTTTATACTTTTACTCTAACTTTTTTTCTGTTTGTTTATAAGCCCACATGAAAATTTGTTAATTTCATGAATTTTAACAGCCCTCTCAATATTTTAGCTCAATTAAAAATTTTTTATATGTCGCTCAGGAATTTTTAAAATTTCAAAAATGGTCAAAAATTGATTTTGTTTTGTTTTTTTTTCAGTTTCTCTGCACTATTTCAATTTTTTCTGCGTAAATTGTAGAGGAGCATACTAAAATTTCAAGTAAAAATATGAATATTTGAAGGTCGTTCAATCATTTGAAGAAAAAAATTCTAATATTTATAATGGTTTATAGCGACCTCTGAGAAAAATTTTATTGAGCTAAACTTTGGAGAGGGCTCTTGAAATGCATAAAACTAACAAATTCTGATGTGCGATTATAAGAAAAAAAAAAAAAAAGCGAAAAAATATCACCCTAATCTAGAGGTACGAACACGTATAACACATACCTATAGTTGTGTGTATAGTTTACACATATTGTACGTATGTATATCGTAGGCGCGGTATTATACAGATCGTGTTTTCATTTCCTTGCATTTTCCGAACATCCCGTCTCCCCCCCACCGCACCTACATATCGTTCACCGACATATTTCGCCATTTCCATTCTCTACTCACAATTCACGCTAAGCTTCATCCGGATTACACAGCCGGGGATTTTTATGGACATTTTCTTTTACCTTTTACCTTTTTTTTTTCTCTCTTCATTCTCTACTTTTTGTGTTACTCGCGGCGGATATACAATTTTTATTTTCACATATTTCTATTTCCTATTTTATTCTATGTTTTCCTATCGTTCACTTCACCTCGTTCACGTTGCTGCCTGCAGCTCTGTTTGAAGACTCCACAGTCTGCCTATACACGAAAAAATTGTCGAATTAAAAAATTGGCGTATAAACGCGTTACACATAGATATACCTATGTATAACGTCATGTCTATATTATTCCTAAAAATTATAATTTATGCGACTATTCATCATCCTTTTTCCGTCAGCTGTACATTCGTCGAATAAATTTCGAACGAGAATCGACTGACGTAACAGAATTTTACACCGAAATAGTTTTTCTTTTGATATTATAATTTGTAGATCCGTTATTAAAGTTCAGCAAAATCATTCGATAAGTTTGTAAAAAAACGTGACTTCAAAGAAGTATCGTTATCCCAGCGACTGATTGCGCGGTTTGAATATGAATTCAGGCTCTTTTCCCAAACATATCAGAATTTAATAGTTCGAAATTTTCCGCGGAGTAATTGAAACCGTGGTTTCTTTCGGGGCTACACATTTCTTAATTACGCATTAACAACCCTACTGAAAATGTTCACCTGATAAATCACATGATGTTATGAAAGAGTTCTCAATGTAATTTATCATATGATTTGTCTTGTGAATTTGCTAAAATATATAAGAAATCACGTAATAAATCACATAACCACGTATCATCAGATATAATACACAACAAATTATATGATAAACTATATGATTGATCATATGATTTTTGATATAGTATATCTGATGATTCGTGCTTATGTGATTTATTGTGTGATTTCTCATATATTTTAGCGAATTCACAAGACAAATCATGTGATAAATGACATTCAAAATTCTTACATAACATCATGTGATTTATCACATGAATATTTTCAGTAGGGAATAGTTGAAAAAAATTCAGTAAAATAAAATCGAAAATTTACAGCTTTTGAATATACGATTAGCGCGTAGCTAAGGATAGTGAGAGCTTCCTAGTGCTTCTAGCCACGTTTTTGATAGATTTCCGCGTAGTTATAATATACGAGTTCTCTCAAGCTGATGACGTATATAATTCGTGCATTGAAACGGACTAATTTATTCCGTTACGTTATATCGGGGTATTGAACATCCATTCAACTCTCGGTTGAAATCTTGACCAATAAAAGGAGCATTAGCGCTAAGTGGGCGCCTCCTCCTCGGTCATAGTCCTGTTTGTCGGAGAGTCGGAGAGGACGAGGGCTAAAACGAGCTAGTGGTATATAGGGTGGCAGCTAGCAATTGCTACAAACTTACATAGAATCTGAACAATCGTTTCAACATCATCTGAAACTTCAGCTGCTTTCCTTTACTCAAAACAAAAAATGCTCATTGTGTTTTACGACTGAATATAAACAATCGTCGAACCATAATTTGATCGGTACAAGACTTACGTGAAGATAAAATAAGAATCAAAGTTCTGTTCGACCCTCGGTTATATCCGTTACTACTTAAGGGTGCTTGGCTCGCGCGGAAGATACTGCTCTTCACGGGGGGTCGACAGGGAGAGCGTAGGGGTGGAAAGGATAGTCGTTGTGGTGGGGATTCATTATCCGTCAGTCTATTGTCATTCCTGTAGGCCGCGGCGAGATTTGCCGGGCCGCTGGCTGGGCTGGACCTCGTCTCTTTAGCGTTCGCGTATTCATGTCAGCCTACAGCGACGGAGTTTCGAAACTTGAAGTTAAAATTTCAATATTCACACTGTCCATATATTTTTATGTATGTGTAATACATGAAAATTTGATAGATATTGTATAATCGTATCTCAAATATTATCATTTTCGGATTGCCGTTTTTTGTGTCTTTCGTATAGAACGGGATATAATAATGCTCTACGCGAATAACTTGAGAAGATACCTACTATACGATTTCTTTTATTGTTTGGAGGCCTTGCTCGTCCCTCGACAGCGTATAGCTCATATTGTGTTCTCATATTTGGAACCCCTAGCGAGCTTTGTACATACATACAATGTATACATACCTACACATATGTGTGTATAGAAAAGAAGAACGTATATACCATCGTATACGTTCTCGGTTACCGAGAGTCGTTTTTATATCGGCATAATGTAACGATACATACATACCTATACATACATACAACTTTCCAACTTGCGTATATAACGATAACGAAAAATATGTTTTTTTTTCCTGTTCTTTCTTTTAATTTTCGACTAGGAACAGAGTGGCGCATTTTCTACTCGCGTCTGGGTATAAATTTTTGATAGCCAGATATTCACACAGAGAGACACACACATTTACCTTATATGTGCGCGCGGTTGATTTGGCATGAAAAAGACGAGAGCGGAAAATTAATCTGAACATTAGGCAGGAAAATTAAGGGGTGCGTTAAAACAATGGCATTCTCGTTATTACGAGAAATTCGTTAGCGTACGGCCAGAATCATTAATGCAAGGTCGCGTCGTGCAGACTCTTAATATGCGCCAATTCGTCGGACAAATAGGTATATACCGTCCTATGTTTGATGGGTTATATACCCAAAACTCTAATCAGTGAAAACTGAATTTTTAATCAATAAAATAGAACCTGCAGTCTAGCCAAAGAATCTCTGAGCAAGAAGATAAATTTTTTTTCAGAATATTTAGAGCATTTATATGTTTTATTATGTAAGTATTTAGCTATGTAGGTATTACTATACGTCTGTCAAGCGCGGAGTCGTCGCTAACGACGAAGAGTTCCAAATCGGCTTTGCCAGAAAGTTTGAATTTACCAAGTGACAATTCCCATGCTGTAACGAATTACCGCACTGAACAGCAGACTGAGTTTGAAAGCAACCCGAATAGCTCGAATAAGCCGTCGTCCGTTTTACTCCCGGCTAAAGTGTATATACATATCTATAGTCCTGTTTCGTAAACAGCTTACCACTAGCTCCGTAGCCACCTTCTTCAAAACGTACAACAATAATTCTTATTCGGTTATTATTTTGTAACAAAAAATTAACTAAATGATCCACGTCGTTTATTCACTTCAAGAATGACATCCGTTTTTCTACGGAAGTTACGGATAGTATACGCATAGATTATATACTCGGATACTTCAAAATGATTTCCGGCTACATTAATCTTGTTCGTATAATAATTTATAGTAAAGTCTCTAAATCCGACGACTGTACGTAATTGTCTTCGAATTTTTCCGCCGTTTCCTATACGCTTCCGCCAAATGTTTCCGCATATGTATTATATACAGCCGGTGATAATTACAAGTATTCGCAATCCGTTGCACGTCCGACATATAACAGTCTGACAGACATTGAGAAAGTTTTTAACACATGTGTGATGAGTGGGTAGGTAGGTATATGCATGTATGTACTAGATATGTATATAAGTATCTTCGTACGCGTTTGCGATTAAATTTTCAGCAGTATCGATTCCACGCGTTAGCTAGATGACAGACAGAGGGATCGTCAAAGAGCATAATAATTACTGCGCCCGCAGAGAAGAGCTCAACCCTTTGTTCCGCGCAGTCACTTTGCAAAAGGGCTGCAGGGGCGTACCGGGTAGTAGTCAGTAGATATAGACGGAGTGGGACAGACGGCGGCAGCATCCGTTTCAACCACACCATTATGTAATTGATCCAGGTTTTACACGTCACTCCGATCATAGTGGAAAGCGTGCATCGTTGCATCTTATTGAAAAAATGTACCTTTGACTCAATATAGGTATATATCCTGTACTTGTACGTATGTATACGTATATACAGGTATATAGGTATATAGTTTCACCGCGTTTAAATATATATAGCCCGCGGGAGCAAATATTTACCAGGACGGAAATTTCGGTACTTGAATGACAAAAGCCGGGCTTATTTGTTCACGTGTATAGGTATAGATCGAAAGTATGAAAAACATGTCTGCGAATCACGGTGAATTTTTTTTGTAGTTTATTTCATGCGACGTGAGGGGATTTATCAGCCTCGAGACTGCGATCAAAGGTATAACACTGCAGCATTATTCTTATACAGAATTATTATTATTATTATTTTTTTTTTTCATCTTTTGCAATGAGATTTTTTTCGAAGATCATCGGTATTCTATAAGCAATGCTGTTATTATACTTGGAAGGAAACTGTTCAAATATTAATTTCCATTTGTAGAAAAGCCCGGCGTACCAAAGACAATCAAGGAAAGATTAACCGCATTCGTTTCATCTCGAGGTATAGATGTTTAATTAAAGTTGTTTGCGAGCAAAACTTTTGGAAACTTCGGGAAATTACTCATACAGACGTTAATTGCCAGACATTAATTTGTTCTTGAAAACAAGGAATCTTCCGGTCGTTATCACGGCTATATGAACAATTATTGATAATTTCTCGAACGCTCTGTAGTTGTTTATAGCAATTATACCCGTGTATGTATTGATGATGTATAGGTGTATGTGATCTTCCCTCGACAACATCTCTCAGTTAACTTCAAACGTAATTAAACCTACAATTAGTAGTCACGACTCCAGATTTTTCTTTCTTGAAAAGAAAAGAAATCCAAACACCGATATTCACACTACGCTAAATGAAAAACCGATTAATCTCTGAACAGTCATTTTCTTTTTCCGATTGTAATGAATATCACCATCTTAATTGTCTTGCAATTCTGTGTGAATCATTTATCCCAGAGCTAATATCGATTCAATATATCTTCGTTTTAGAATTATTTATAAAATTATCATTCTGGTTGCTATTATTGCGACACTTCGGACTTATTCGATGAGGGTGCAAGTGGAGCCTCACGTATTTCGAGGGTATAAGATATTCTGCACAACGTTTGTTGTTCGTTCAGCGAAATTTTGTAGTCTCTATAAGAAACGCAGCTGTATAGTTTTCTCGGAGATAAAACGATTGGGATATGGGTATAAGAAAACTGGAACCTCAAGAGTTCACAAGCATCAAAGAATTGTTGAAAAAACGAATAGGATATCTATATTCAAAAGAAATTGGTATCTATAAATCTTGAAGACATTATTTTATCATAGATTTCAGTAGCCACCATCTATAGAATTTCAGTATACGCTAGCAGAACGGTCGGAGTTTCAGCATCAGGTGAAAACACTCCAAAGTTGATACACGAGTCAAGCTTGATCGCATACATATAAACGTATTCGTGTCAAAGGCACTGCCGGTCAAGACCCGCGTTATCCTTTGACCCCGACCTTTCCCTGTCATCGCCAACTTCCTTCAACTCCATCTCAGACTTTCGAGGGTTGATCGTTGTTGTCCTAAGTGACCCACCTGTGCACGGAATGGCGTGCCTGCAATTCCCATTCTCTGTAATAAAATGGATAAAAATCTTCAAGAAGGTGACTGATATTTCATTTCAAATTTTAACCACTTCACCTTCGTCTCGTGAGACAAAATCTTCCACAATTTAATCCCCATCAACAGCTCTGCGATTTTTCTATATCAAAAATTGGCCACACTCTATAAGGTATATTAGCGAGATATGCTAGCGCATAATTCGCCAATCCTGAACAGTGTCAACTAAACTACCTACAGGTCGAAGGGTCAGCGATGTATTATAGAGAGATCAATGCGAGGCCGAAGCAATCAGATCGTGTAAGCCCTTGCAGCCTTAAGCGGCAACTGAATGACAGGATTTTTCAAAAATGAATCCCAAACCACTGATGGAATTTTTTTTTTGTACTTGGTATACAGAATATTAAACATATCGCGAATTGTAGAGGTTTATTCGTAGAGACGAGAAGTATCGTAGTGAATTTTTTTAGCTTGCAAATTATAACTTTTATAGTGTTTCAAGGTATGTGCGTATTCTAGGGTGAAATTGTTGATTTTTGGCCTTTGAAATGTTCAGTTTGTGAGCTCTGAACTTTGACAGTATTACTTGGTGAGTAAGCAGAGTCCTCGACCTCGTGAAATAAATGTCTTCAGTTTCTCGGTTTTAATAAAAATTCTACACTAATTGAAACGCGTTGGTTCGAGTGTCGGTGTTGGAAGGGCCGAGGGGTATAATATAATGCGGAAAGCAGAAAGAGAAAAAACGAATGAAACCGCGTAGGGAAGCGAGAGATAGACCCTCGTGGAAACAGTAAACGTGGATTTTTCTACGAGAAAGCGTATAGGTATATACCTCCGCCGCAACGAAGCTCTTTTCATAGCGCCATATATACAGGAAGTTAGAAAACATTGGACAGTCTACCATATTTTCAGCCTCTTCTTGCATATCGTTTCTCGCCTCAAAAGCCGGAATGCACCAACTCCATCCGAAGAACTATTTCGACGTTCATCGAACCGAACTTTGTATCTATTCCTTCAATCGGTGAATTAGTTTCAATTTCCTCTCTCTAACTAATTTGACGGAACAAATAAAAAAAAAAAAAAAAAAAAAACGAAAACGAAGACGAAGAGAACAAGAGAGACAATCTCCTCGCGAATAGCATGGCGAGTATTTTACCACCCCGCGAAAAATTATAGAAATATATAATCAAACGATTGCGATTTTCACAACGTTCTTCCACTCCGAGCGTATGGGTGGGTAGTTAGATAACTGCATAACGCGTTTGCATAGGCATGTGCTGATAGAAACGTGTCCCTATGTGCAGTGGTAGCAGAATTTCTAGACACTAAATTTTACTACCATATATCCTGTCCTATAGGGTCAGATTACACCAACATCTATACAGAGTTCTACTTTTGTCACACATAAGCTGTCCGATATATTGAGTTTACTATACGTCGCCATAGGAGGGGGGATTTGGCGAAGATATTTCACGGAATTTTACGTGATCCCTGCACGTGTGTTTCTCAAAATTCTGAATAAAAATTCTCAAAAATGTTTAGATTCCTGAATTGCTAAGAATTGATCTACCTACTGAAGTTGACACGACCATGATTAAAGAAATGGCAAAATCGTATAAGTACATATCACTCAAAGAATTTGAAAAAGGGATATTTTTTTATAACATATGGAATTTCTCAATAACACCCAGTTTTATCATCGCAATTTACTGGTCATTCGAAGTATGACAAAGTTGGCCAGGGGAAGTTTTTAGCCGGGATCTCTCAGAATTGGATGCAGTTAAACAGAACGGCAATTTTCGCGAAGAGAAACACAAGAAGATTATTCAGACTTTTGGCAGTGCTTTTGGCTCTCTAATTGCTCAGGAAACAAAACTTTCTAATCAAAAAGACTACATGATGCCTGATAATGATAAATTAATGTCTGCGAAATTTTTCCAATTTACAAAACTTTTTTTCTCTGCTTATTTTGTAAAAAATTTTCCACAGCTGAAATCAACACATCAAAATCTAGTCTCATATGAACTGATAGAGGTCTCAAGCATCGTCAGGTCTTATACAACAACTCCTTTTATACTTTAAGTTTGTATAACTATACGAGTATATGAGACGATGGATCACAAATCCCGACTTACTTGACTACACTTTAGAAGATTACAGTGAACTGCTGTAATGGAGCTTGGTTATTAAAAAAAAGATTCTTCAGAAACTCATCAGTCCCTAAAAAATGACCCGAGTTCAGGGTGTACTTATAGGTATACACGTACTCGCTAAAGTCCTCGTGAAATTGATAGCTTAACTCTGTAGTTTTTATACGTTCTCTTCGTTTGCTCATAATGAGCTTGTATCGCAACTCTTTCGGAACGAAGTTCGCGTAATTCGATTAAAAACGGAACTGTCGCACCTAGAATAGGAAACTTTTGTAGAAATAGCGATTGAATCTGCCCGTAGGCATATACCTATAGGCGGATAGCTCGCGGTGCAAAGACCAGCTTGCACGTTTCCCGAACGAGCGTATAGCGATCAGGCGTGTGCAGTATACGATATGTAGATCGCCGTGTAAACTTTATGTGTATGCCTATAAGTTGTGAGAGATCCGAGAGCGCGCTATCAGCGTCAGTTCTACATACGTATACAGCTATGTATGTAAATAGTGGATGTACACTGTACAGACATGTGTGTTTGTGTGTTTGTGTGTTTGTGCGCGTTCGTGGGTTGGTGTGTAGATGATATCCGTATCGTGGTATCACCGACAACTCTCTCCTAACTCACCGAACGCAACAAGGCCCAATGCGCGAGCCGCGGATATACGTGGGTCGCGTTAAGTGTAGCGTAGCTCTATGATTCTCACTCGTTTCCAACCCCTCCTCCCTCCCCGACCATCGCTGTTCCCATTCCTCCCCTTCAACCCCAGTGACGACGAGCCGAGGTTCCCCGGCTGCTGGCAGTCGCATCGCATCGCAAACAAAAGACGAGCTAGCGCGCGCCACTCATCGCTCGCGCTCGATGCGACAGCGAGTGACGTCCTCCTCCTCTTCCCCGTCTCCGTTCCCTATTCCCCGCCGATTCCCTCTTCCCTCAACCCCTGGAATCCCCTTCTCAGCACCGACGAACGAACGAACGAACGAACGAACGATACCCCGCAACCCCCTTTACCCCTGCCCCCAACCCCATTGCGCCCGGGCTGTTGTCACCCCCCATTCCCCTGCTTTTACCCCACTCCGGCCCTCCCCAAAGCCCCCAGGCAGCGGAGCTATCTGTTGTTATCACCAGTTATTTGCATCCCTTCGTCGGAGGGATAGCCGTCGGTCTATACCTATATGTATATAGAGACGCGAAATTTCCTGGAATTTATTTGCGCAGAGCATTCTCGCGAACGGTTCTTTGGGAAATTTGACGATTTTCACTTTTGAGGATCTTGCCGAGATTGCTGATGAGCCTTCGGGAATTTCAAGACATACATGATGCAGTTTACGCGGTATTTGTTTGTTCAGTATATTGAAAACCAGCAACAATCGATTCTAGATGCATCCATACGCATACAATGTATTGTACATTATACATACCATTGTTTATGTGTTGTACATACGTATAAATATAGATATGCATATAAATATGCACAGCTATATATATATAGGCATATATACATGGTAAAAGAGAATAAATTTGCAATCTGTACGGTGGACAGGCGGTATGTGCAGGGTAAAGGTCGGGAGGACGACGGATAGTCGGGTGACACGGTTCGTTTTACGAAACCAGTTCACCGTAACGTTCCTTAATTAACCTGCGCTTAGAGCGGGCTAACCCCACTCATTTTGATAATCATCCCCCATACGTTACGCGTGACGTTATTTCGCTACTATATACGGTTAAGCGAGACACCCTCGTATACCTCGTACCTATACCTACGTTAACCTTTACCATGCGGCCACGGAAAACTTACCTTACATCTCCGGAAAGTTTCTGTAACGATATATATCTATACTTATGTATACATACGTATATAGGTAAGTGTGTGTGGATGTTTCTTGTGTGAACTAAAAATGGGGAGAAAAATCAAAGAGAGAAAGAAAAGACTGCAGGGGTGCGAGTTCATCGTTCGGTTCGATTCGAAATTAAAGTCGCGAATAGATAGCCCAGTTCACAAAAGGTATACATAGGTATATAGATGTAGATATATCTTCTGCCCTCTCCACTCTAAAAAACGTGAAGCGTCAAAAGTGAATTCTTGAGCCTCGAGAGAATCCGTCTTCTGAGA
This sequence comes from Macrophya alboannulata, assembly GCA_949628255.1. Classification (NCBI taxonomy): domain Eukaryota; kingdom Metazoa; phylum Arthropoda; class Insecta; order Hymenoptera; family Tenthredinidae; genus Macrophya; species Macrophya alboannulata. The sequence continues at coordinate 14,560,623 of OX451209.1, forward strand.
ATATTCACCCGAGTTCCCGGGGAGAAGTCCTCGTTCTCCGGAATGTTCTCAAGTCACACCAGTCGTAACGGCGGACGCTGCTCGCGGCGGTGGAGGGCTGCTCTGAGAAGGGGCTGTGACGAATCACCGGTGTTTAAAATTCCCGTGAGGCTTCGCGGTTTCGCACCGCGATGGGACAGGGGGCAGGGGGGGCTACGGGGAACAAAGGGGCGCTTTGAGGAGGTAGAAGGAGAACGTAGGAGGGGGTTGGCGGTGTGGAGACGGGGGTTCGCCAGGGTGGCGGTGACGAGGAAAGGGGTTGTGTTGAGAGCCGACAGATTGCGAGAGGGACAAATAAGAGTGTATCCACTCCAAAGTGGTGACGCGAATTTCGGGTAAATTGTTTTCAAGTCCTTTGTCTCCGGCGTATCTCCTCGCACAGATTCGCCCTCTCTTAGCCCTCTACGCGTCGCTTTCATTTGACGCATGATACCCGGAATCAGCAGCCGGATACAACCAAAGCGAAACACCCGTGGCATCCATCAGAGATGAATTTTGATGCGTGAAATTTATCCATCATATAAATAATAAGAAAAAAAATAAAGAGAGAACTCAGTTTCCGAATGGTGATTAATCAACATCTCACCTTTTCAATCGACAAACAAATTGATCCTCGTCAGATCTCGCCTCACACCGATTATAACATATCCTCGTAACAAATCTAGTTCATATTAGTATAAAAATAATAATCATAGTCATTGTACAAATTGAAAATTGACAATCAGATAAATGTGACAATAAGTCAACCCCTTTCCACTTGATTTGGAGGTGCTGTAAAGTTAATAAAATCGCGATATGATCCGTTCATCCGCAAGTATAGTAGCGGTATGTTAATAATTTTGACGAATGGTCCAGAGGAGTTTGAAAATATTTAGGTTGACGTAAAATCTGAGCGTCATTCGTCAAGCCCCTAGCAGCTAGCTCTGTTCTCTCTCCACCTGAAATTGAATACCCCGATTTGTTCTCTTCTGAAGAAGGCCACACAGGCCTTCGCGACGTTCCGAAGTATGGTAGGGGTTGTAGATACATACGTAGCGCGTGTATATATGTAAATGATAAATATATAGGTAAAGGGGTGTGCGTGCGGGTGTTTATATCGGTATAAAATACATATTTACACGTGCGTGTGTGTATCTGTTTTCCACTTTTTCTTTTTTATTTTTCTTCTTCATTTTTTTTCTTCATCCTCCTTCCCTTACCTTCGTCGCCCCACCCTTGGGCAACCACCCGAAGGCTTGCTTTTAGCGCGCCGCGCCTTTGCTCGGCTCACAGCATGGCATTCAACAGGGCCCCGCGCGACGCTCGGTGTCGGGGGTGGTGGGGACGGGCAAATGATGCGCAGATTGGCCGGATCATCTCAAAAACCACCCCCCAGTAGTCGGGGGTTGAATTCACCCCTCTCGAGGCCGTCACCGCCGCCGCTACTACCACCACCACCACCACCACCACCGACTTCTCGATTATTATCTCATTTGGTGGTCCGAGGTTTGCGCGCCCCCGACGACTGCAGTGACAACAACCGTCTCTGATCAGACCACACGCATTACAACCGTAGACGTTGCTGTATAATATCAACGTTTCAAACACGTTGCGTTTCCATAGATTTCCTCGTAATTGTTGTTTATGGTTTAAATTATATTGTTATCGTTACACTGTTCGGTTCTCCATTAATCGTCAAATCTTCCTTCAGGTAAGTCGAACGCTTTTTTTCTTCTTCTACCTTCAATCGAACACGTTTGTAAAATTCATCGTAAAAGTTTCAATAGTTTTATGGTCCATATGCACCTATACCGTATGTGTGTGTAACTTGCACGGCGATGGGCCGGATGAGATAGAATTAGTGGGGAAAACGTGGTTTTCGAACATTGCAATGAACTTTTTTTTAACACGTGTTAGATTTCTTTCCGCAAATAAAAAAAAGAACTTCTCACCACATTATTCACCCGATTTTATGGCTCATTCGCGGGTATGTGAAGATACTATTTTATACCCTGTGCATGCTCTTATTGCTCTATTGGTCTATTTCCGCTTAGTGCAGTCACACAAGTTGAACAATTCCACTTAAACAGCTAGTCTCGTTTGATAGTTGGTGTAATTAATTTTCGATTGACAAGCGTTAAAACTACGACTATAACCGATTGTTATTAATTGCATCTGACTGCAAAGAGGCGTTAGAACCAGCACACGTATCGCTGTTTTTCTTTACCTGATTTTTTTTTTCTCTTCTCCCCTTCGATACGAAAAGTATCGTTTCGCAGTTCGCAGCTGTTTCGCCGCGACGATTCACAATAAAAATTAGTTTCGAATTCAGTTATTTTACTCCTCCGTCAATTTTTCCGATTGGCCGTTGTGTTTGCTTCTGTACAAAAATTGGACAAGAAAAAAATTAGGAAAGAAAAAAAAAATAAAAAATTGGTGAAAATTATCCGTTTTAGGTTCATGTATTTACCCCCATTTACTTATACATATACACAATTGTATGTCTCCAGCTGTACCTCCCGTGTAATTGGACTGTGGTTTGAAATGTAAACTTTGACCTTAAACGTTGCGTAGGTACAGAAATTTTGATGAAACTTGATGAAGGGTCTCAGTTTCGTTATAACTAGTAATATAATAATTTCGAAGCCATTTTTCATCTCCTAAAGTTTGAAACTCTATATCCATACTTCGAGGGTGTATCGCAAAATCTTAATTAGCATATCCGAGTATATAAAGCCGCGATGTACAGAATCTGTGCGAAAAGTCGATCATCTATTCTCAAGATTACATATTCGTATATAAATATACATATATACTATATAGTTTAAAACAATGTATCCACAGATTCGTCTAGCCACGTTATATGCGAAGCATATACATATAGATATACATATATACTCAGAACCGGTATATATTATTATATCCAAAGTTGACTCGCGATATATATTTTCCCTCGTATTTTCCCAACGCTCATGCAAATTTTGTCCCGACAGAAATTGAAACAATCCGCCAATTAGAATCGTCAGTGTGACGAGATTATGCAGATTTCAAGCGAGAATACGCGACGGGGACTGAGAGAAGGTGCCGGATGGGGTAGGAAAATGGGGCGGGAAACGGGTGGGCGAAAAGAGGGGCCGGGGGGGGGGGGGGGGGCAGCTGGCTTAATACGCTCGACGTTCACTTAATTCAATCTCGGAGTTGTCTTATGAATCGTAAAGCGCGCCGCGCGGCTCAAACTCTACGGCTATAGTTGAAGTTTCACAAATTAATAATAATAATAATGATAATAATAATAGAAATGATAATAATAATAATAGAAATTATAATAATCATAGTCATGACGGTAACAATAACAATAATAATTATAATAATTATATAGTTTTGCTTCTTCCGCACTGGCGAGTGTATCATTTCACTTGGTGTTTATTTCGAGAAACATACGTAGTTATATTTATATTAGGTATAGGTACATACATGCGTGAATGTATATAGGTATAATAATTTGAAGAGGCAGAAAATTGGAAGTGCAGAAGTCAGAGTCAAAATGTTTCGATGATTAACGATATTTTTCATTTTTAATGTGCGCAGTTCTAAAGTATTATAGCGAACTTTGATTTGATATTCAATCGGCTTGTCTTTTGCAAGCTCTGCATTATATACCTTTTATCCCTAATTGTAATTCACTTTGATGTTTAGAATTTAGTTGCTTAAATATGTAATGGAGATGAGAGTTCGGTATCGCGAGTATTTCGATCTGTGATGCTTGTAGCATGCGACGATTTGATGAAGCTTTTTATATTAAAATTCGATATGTATCGATGTATACCTATCTTGCAATACAGAACAAGAGATTCAGATGTTAGGGATAATAGGGACTGGGTTGAAGCTCCGAATTTCAAATGCTCCGAACTGTAAGAATTTCGAATTTTAATGTTTAACTGACTCACAGTTTTTGGAAAGGGTACCTACTCCACCGAACGTCTGTATAGTCGATTTAAAAAACTTCGAATCAAAAAACATCGACAATTCAAAATTCCGAAACTTGAAATTCACGCATGGAGAGAGCATCGTGCCCCCTTATTAAGTTACCGCGGATTCTTGGACTTCTTGTTCCTGGAGAGATTTGAACTGTCCGCATCCCCACCTTTCCAAAATTTAATAATTTTGACATTCGAAATCTTCTTATAAATACATTCGTAATCTTGACCGTTCGGAACTTTGAAAATTCGGTATTTCAACTTGGTCCCGACCAAGAAGACCAGAGAAGACCATAACTTTGTCATATTCCTCAGACAGGTATAGCCTGCATCTTCCAAGATCGTTTCGGGAAATTCATATGCATATGGATAATATAAACTTGATAAATATTGAGTACAGTATCAACCTGAACCCTAACACTACACATAGCCAGAGTCGTGTTATATGCGTATAGGTACGATATAATTCGAGTATGAATGTATATGTGCCGAGTTAGACGCATCTAGTTTGATATAGCCTGGTATGTAGTACGTATAGTTGGAATACGTTATATTATCAGTATAGTAGCAGGTATTTATCACGAAGGGTAAAACTGACAGCGGTCCATTTCCTGTTCGCCAGTCCATCCGCTCCGCGGGTGTCTGTCCGTCCGTACGGGCAGGCGTCCGAGTTGGATGTCTGGTTGAACGTAATATCTCGTGACGAAACAACATGGCTGCCGTTTGTTTCGGAAACAATGGACCGAAACAATACCCATTCCTCCTCAATGTTCGTATACAGCTAGATACCGCCTGACTAGACCGTCGTCCCTGCTTTTCCGCGAACGGAGAAATCTCCGCGGACCCGTAGTTGCAGTATTTTTATTCCCGAGATATTGGGGGGTGAAATTCAACAGCCGAAGTTATATGAGAGAAGAAGAAAAAAAAAAAATTCATTTTCACCTGCCCGCGCGGTATATCCGAGTCAGAATTTCCATATTTCTATAGGCCCATATCATCCTGCATTTTTAGGTGAAATCATAACCGGCATTGTCCAACTGAATATAATTATCAAGTAAATTTTTTTTTTATTTTTTTGAATCAACCGACCTCGAGGGTAGACAATTTTGAATAGGTTGTATAGAGCCGTTTCTCTTCTTATAATTAAAAGTAAATATCATCGTCGATATGAATTAATTAATTTGAGGACAGCCGCAGTTAACTGTCAGACCTACCGTATTTGTCAATGTAGTAATGCTATTGCTATACCTATACTTGAGCTTGCAGATTGGAACCACGTAAAAAAAAACCCTCGCCTTTTAATTCACTCAGATGGAGCTTTTCACGTACATACATATTATAGTCGAAATTAAATATTGTTTTAACGGTCTGCGTAATTCTTGAATACTGTCTCCATATTTCAGCCAAATAGGTATCTCAAAATAATAATTATTTTTTCCCAAAAGACAAAACCAACGAACTGCATATTCAACGGCAAAAAAAGGTGAAAAATCTGATCAAAAAAAAATATTTTTAATGCACAAAAAATCGCTTTTCGTTGCGATCGTATTTTATCATGATCACGAATCCCCGCTGCAGGATGCGAGAATGTTATAAAATATCGTGCGTTTTGGTCAGAATTGAATAATGACCGAAGTAAGTATGGAACACCGTGTAATGCACTTGACAGAAATTAGTAATCCTTAATGGATCCGATGGCATAACCCTCTTCAGATTTTCCCTCTCTATATAGCTCTACCTTTCTCTTATACCCTTCCTCCGTCCTTCTTGCACCCTGCCTTCCTGATTTCCTCGGTCTTAGACGCTGCAGTATATTCAATTAATTCCAAGAGACAATAGTACCTTAGTCCAATATTATGTGCGTATACCTACTGCCTAGTACATTATCTACTACCCCTTGTTATACCCTCTTTGTGTCAAGAACAGAGAGTACAGATGGGATCATATCATTCGAAGATACGATTTTTCCCACGTTTTTTAAACTATAATAAATAATTATAATTCAGCTCGAGAATAAGACGAATTAACTCTGTTTGGTTATAATTATTCATTCATTTGCCTACCCCAATTTCAGCCTCGGTATAATAAAAGGAACGTATAACCTTACCTTGGGTCAGAAACTGGTATAAGATTTTCTCGTTCTTGTCATCACGTTACTCGGTATATCCACGTTGAGATCGTCGTGTTTATTCGGAGTTTGGTATTTGCCTCCAGGATCCCCGAATTTACTTGTAATTAAAAGTCTGCGATGGTCCCAGCATTCAGATGAGATATCACTAGCTCGACGTACGTCTACCAGTTCTCGGAAGTAAACTTGTATACCTTGTAAACTTTTGCCAGGACTAATCGTACTCGTTGATCACAATATGCTCTAATATGGATACGAAAAAAAAAAATGGGGTTCCTATTACGAAAAGTGTGAAAATTTGATTGTGGATGAAAAAAATTTGAGAATTAAATTGCGTTGGTCTTTTCCCTCTAATATTTTGACGATTCTTCGTAGAATGTCGACGACCACGGGGGATCCTTCGACGCTGAAGACACCGCCGACGCTCTCAGGGGGCGACCTGGTTTCTCGTTTCTTAGCTGCGAATCCTCCTTACCTGTACAACGTACCCTTAACTCCGCACAGCTTTTTCTTCAGTGAAATGCTGCGGTCGTTTGTCCAAGCGAAGGCAGAGGCTTCCTCGGTTGGTAGCGGCCCTCCACCGCCGCCGCGACGCCGCAAGCGTTCCTGGAGAGACGCCCGTGATTCTCGAGACAGACCGTTGGAACTTACTACTAAGGAGCGTCCTCACGAAAAGTATTTTCACGTCGACGGCCATTTGGAGCACAAAAGCAAACACTTGAGCATTCAGCATCCCGGTTTGAACTTTGAAAATAAAACGACTAATTTCGTGGACGGTAACGCGAAGAGTTTGCAGGACGAAGGAAAGTCGGATTTTTGTAAGCACAAAAATTATTTTGACGATCGTCAGAGCTTCGGTTCGAATCAGGCGAGCTCCCACAACGCGGTGTTCGGTATCGAGCAAAAAGTTAAACCCGAGGAATTACCTGGCGAACAAAAACAGCAATTTGGAGAAAGGAACTCCATCGAAGATGCGACAAAATCGTCAGGTGAGACAGGCTTCTTATCCGATCCGAAGAACAAGCTAGAATTTTCGCCGAGAAATTTTACCTCGAGTCTACCGACTCGGGCGGACGCCTTGGCCAACCCAAAGAACTTTGGACTTTCGTCCGAGGCACCAAATCCCGATTTCCTGCCGGCCCCGATGTGGTATCCCCCTTATCCAATGCCTCAATCGTACCCTGGGATAGATCCGCTTCATTTCTTCATAGACCTTCGCGTTTCCGGTCATATTTGGGACCGTAAACTTGCGGACAGACAACCGTCCTTTAAGAGCAAGCATACATCGGCCTTCAACGTACCACAATCTAAGGAGTACAACCGGCCGTTGAATTTGACACGTGACGAGGCATCCAGCTCCAGAACGAAGGACGAAAATTCAAAAGGGACCCATTACATCTTGAAGAACTTGACAAAGACCTATAAAGGTATTCGGGGTGTTGATAAGACTTCCGAGGCATTGAGGATCCTCAAATCTGACGAGGAGATCGACGCAGCTGGAGAAGGTAATTTGAAAACTTATTTTATATACACGCTGATTACTTCGTTAATTGACAAAGTTTATTCTTATGGATAAAATTCAGCGAGGTTTTATTTTACCCTTTTTTTCTGAATTTTTCTGTACAACGATCATAAATTTTTTTTCTTTTTTGTTTTTCTAAACCGTTTTTGCAGCCACCGGAAGATCGAGAAACGAGGATTCGAACCAATCGGAGAACAAGGACGACGACAAAAAGGATATCAGAGCTTTGATTGGCCTGGAATTGGTAGTCGACTACGTTAAGGATCCGAAAGAGGTATCGGCGGGTAAAAATTCACCGCAAATGTCCGAGTAAAAGTATTAGAAAAAAAAAAAGAAAATATATGTTTCTCGCAAATTAATATCAGCGTTGAAATTTTCCGCTGATTATATCGTTATCAGTTTTTCCTTATCTGAGATATAGCGATTACACAAAAAAAATCATTAAATAAAAAAAATCGTATATAGAATAATAGGTAAAAAAAAAAACAAAAAAAATTGTCTCGGTTTTCCTGATAACAAATTTCAAAAGAATATATAAAATTTATTTCGAATAAAACTATATAATGCTTTCGCAGATGTAATAATCGAGTTTTTAAATTCTGAAATAGCTATTATATACGTTCGTTTAAATAAGTAATGTCTTCATTGTTGAAACCTGTAAGATATAACGGGCGCTATAGTACGAGCTTACTGTGAACATACCTAAACCTAATTAGGACAATATATAAATATACATATATATTATATATAAAATAATATGGCTATACGCATAATGTAGCTTGAAAGCATTAACCTATAGCAACATTCTTCCGAATTCTACTGTATGTGATATCTCTGTAAATAATATTCCTTTATAATATAATCTTAAAGTGTATAGCTATATATACATATATTATATATATAAATAAAAAAAATATGTACAAGTACGTACCGATGAGGGTATATAATTGCAGACATATATTAAAAAAAAAAACAAAGAAAACAACTAATAAAATTACGATGGATTAATGTCTTAATTGCAGAGAATACTTTGAATTTCTTTTATTCACATTACGTCGTTTTCCACTTTTCAAGTTTTTTTTTTTTTTTTTAATCTTTCTTTTTTAGTTTTTTTTTTTTTTTTTGCGTTCGTTTGTTTTCTCAACGATCAATTTAATTAGGAAAATTGTACACAAGCGATTGCTGTGTCGGATTAAATTCTCATCCTCAAGTTATATACTCGATAACTCTAATTAATTCGTTATAATCTCGTACATACATACATATAGATAGGTATGGTATATAGGGGATAATCCTGTGATTATAACTCAGCAGGTTCTTGAAAATATTCGGACTTAAGGTAAGTATATTTCGCGTTGTGATAAATACACATGTATATAGGTATACATATTTGTACTTGTGTATATGAATATATACAATACGGTATATGTATTTACGGCGAACTGCGCTGTATCTTTTTTTTTTTATTGTTTTTTTGTTTTTTGTTTTTTTTTTTTTGAAGGGAGTGTCGTATTATACGAAATAAAACACTTCGTCACTTCATCACTCGATCTCCGGGCTCTTCATTTTTCAATGTACCTCGTTATATTTTTAAGAGCCCTTAGCGTCGCAATAGCGTACTATAGACGTCCCGGCAGAAATGTCACAGCCGGGCCCTCTTCTCCTATTATTTGGCTAATCGTCTTTTATTACGCAGGCACATCATCTCGCCACTCTTATTACCGACTTTGTCCGTAGGTATAGCTCCGTACCCCGCGGTCGTCGTACTCCTTATTATTCCACGACTCGCTCACGTTGTTTCGTTTTTATCTACGTTCTTATTTTTTATATCATCAACGAACCACGGACACGCGACGGTGTGCACTACTCTCGACATTTTCTTATATAGGTACATAAGTATATGTATATATGTATACCTGTAATACACGTATATACCCTATAGGTACCGGAAAAACACCTCTTTTTATTTTATTCTACCCTCAATATATTGAAAGGGTTGTCTATACCTTTTCGTATATTCGCGCATAATAATTCCGTACGGATGCAGTATTGAAAACTTTCGACACAAAAAATTCTATCTCAAACAGACATGCATATGCTATTCATAGATGTAGTGCACATACACAGAAATATATATAGGACATTGAAAAAAAACAAAAAAAAAAACGCTTTATTCACGCATTTATGAGAAGGCAAGTTTCAAAAAGATTATATATCTTAGAGTTTATTACATGAAATTCATATTTATGGTATACTAATCACACCAGTTACATTGCATCGTTGTTAGTAATGACTCTTAACTCCAATATTACAGCGCCCTTACGACCATTCCCGTTGGACTGCGTTAATTTGTAATCATTTTTCGGATCAACGATAATTTCCTCAAATCTCGGTGATCCTCGTTCGGGTACTTGGATTAATTTATACGTACGTTGGCGATCCATTTCTTTGTTAATATCTGAGTATTGTCTTTCCGCATTTCCGTATGGACGTACCTGTTTTTGTCGAAACTATGTTAAATAATTTTATCCCAATTATGAACACGTTAGAAGTATAAATGCTAGAATTTAATAAAAAGCACGCGAACGTATGGAAGGCTAATTAAAACCAGATGTAAATTGCCGTATAGAGCCAACGGGTTAGTACAGTACTGTACAGAAAATGAACAGAAAAAGAAGAATATATTGAACAATAAAGCCAATTTTAATTAATTAATACATAATTCTTTCTTACCGGATTCACTCGTTTGAAGAGCTGATAATTATCTCTCGGATAATTATTGTCGTTTGATGTTTCACCGGTCGAGAAGCTGAGGTCTAAATCCCGCGAGGATTGTTCAAAGTTATTAATATTGTTATCGTATCGAATAATTCCGTCGTTTTTTTGTTGCACCACGTTAGAATCGTCGAGGTAATAAACGCGGGCATTTGCAACGGTATGATGAGCCAGTAGACAAAAAACGATAATTTCGGATATCATTTCTGCTTCGAATTATATTAATATCCCCGGTCCTTTTGGTTGCTGTTAAACTCTGTCAACTAACCGAAAGAGTATGTCGTCGACGTTAAGAGATCTCAAAAGATCAGACGTATCTTCGTTACAGATGGCTGACAAATTGTAATCTCTTATAAGGCGATTTGTACGCTCTGTGCTGTTACGTTAATTGAATATTCGCAAGCCATTTACAGAATCTAGACGGGAAAACATTCGTTCGGGATGTTGTTCATTCTACCGAACTTAAGCTTATATTCGTTGCGATTTAATCACTCGACGGATTACTGAGCCATTGTTTTCAAAAATTCTATACTTTTTTCTAGATTATTTATCTCGTGAAACCCGCTTTTAATCTCTGTACACATATTCGACGTGGTTGCGATTAAATAATCAAAGTATTACACGTAGGTATTAATTACACGTATAAGAAAAGAAAAAGTGATGAGTATTGAAGAAAAATAGTTATGATAAAAGTTTCAATCGCGGTTGACCAAGAATACGATATTGCATGGACAACATCTCGCGCGCCCATACCGCGCGTTATAAGTTCTGAATAATGCATGAAATTTATCCGGGAATCAATTCCGCCCTCGTCACCAACGCCGTCGGGCCACGCGAGAGCGGGCATAAATCTAAATAATTTGAGCCATCCAATTTTTATTATTCCTAGGAGGCGTTGAATATGCATGGAACGTCATCAACACTTCTCTATACCCGCAAGTGTGCCACCTTTGTTGATAAGTGCCTTTACAACGCCGCGCCGTTCGTCATACTATACTTTCTTACGTTACAACGTCGGATCAATTTTTAGTTGTCTATATCTATATCATTATAATACACAGATAAATGATGGTATGGATTATTATTAATTATGTTTAATGCGTTCGGGTTTCACTTTTAAATCGGAGACGTCGATCTTGAGGGAGAGAGAAAAAAATTGGCGTAGGAGTAGGCACGAGGGAGGGATATCGTACAGGGTACAGCGGGAATTAATCACCCGAAAAATCCAATATTTAAAATTTATAAGGAACGAGTCATAATTCATCCGCGGAGTACTGATAAATCTTGAGGGAATTAACGAGCCCACAAGACGACACGCGTCTCCGTCTTTTCCTCCTCGTCGTTCCAGGCGCAGACGGTCTTGGTCTTCCCCTACTACCTACTATACTAAAGGGAGTATGAAATATAGCCAAGAACTTTTCTCATACTATATAGTAAAGGATGTTGGCGGGGAGTTTTCCTTCGAAGGATGCTACTGCCTTTCGTGAATTGGATAGGCAGAGGAGGAGAGTGAGCTGTATGTTGCCGGATAAGGGTTGGGGGAAGGGGGTTGGAGCTGTGATATAACCGAACAGCGGGAAAGGTGTGAAGTGGCTAGAGCTGGAGCAAGATGCACGTTCGAGTGAAGGATAATGGGCAGAGCGTATTTCGCTTCTATTCAGAGCTTCGCGTGCCGCAGACTAAATCATTTTATACATAGGTATACTATCATGTATAAGCGAGTATAACGGGCGGAAACCTTTTAATATCTTTCAACAACACCTGCACCACGAGTTGAACCTTTACGATTTATTTTTATCGATTCTGGGTAATGCTCAGGAATCAGATGTTTCAGAACGATGCAATATCATTCATTTGCCAGCATCTTTATCGCGTCTTTAACGAAAAAAGCTGTTGAATAAATTCAATTTCAGATTTTTTCGTAGACGAAATTTTTTCACAATAATTCTACAAGAATCGTAGCGTATCTTATCATAAGTCAGCCTAAGCTGTACCTTGTATCTGATGATGCGAAATAAAGCTTATTCAAATCCAAAAAATGTCTAAAAGCGAAAACGTAGAATTTATTATACCGTCCAGTTCATTCAACAAAAAAGTTATTAGTTTACAACGAAGGGGAAATAACAGTGTTGAAGACTGTGGCGGAGATTTCAGCTTTCCCGCGCGTTGACTGCGGAAAAATATCAAAGACAGCCTTGGGCATGATTGCAGTGTCTTGAATTATTAACAATCTTCCGAGTAGATTGAAAAGACAAGAGTGATGCAACCAGCCTGGCTTCCGGAGGTCGATAAAAAAAGCTGACGTGCTGATCGTTGAACCAATCCTTCACAATATACCATCGCATTGCACCTAACGCACGGCATATTTCTTTTAGATCATATTTTTTCTATTCAAATGTATTGGACGTATATTATTGATCATCATTTCTTTTTTCTTCTTCGCTACATAGATCCGATCGTGTACATTTTTTTCACAATTCGATGCTTTAGTGATAAATACCGAGTTTCCACAAGTCTCACATTAGTCTCAGCGAATCTTGTAGGAGGCAGAAATTATTTTGTCAATAACTTAGGGCATCCGCTGTCGAAAGTTTGATTTTTCAGTGTTGAATTATTTACGCTAGCTAGTTACTGGTCACGAATTTTAGGGTGTCGAATAATTAAGGAATCAATACCGATCAGAATTATATTTATAAGGGCACAAACCTCTGTGTCGTTATTTGAAACGAGCGGTGCGATAAAACGCGTGATTTTATGCAACCTGCAGACGAACATGTCAGGATATAATTCCGAAGCATTCTGCTGGATGAGAAACCCAATCAATCTAAATAGTAGCGTTATCCTTTTTCTGCAGTAGTTACTTTACGAACTACTTTTGCTGCAACAAGCGGTAGATTAAAATCAATGCATTTTTGGCTAGTTCAGCAAGTGCAATTTTATCATTTCCCTTTGAATAGGATCGATTCTATGTAGATAATGTTTCAAATATCGATTTCAAACTCTCCGGGTAAGTATATGGGAAGGTTCGTTATATTAGAAACCGAAAAATGACCAGTATAAGATTATTGGGCGAACGTAAAAGTAGGAAATCAAAATAAATGCGTTCTCAGTTACTTGTAACTCAAGAAAATTTATTATCATTGATATTATCGCTTGAGAATCAGTTGAAATAAAAGTATTTTCCCAATTTCTCGGTAAGATGGCGCCATCCTGCTAGTGTTGAACCGCATGGAAGAAGAACAGGTTGCATACCACCAGGCGCGTTACTGCATCGATTATTTAAAAGTGCATAATTTTACTCAAAATCGATTGCATACGATACAGCGATAAGTATTACGATAATGATAAGAGTAAGGAATCGAGAAAATAGAAAAAAAAAGAAAGAAAGAACGAAAAACAATAATAAGAATGATAAAATGCTGTCTGTCGAACGTTTATTTATAATACTGCACAATATATAACTTATTGAGGCTCCGTTTGTCACACAACAATCTGTTTTAAATTATTTATTGTAAACGACATTCTTATAATTATACAACTTGCTACTACTTTATACAGGAATCGCTATGACTTAAAACGCCTTCGACTATGATCAATTAGCTTAAACGTACACTCAAGAAAAAACTCTGAATCGTTTGCCCATCATTATTAATATTATCAATATTATTATAATTATTATTATTATGGATCATTCGAGTGAATTACGATATCGTTCGTGATAAAATAATCTTAAATGCGCCTCGAGGTTTTTTTATTTCTTCGTTTTTTTTTTTTTAACCAGTCTACTGTTTGATCAGATTCAACAGTAGTCAGGTTTTTCTGTACAATTAACAGAAGTTTAATTAACAGTTGATAAACGTTAAAAAATCATATCAGGCATGAAACACGCACCGTTAAAGATTCATCATTATTCAACAAGATTTCTTACCACTGTTTAAAATGGTACATCGGTCATACGAACATGATTATTATTGATATTGTACACATTTTGGCTGAGTAGTCATAAATACAAAAAAAAAAAAGAAAATAAATTCAAAAAAAAAAAAAACAGTACTAAAAACGATTCTAGCGTTTTAAACCACGGCCGTATCTCGTCTTCAACAATTCTAAGAGTATTTATTTATTCATTGCGCTTTAATATTAGACTAATTTTTCTCGCTTATTTTCCGGCAAGAACTTTCTTGCAAATTTCATCGGTGTACTCGCTACACTTTGCATTACCACCTAGATCACCGGTCAAATATTTTGCTTCTTTGATTGTGTCGTATGCCGCGTGCTCGATGATTCTCGCGTGGTCATTCAGTCCCATATATTTTAACATCATTACAGCAGACAGAAGAAGTGCTGTTGGGTTTGCTTTGTCTAGTCCGGCTATGTCGGGCGCCGTTCCATGTACCTGTAAAAAAATTCAGAAAATCATATTAATTTAAAATAGTATCTAAAACGATTGTTTCACGAAAATTTATTTCTGTGATAGAAGTTTAAAAATTTTACCAGAAAATATTAGGATCCAAAACCAGGATGTCTGGGGTAATTAAAAACCCCGGACACCCTGTCTTTATCTTATAATAAAACCTACCGATTCAAAGAGGGCTCCGTTAAGACCGATATTTCCACTAGGTGTGAGACCCAAGCCTCCGACAAGACCAGCGCACATATCGGAAAGAATATCACCGTATAAATTCGGCATTACAAGAACGTCATATTGTTGCGGGTCTTGTACCATGGTCAGACATACTGTGTCTAAATATTTTTCTTCAAATTTAACCGACGGAAATTTCCTTGCGGCTTCTCGACAGCACTTTAGGAACAGACCGTCGGACATTCGCATAATATTTGCTTTGTGGACCGCTGTTACCTGTGTTTAAATCAATTATTTAGCATTTTTTTTATTCCATGGCTTTTACATATCCTATTGCTTCTTTATTTCCCAAAAAGGATAGAAATTCATGGACAAACAACAGAAATTAAAAGTACGTAAGTGTTTCATTTCTGAGCAAAAAAAAGTCACCTTTTTCCTATTGTTTTCTTGAGCATATTGGAAAGCGAATTCGGCAACTCTACGAGAAGCTTCCTCTGTGATAAGTTTAATAGACTGAACAACGCCGTCGACTATTTCGTGTTCAATACCGGAATATTCTCCCTCAGTGTTTTCTCTGATTGTTACAACGTTAACATCGTCGTAAAGAGTTTTGTAGCCTTCTAACGAACGGCAGGGACGTACATTAGCGTAAAGATTGAACTCCCTGGCGATGAAGAGAATCAAATAAAAAATAAAAAAAAAAGATTATGTTATTTCATGCGAATAGTCAGAAGGAATGAAACTAATATTTCAACTTCTGTTAAACATGTATCTTTACATTACAAATAATTGATAAATACCAAATCTTATCTACTTTTTAATTACACAACACAAAAGTTAGATGTTATAGTGATATGATTCGAGTATTAAAGTCAACAATAATTGCTTCAATATATGTATATGAAAATGTAGAAAAAGTAACAGGATTACGTAACAAATGATCCTAACTTACTTTCTAAGTGCAAGATTTAGTGAACGATGACCCTTTCCGACGGGAGTCATAAGCGGCCCTTTCAGTCCAATTTGATTTCTGTTTATCGAGTCAATAGCGGCTTGTGGTATGCCAAACATGCCGTCAGGACCTCTGACTGGCGTTACATCTACAGACTCCCATTCTATCGGAACCTGATATCGTTTTTAATAATATAAGACAGAGATTCATAACTTTATTAATATAAATTCAACAGCTGAATGGTAAGATACGATCAGAAGGATATTATGTAACTAGAATAAAATAAACATATTGATGATACAGTAAAATTTTTATTTTTATTTAAACTGCCTGTAGAAGGATTCTAGGATATAAAGAGGTGATTTATGACCCGATTGTTGAACCTAGTCGATAATTGTGATCTTGAATGAAAAAGTTGAGTTTAAAGATATAAAAATTTTCTTAATCCTAAGGTAATGAGGATAAACTATAATGATTTATTGTTAGATCACCCTATATAAGATGCCAAATGTGTCTTAAGATGGTACATAGATAGATTAAAATAAACCTGTTAAGGTCAGAGGTAGGACAACGGCATTTGAATGAAATTCGATCTATCATGTAGTTGATTGTTGAAACAACTGAATAAATGAATGAAAACAATAATAATAATAATGTTATCGGGAAAGTTAATAATAGAATATTGTTACCTTAGCAGCATCGAAAATTTTTTGTACGGCAGCTGAAATCTCCGGTCCAATACCATCGCCAGGAATTAATGTACACTTTTTGACATCACTGCTGTAGAATCTTGCCCTGCCAATCTTTGGAGATATCTGTGTGTTAACCGAGACATAGAAAAATAATACTGTACAGTAATTTTATACAGCAGCAAAAGCGATTTGGGAGGAAGAAAATTTTTTTTTTTCATCGCCGATGCGTGCATGTACGGTGCAGGGGGGAACAAAGCGTAAGCGGATAACCAAGAATCTGAACTGAATTGTTGAACAGCATTGTAGAGAGCGGTGAATAACTTGCAAGCAAATAATATCACGAAAGTTATCGCTGTACGGATAAGAAAAAATTAACTTACGGCACGTCGTATCCATTGGGCTGCCATTATTTTAATTTAATTTTCTAACAAATAAGTAACTCTGCTCTGGGATAAAAATTTATTCACGTCGGACCGATGGCAGGGAGAAAAAAAGAGGGGCAGGTCCTCGGGCTATGATTGGCCAATATATTTGCCTGGCTTCTGCTAGTCTTACCGGAAGGTAGCGGACGACATTACAGAAGTGGTGGATAGCGCCGTGCGTTGGGAACTCGGTGAAGCTCGTTTGAATTAAACTTACGCACTGACATTGAGCCGAATCGTTATTACGTCGTTTAGTTTACTTTAGAGATAGCGATAAGTAGATATAAGGATAAAGACCGTTACCTGATACATTCATTACGTGAATAGAGTTTGATAAGGTCACGAAATTGGGTTCTTTATTTTTTATTTTATCGTCAAGAGTATCGATCGGGTAAAGAAGGAAACTTTGAACATCTTCAAGATAGAACTGATACAAAGATTTGTAATTTAAAAAGTTATCAACTCTAATTTAACGTCGAAAAATTTTAGGGAACTATCTAATAATAGATACATAGTTAAAAAATTGAAAAATTGACAAAGTTTAAAAAAAAAAAAAATAAAAAAGATTAATGACTGAATTTTTTTATTATTTATAAATAGCATAGGAACAGCTGCATATACAGCAGAAAATTTCTATTTACATTGAAACTATGCCATTAAAACTACTCACGCCTCTACACATTATTGTTGTAATGTTCGCAAAGGAGACACGACCGTGATGCATAGTGCAATGAATTTAATTATTAAACTCGAGCTCGACACGTGTTGCAGGTTTGACTTTCGACCTATTATAACAATGGCAAATATTGCGTATGTTGGAAAGTTTATATAGAATCACGTAGGACTAGCGCCTGGTTGATCAATACAGCTGCAACTATAATACGTGCAGTACAGGGTAGCTACGCGTGCAGTATGCCCTCAGTCGAAGTGATTAATTTCGAGAAATTATTTATTGAACGAATTTATGGTAGCGACGCCTACGGAGCGATAGAGGAGATCGTACTACGTATAATTACACGAGGGTTTATTACAATTTTATAAATATGTAATTTCACCCTTGTTCTGCAAGTGCTCTTTAGCGATGTCGAAGAGATATGAGTTTACAAAATATATACATATAATATATATAAATGAATATGATAACGTAAACTTAAATCTTCCTTTGGTATTATAATCTTTACCATCAGACTATAGCATCGTCGTCTTAAGTTCAGACAATTCGTATATATACGCGTAGGACGATAGGTATATCGATCAAACAAAGAGCCCTGAACAATACTAAATCTCGTAGGCATTTTTCAGAGAGATTTCGTACGTATAACGTACGTCATATATGAATGCTGACGAGACGTTTGAGACGCAGAATAAAACATGGAATTTTTAAGTCAGGAAGAAAAAAAAATGCCAAAAAACAAAACCAGAAAAGAAAAGAAAAACATATAACGCGTCAATATATATTTCTCATGATGTGAGCTTGCCAAGTTCAAATACGCCCGGACATCGAGCCAAACGTCGCGACGTGGTCGTATCGCGGTCAAGCTTTATTAGATTGTTCATAATCGTTCGACTAAGCAAAAGCGTTGACAGAAATTAATAACTAACGATCTTAATTTTAATCCAGCCACGGGTATATTTAATATTGTCACATCTTCGTTTCGAGAATTATTTAACCATCTTCAACTGACTTTAGTTGCAACAATTAGATTCAAGTTCTGTACTCCTTACGACTTTCTAGATACGCTAGTTATTCTCGATCCTAATTAAAAGTTGCTAGTATAATCATCGCCATGCAGTTCTATGGAAACACGTAGCCGTAATAAATCGCAAAGATTATACTTCCGCGTGCAACTATACTGCTTAATGCATCAATGCAGCTTTTCAACGTATGTACTACATGGAATTCGCAAGTTGCCGTAATGGTAACGATTCAAGGATGCAGTCTCATAGTTATTACTTGAGACGCAGGCTTGCCGAGTAGGCAACAATCAACTGTGCCGAGGCTCGTAAGTAGTGCAACTCAACGCTTGGCGAGGAGAGTTACAACGGCTGAGTAACGCCGCTCAGAGCTCTATAAAGTCACAAAGACCGTACTGGCTGATCCACCCAAACATCAGCATTATTTCAGCTTCTAACCAGTTCGAAACAAAATTATTTCAGTCAAATTCATCATGTCTCCGAAGATTGAGGGAAATAAAAACAACAGAAAAGCATACTCATACGCTGATTTCAGCTATTGGGGTAGGTAGGAGCCCTGCAATGATATGCCACGACGGATATATCAACGACTCGTCTGATAAGTTCGTAAATCTTCGAGCGCCCAAATCCCATTCACCGATATGATCAGAGATTACCGAACAGTTTTCAGAATACATTCTTCATCCGGATAAAGGGATATGGATTATGGTTGCATTTATTTATGTTGAATTCAATTTCATTCTATTTCATCCCTCGTGTTCTGTATGAATGTATATAAATATATATACATTTTTTTGATCTATATACTGTCGTGCAATTATTCGACTGGCTACGATTGCACAATGAGTTTCAGACCGACGGTCAATCCTGTAAATATATTTGAATAAATGATATACGGCGTATACCCTCGCGGGGGTGGTCGCAGGGTGAATTAAATCGCGAGAGGTTACAGGGTTACTTTCGAGTATCTGGTATCAGATACATCATCGGCTCGTGAGCATGCTAGCAACTGTTCCAACTATCCTCGTGCAATCGATATTCCACTGTACATAGACTGTAGTATAAAGAGCCGTAGGTAGTACCTACACGAGGTTTGAGGTAGCTATAGGAGAATGAATAGGTGAAATGCTGCAGGTTCGTAAACTCTTGATAAAAATCGAGCGTTGAAATCCTTAGAATATTTCCACGCGATCTTATCCCGCGCCTCCGCGTACATACGTATACATATACAGATATTTATATATGTGTATATATATTTTTTTTCTTCGTTCTTCTGTCCTGACTAAACCACCGGTCGTTCCGGATCCTCGACCCCGTTCCCGGCCACCTGCAGCCCAACCAACCCTCAGATACTGAGGGTGAATGAGGATACTCTTGTTGAAACAACCCGTATAAGGTTTTCGCGCTCGGGAGCTACCCTCGGGTCGTTCCGACGTTCGGCGTCGCGACGCGAAAAGCTGCGGGGGCGGCGTCGCCGTCGGGTATCGTTGACGTAGCAAGATGGCGGCGGCGTATCGGAGGCGTCTCCGTCCGCACAGTGCTCGCCGTCGAGCAGTCCGTCAACGCTGTTCGTTGCCCAGGGTTCGCGTACATGTAGTGGTAATAATAATTGCCCTTGAGTGAAAGTAATTATTTATTAATTATTATTATTATCATTATTTTTATGTTTAGTAATGTTTACGGTAAGGGTGGTAGTACTTCCGGGTGGTGCGAACGTGTTTACGACGTGACGGAAGTGAGGCCAACCAAGAGACGCTATGATAGCCGCTGAGGCGAGGAGCCGAGTTCTTTCAGGGGTCGTTTATACAAGCCGGAGTCTGCAGACCTCTTTCAAGCTAAATCCAAAGATGCCTCGTAAACTGAGAAGACTGCCGATTGTTATTCCAAAATATCGCAATATCTTTCTTCGAACGCGAAACGGTATACACAGACGGTGGTTTACTAGCCCGTGCGCGTGACCAAAGCTCCAAGCTCATTAAGTCGATGCAACACAAGTAAAGCAATTGCACTTTTCCCTACTACCACTACTATTACTACTACTATCACCATTAATCACCCTTATACACTCACTTTATATCATACTGACCGTTAATCGTCATTTTCTGCATATTCGTGATTCCACCCCCCCTCGAAAAACGGAAAAGTAAAAAAGTAACGAATAAACCATAAAAATAAAAGAAGAAAAACGGAAGACATAAAATATATAAAAAAAAAAAAAACGAACGGCCAGCCTCTGTACATATACATATATATCTGCAGGATAGACAATCGCCACCAGCAATCCTCGAATAATCATATAATCGAATAAAATTACTAATAATAAAACAAGAACGAGAGTATAATCACATAATCATTAATCGAAACAAAAAAAAATCACCATTTATATTTATCTAATAAAACCGACTGTAGAAAGCAAATAAAAAAAAAAAAAAAAAAAAACGAAACCATTGATCAAAAAGTGCTGCTGAATAGTGTATCACGGTTAAGAGTGTCCTTATAACTTGCTTCTATAATATTAACAGCATGTCTCTACTAAGTGTGACAGGTAAGCTAATAAATATTGTATTTCCTCACCTTGCCGGGTGTATAACGTATACCTATACCCACCTTGAATAACGTGTACATGTGTATAGGTATATATGTATGTATGTATGTACGTACAATGTATACATATAGATATATCTACTATACTTTATGGGAGCGTTGATGTATGCCGGTGTTATAAGCAGTCGTGAAGAATAATTAAACTCGTATCTCAATATCACATTTCCATTTACTGTGCGAGTATATATATAGGACTGAGGAGAGACCGGCTCTTCTTAATTAAGAAATTACAATTTCCACGAGTGCTGTCAGAATTGTGCGTCTATTATACACCCAGTACAATGAAATTATTTAATTGTTTTTCGTATAGGTGTATATATATATATATAATACAAGTATTTATTTATAAACCGTGTCTATATGCATTGGTATTTGCCTGAATTATATATACATATTATAATATATGTATAGTTATCGGGGGAGAGATTGTCTTCGAAAACTTTCCCCAACGAAGTTATACATATATACGCACCTATCTCGTTATGTATGTACATTATACATATATTATATGTATACCTACCCCTGATCCCGTTTATATACATATTAATTATCATTGATGATAAAACCACGTCGTGATCTATAGAATCCCGTTATTATTTTTCGCGTGTCAAACGGCACTATCTATCCTATAATACAGTATTATTCATATCTCTATAATTTGAGTTAAATAGCTGACCTCGAAATGCCTTAATTTATTGTTAGTGAATCGTTTTAAGAATGGCTATCCGCCCCCTGAATAAACGGGGTTTGCCCCCCCACGTACCGAACCGATTTGTAACAAAGCCGATAAATTGTGGGGTAATCCGATTTTTCATGCTTTGTCCACCGAGCGTTAAGCCCTACGTATGTACCTTCATACCTAGTGTCATATCGTGTCTTGTAATACACATTATATAATAAATAAAGTAGGTGTTTGATGTGAACCAGTGGAGAATATGAAATGCAGAAGAATTCGAGATACTTACTTTAAGGTATACGCTATATGCAAAATTGTTGAAAGAGCATCGATTTTCTGTTTTTACATACACACGAACGGCCTTTTTATGAGACCAAAGTATACACCTATGGAAAGTTAGTTAAGTTAAGTGGAGGTACTTTTCAGCCTAGACTGTTTTTCCGGATAATTGATAGAAAAGAAGGAAAGAAAGAGAAAATAAGAAGAAGAAAAAAAAGGCGGAAAATTCAAGTTTGTATGAATAGCACGGGGGTGCAGAGAGAGGTCAGGTGTACCAGTACCGAGTACGTTTCTATGTATATAACTATGAGAATAGTGCAACGGTTGACCCCAACGAGCGGGGTCATTCCATTCCACCCCCGCTACGACCAGCCCCCACGCGTTCCAGCTCGTCATCTCTCTCGCCCCCGCGCGGGTATCGGCTTTTATGCTCAAACCCGTACTAGACTAGGGATGCTTGCGTAAACTCGTCCATGAATTGCAATTCGAAGGATTTAAGGTGCTCCCCAGCGGTAGCTATCGGGTAAAACCTCCGGGTAAATGGTCGGTGCATCGATTGGTCGTTCGGGGTCTACGAACGAACGAGGTGCACCGCACGGGGTGAGGTTTAAGCGTGTAAATTTTACGAGTGGGCAATTATGAGCCACGTACTCTGATTTATAACTGAATTGTAAATTCGCCTGTATATAACGGCCTGAAAAATTCCCCCCCCCCCCCCCCCTATTTCATCAGTCGCAGAATAATTATTTCATGAGAATTTAGAGAATATATCTCCGTGCCTGGAGCTCCCTATGCTATACAGAAATTAAAGAGACACTTTGAATTCGTGATATTTCTTTTTTTTTTTTTTTCGTCACGTAACTAACGCGAGAACTCAAAAGGCAAATCGACTCGTGTTTCTTAATCTTTATTATACTATTAAAATATCGGCCAAGGTCAACAGTCCTTGGAAGAGGTTTCCGGTCGGAAAGACGGTTACGGTATCAGACCGGAAACCATCTGAATTATCGCTCCAGGGGTCTGCCAGAGAGAGATTGTGCGTTGCCGCATACACGTTATTGTTATCGCACTGTACTGTACCGTACTACATATACCTACATCTGGTATGGTACATAACCGTTACGAAAATCCTTTACTTATATATTGATAACTCATTGACCGTCGATTAATTCTATATCATTTGTTGTTTGAAATATCGAACTGCTATTCAACCCTGACATGATAGACACATACAAAAGAGAAATATACATATATACGTATTAGGTAAACTATAACTTCGATCTTCCAGGCCAATCGCGCTTATCACTCTGGCGGAATTAATGACATGCCATAACGGTATACCAACCTACAAGCGCCCAGATAATTCCGACAGGCTGTTATACTCGAGTAATTACACGTAACGTCTAGTTATTGAAATCAAAGAGGATAAGGTATATATGCGCAACGTTTTCTAATTTAATGGCTCTCAAGTTGCGGTAAAGGCAATCGGGCTTGTTGCTTAATTGATGAAAGGATAATTTGTTTGTTCCTGTCTATTTTTTTTTCGTGATTTTTGAACGGATCGGACATTCATCATCCGGATTCTATGATATACTTGAATATATCTTATCGCTATAATTCTTTGAGTGGCAATTCATGTCATTCAATGTGTTTGATTATCACCCAAAAAACTGGCCAGATAATATCTTTAACTTATCTACATCGGGTGTCAAAGATATTATTTAATATGTCACAGATTCGTCATGTGAAACAATATTGTCGAGTGAAAACGGCGCATAGTTATACGATTACAGTTTTTATAACTACAGAATATTTTATAACGTTATTTTAACGCATGAAATACTCGAGGGATCTCGGAATTTTATTTCATATAATATTGGTCAAATGTCATTTTCGAATTTCTGTATACCTATACCCATAAGGTTTTAACATCAAAGGTTAACGCGTGTGTAAAACTGGTAAAATTCGTCCGATTCACTGTATATATGAAAACATATAGGCATGTATATATTCGTATGAAATTTTGATTGAAATTAATTTTGACGTGAGAGGAAACGATCGCGGGAGAGCTGGCGAGCCTCCCTCAATTAAATAATTTTATACCAGAGCGTCGGCCTTCGTGCTTTCACATAACCCATTCGGAGGTTTTACTCTGCAGGTATAACCGTACACATAATATATAATAAATGTATGTATGTACGTTGTACATACACAGGTAGGTGTATATATATACGTATCATACCTCGCTATACGTATATATCGAGTAGCTTACGCGTGGCACGGTCGGGTGCGACCCTGGACGCACGCAAGGGTTGCAAAATACTCGAGCAACGTCGCGTCGTCGTCGGTAGGTACCTCAATCTGTATAAGGGTTAGTTTTATTTTCGTTACATCGTTCTCGTTGAATCGTTGGGGATTTCTGGCCGTTTGTTCGTCCGCCCGTGTCATATAGGGAATATGAAATCAGTGGTCTAGCATAACCGGCTCGTAGGTCAATTGAACCGGAATGAACTTCAGAATCGCTTTGATCGACCGTTAGTCTGTAAAACTCAGCCAACCTTCAAGCCTGTCAGATTTTCCCATCGGGTGATGTTAAAGTTTCTATACAATAACTTTTTTATATATGCCTGTAGGTACATTATCTCCCAGAGAGAGAGAGAGAGAGAGAGAGAAAAAGAACAGCTCGAGCAAAACACTTTTATCCATAAAATTATCCATATTATTCCCTCGTTAGAAACTGTGCTTGAATTTATTCTTTTTTCAGCACTTCGACTAATACGCGATTAAATTTAGGTAACCATGAAAATATACGTATTGTGGAGAAAATTTATACATGTATATGTAATCAGCGGTAGGTAGGTACTAGGATTTCCGTGGCTAGGATTTAACGTTGTCGCACGGTCTTAGGGGCTGCGAGGCGACCAACCAGACAGACTGACGGATTTTGGGGGCTTTTGGGGCTGAGCGAGCGCTCAATTTAATCTCCGTAAAGGGTTCCTCGACCAAAGAATTACAGAAATCAATATGGCCAACAAGTCGCCCTGTCATTTGCAATTAGAATTTTTTTCCGATTTTTCAAAATAAATTTGAGCGCGTCATGAATTTTTTAAGTTTTTTTTTCAACACCTAGCGATGGCCGTGATCGAAAAATCTGAAAAAATTCTCAAAAATTCTGTGTCCGAAGTGAAAATTTTTAAACCAATATTCAAATTGTCTGTACTTTTGGTTCAACCTGTTTTTCAGCTCTTTGAACGAAAAAAAGTGAAAAAAAATTGAAGCAGAGGTCAATTTATTGTGGACTGTTGCTAGAATTTTTTTATACAAGCTACCGAATTTTTGAGAATTTTGCTCATACTTTTCTGGAATATATATTTAAAATTGACCTCTGCTTCTAATTTTCATTCACTCATTTTTGTTCAAAAAGCTAAAAAAAAACAGGTTGAAGCAAAAGCCCAGACATTTTGAATATCGGTTCAAAAATTTTCGTTTCGGACACAGAATTTTTGAGAATTTTTTCAGATTTTTCGAATACGGCCATCGCTAGGTGTTGAAAAAAAAACGTAAAAAATTCACGACGTGCTCAAATTTATTTTGAAAATCTGAAAAAAATTCTAGTTGCTATTTGGAGTCAGAAGAATGATACAAAAAATCACGGACCAGATTTGCGAGGTTGAGCGTCACGGCCAAGTCGAGTTGGTATGAAATGCCCCATAGGAGTACTTTTATTCGGATGATAGATATTCGTGTGTATGTATGTACATATTCGTGATACAAATCCATACATATACCTGGATATTTATAATCGAAAAAAGATACAAGTACGGTAACGGTACGTGTTTCCTTAATGATGCGAGGTTCACATTGATGTATCGTCTTGTACGGATATTTATAGCGGGTATAGCTTCCCAACATTATCCCACTCTGTTATCTGCTCTGGTCTGCTTTCAGACGTGAATCTTTGACTCCAGGCCATAATTTGGAAGGCTATGCCAACGGTTGACGAAGAAAAATGAAAAAATAAAATAAAATGAAATATATAACCAAAATTTCACGAGATTTTCGCAACTTGTTCTTCGCCTGGTTCGCCGTCATTTTATTTCACAAAAATCTACTTTCCGCGGCGCTCAAAACTCTTCGATACAATTTATAAATATATCGTGGTTAGGTAAATTTATGATACGCTGCAAAGTGCAGCTACGCGAAATCGATGACGTGTCAGAGAGTCAGGAAATAAATGATGAGAATGAAAGCCACCTGACTACACAAGGGAGATATTTTTTCAAAAAAATTTTCCTCTAAAAAGGAATAGCAGCTTATACGTGACGCAGTTCCGCTTCGCAGAGACTTCAACCAGGGGAATACTTTGACCTGAAATCTACTACGTGCAGGTAGGCGTACGCATTAGACTGCAGCGTTCCAGTTAATTACATGCAAAGGCCACTGCCACTACCCCACATATTAAACTATCGACAACGCATTAATCGAGTTATTGAACGCATAAACTGCTCTAGAGTAGATACATCCATGAACAATGCGATTATTAATTATGCGTCACCTCGTACGAAAAATTACTTTCCGGTACAGCCGCGAAAGGTCTTACACGTGTGTTTGCCTCCAATTCGTTTTTTTTTCTCTCTTAGTTATGGTGTGTACTTTTTTTACTTTGATTTTTTTTTCTTTTCGCTTCGTCACTGGCCTTGAGGGTAAATTTTCCAAAGGCTGAAAAATAAAATGAATAAATTCCCTCTACGGTATAATAAACTCTCGACGCAACGAGAGAGAGAGAGAGAGAGAGAGAGAGAGAGAGAGAGAGAGAGAGAGAGAGAGAGAGAGAGAGAGAGAGAGAGAGAGAGAGAGATGGTAGGGATAAAGAGAATCGGGCAAGTTCTGATTTTGAAAACGCGTTTTATGCCGTGCTTATGGTTAAAAAATCTGTACGAAACGAGTCTGGAAATGGTAATCACATCTTCGCTATAGGGTGAAAAAGTTTTCTTTTTTTTTTTTTCTTTCTCTCCCTTCTTTTTTTTTTTTTTTTTTTTTTTTTTTCACCTTGTAATACGAGAGTTTCGAAAATTCTTTCACGAAACATCTCTCAAGTTTTCCACTTTACGTGTTCGACGCTTGCAGGAGAGTTTGTATTTCGGCCCCCTGATGTCGCCAAGACTTATTATATATCAAGATTGTACTCATAAGCGTGCAGATAGCGTACGTGACAATTAATTAGAAGTGCAGACCGAAAGTACCCCGTGCAGTTTTACTTATTTTTATTTTTATGGCAAGTTATAAGAATGCAATTCTCATACGACCTAATTGTTATCGCAAGTAATTATGATAAAAAATAAAAAAAATTATCATAAGATTATAGTACAGAAACTTTACCATTTAAAACTGTTATTCTGTTGAGTTATATTTATATCGTAATATGGTGGAAAAGTTTAGCTAGCGCGGTTACTGTTCCCAACAGAATTGCAAATAATAGGAGCTCAAGTTTTCATCAGTATTCAAATCATGTCCATAGGACGCTATGGAATCGCGTGCTTCGAATATACCTACGTACGTACGTACATACGTATATGTAGAATAAGGCTGGTTAAAATGACCTTTCAACTTTAATTTCAAAATTCTTTGAGGTCGTTCGATAAATTTTTTCCCACTTTAACGTTACCGCACCGTCCTGCAGGATTACCGTTGCTTTTTATTTCCACGCTCTTCGACCCCCTCGGAGAAAGTAAATTCGCCGGGAAGCTTGAAGCTGTAAGCACACCGGGTGGCACGGTTTTTTTTTTTCTCTTTTATTTTTTCTTCTCACTCTTTTTTTTTTTTTTTTTTTTTTTATTTTTTTTTTATAACTATAAAACAGTGGCTGAGTACACAACGGCCGAGGATCCGAAAGGGTCTGTCTGTCCCGTTCGCCGCAATCTAAACGAAAATTCATCAATGCACGAACCGTAAAACAGACACTGTCCGTTTACCTTCTACCTTCAACTAAGTGTGTGACACTTTAATATCTCGGGTATTATGGTACCAGGGTATAATGTAGAATTTCAAAATTATACGGACCGAGGTATGTATGTACATTTATTCATGCGCATCGAACGAGATGTGATTCAAAAGTCGAGTATGACCAAGGCAATACGAGATTCTGAAAATCCTTTGCCGAGAGAAGCTTCGGCTTTAGACATTCGGGGACCGTGCCGCGCCTTATTGCAGTCATCGGTAAACCTGGTTTTAAGGGATTTGCATAATTCGATGAAATCGAAGGTTTCGCCTAGCTAAATTGAACCAGGCAATGTACTTACGTTGCTGTTTTGATACTGAGCGATAACGTCCAAACGTCTTATTTGATTACTTCGATGGTTTATAGTTCTCGGTAATATCAGAAGTAATATATTTCCTATTCTAACTTCATGTTAACACTTCGACATGAATTCTAGGCGTCGCTTTGAGGAATATACGTCTCTGCAGTAGATGATAATACACAAAGACGAGACAACAGAGTACAGAGAATGGGGAAACTCTTGTAAAGACGGTATATCTTTGTCAAATGACGGTGGATTCTGTAGTAATTCTTATTGTGAAATGAGAAGTGCGAGTTGGACAATGCGAATACGTGTATATCCCTAAGTACAAATGGAAATATTTTTTTTCTCAACGAATAGACTTCAACGATATTTGACTTTACCTCATATGCGTAGGTTTACTCGTGGGTATATATCGAGCACGGTTCAGTTGAAAACGAGAGAACCCTCATCCTTATATGCATCCACCCCTTGGTTTATGAGGAATATTGAAGTAAATTGATTCGCAAGCAATGCGAGTTTAACGATCAGATTGGAGTGCGACTCTCCGAACTTTTTCAAGCAAGAAGAAGAAGAAGAAAAAAAAAAAAAAAGAAAACGGAAAAGAAGAAGAAGAAGAAAAAAATAATACTAATCTTATCGATTTCCAAAGGGGAGACTCGGAGAAGTCCATATTCCCGTCAACGAACCCTCCCAACTCCATATCCTCTCTTGTATGTATACATACCTACTCGTGTGCAACACACGCACTCTAAAATATTGACCATCAATTTTAGCATAAGGGTTAATAAATCGATGAACTTCGAGTTAGCTGGTGTAATATTTTATTTACATTAATACGTGTATATGAGATCAGCGAAGGATTATAATTTTTATCCAAAAATTAGTACGTAGCATAGGTATAAATCTCTTGCGATATTTTGGTATTCGAGGGTGAATCGAACGTTGCAGTTGTATAAGCTTCTGGCAGGGGATGAGGGGGGGAATATTTGAAGTGAGAAATACTGCATTGGAAATGATAAGAACGAAAGCGGAATATCAATTCGTTTCAGAACCGCGGCGAAAGTTCGAAAGCTCCATTCTCCGAGCGTAAGAGGTGTAAAATAGTCAATTACGCGCGGTAGGTAGGTAGGTAGGTAGGTAGCCTAGGTACTGGTGCAGCAAGTGGAACAGGTATTTCCTAGGATCCGTGATAAACTATTTAAAATCGTTGAATTTTCTACACTCATACCTCTGCCGTAAATGTCACAACTTCAAGAAGATATTTTTCAATCATATTATACAGATCAATAATCGTATAGATAATCTAAGTCCGAAGTCTGCAGAATCAATTTATATGTCCCTGGAGTATAAAGTTCCGTATATACGTTCCGAATGCGGCAGACCATCTCCCTCCCCGTCGTGCTTGTAGGTTGATAAATCTGACTTCGTATGATTATATACGACGTATGACTACAAGTTCCGCGAGTGGCCCATCGGTTATACCTTTTGAATATAAAGAGGCGAAAATAAAATAGTAAAAAACTACAGAGAAAAAGCGAAAAAAGAAAAGAAAATCGTCACGCGTAATTCGTTATCCGATTTTCTCCGCCTGGTCGAACTTTCGAAAATTTTCATATATTTCATTGAACAGTGTATGTTCAATGGCTAGTTATTGGTATAAATTTTATTTAACAGACACAGATATATAACGGGCCAGAAAATTGCAATGGAATTAATATTTCTGCAATTGCAATTAAGCAAGTAAGCAATAAAACAAAAAAAAAAAACAACGTTGGGCTGCAAAAATGCTCAGCTGAGAACCTTTGAAGTGTAATTAATATCTCTGTATAGAAACCTGCTATTTTCAGTTTTAGCCGCGGAGTTAGCTTTGAAAAGTTTACGGATGATAGAGCTTTTATCGGATAATTAACAAAACACTTTTTACACACGGTATTAATTTTTCATTCTATATAGGTACCTATACACGCTAAATGCGATCTCCTATTAGAAATAATATTTTTAAAATTGAAAGACAATAAATTTTGCTCTTATCACGACTTGCAGACATCCTGTATTATATAAGGACGCCAATACTACGCGTGCGTACTGAATATAAGACGAAAGCTGCACTGTTAATATTAATAATAACAATAAGTCCATAGAAGTCAAGTCTGGATTATCCGAATGTAATTTTTTGAGATTCGAAATCGTTTTCCAGCGCAATTTATGAATTAAGGGAGTACATACACCGTAAAAATAATTTTTTTTGATTTTTTTTGTTTTTCAAATCAAAGCTAGGCTTTCAGGAGACACTTTATCGTCTCAGTTTTTTCCTGAAAGCCCAGCAGTGATTTGAGACAAAATATGAAATTATTTTGAAGGTATAATATGTACTCCGTTAACGAATGTTGCCAAGTGAAATTGACTAAGAGCTTGCGAGCTTTCGCGATGACGCATTACAAATTGAAGCCCTGAGTGGCATTTTAGAGAGAAAATTGTGTTGAACTGAGCTTTTACGTGAGTGAAAAATTTTTCACCGAAAAGTTAACGTTATATATTCTAAAACTGCACGAGGTAGTTATGGGTCAAGTGTAATAAGTCACTGAAACTGTGCGCAAAGTTTAAAAAAGAACCCCCCCCCCCCCCCCCCCCCAAAAAAAAAAGAAAAACGAGGCTTAAATATTTCAGATTTAATATATGTAAGGAGGTTTGAGAGAGATGCTGTGATCAAGGGCCTGAGGCGTAACGCGTAACGCGTAACGCACTTTGCGCAGGTGTATTAAGAGCACGGTTAGTTCCCTTTGAAAACCGTAGCTGGCGAACGTCGAGCTGATAAAAGGAGATAAGCTATCGCTACCCACACGACACGTAAATATTGCTTTTAATATAAGCCAACCCCTCCATAAATAATACAACCTGCTATGTAATATAGTAGACTTGAAATATTTTTGTGTGGTTCTGCGAGTGTATACGGTACCGTGTATAAACCCCCGTAGGTACTCGCGGTGGTAGCTACTACGTCGCGTTGGTCGAGAGTGAATTAAGAAGTAGGTGGATTTAGAGGGGGTAGAAAATTCACGTTAGAAGGTAAAACTTTCTCGCTGTACCTACGTACGTACATATATACCCGCTGATCGCTATTCGCTGCGAGTCAACTTCTTGCCCGAGTTTTGCTTAGTGCGCTGGGTAATTTCTAAAGGTCCTTTATGTTCCCGCAAAGCGCTTCTCCGAGGATTGTAGCCTTCCAGCTACAACGCGGACTCGAGCCCTCTTCGGGAGCCCTTTAAGGACTGGTAGAGCCTCGAAAGGGAGAATGAACGAGTGGTTTCGTACCGTACTTCCTTCCTGGCTCGACGCGAAACGTTACCTAGACCGAACTTGATACTGAAATTATTTCGCAACGCTGTTAAATTCGGTTCAAGCTTTATTGACATGAGCTCGTGTCACGAGGATAGCTCGGGTCAAATGTGTAGCCTCTGGCAAGAGCGTTCGTGCTCGGATAGTGATGAGGGAATAAATAAAGAAATTAATTAACGTTGAAAATGAAATATGGAAATAGCAAATGACCGAGGAATAAGATAAACGTGTTTCTTTTTTTATAACACGGCACTTTAGCTCCTGTAATAATTAGCAACACGTAGCTCGCGTGATCAAGAAATGACCCTTATATGTATATCTCACCTCGAAGGCTACAGAATCGAAAATCTCGCATGAACATAAACGGTTGATTATATTCACGGTAAAGTTCGCGTAAGATCTTAACATAGATACAAGAAAATTTTTTTTTTTTTCTTGAGGACCAGGTAAAAAATTCGCCGGGAAAGTAATGCGGAAATAGAGATTTTCTGCAGTAGGTACGTCAGAGAAACTGACAGACAGCCTATTGTCCACTACGATGAAACGGAAGGCAATATCGTTGGACCCTTTATAGACGAAGCTTTCACATGTATATATGTATGTATGTACCCTGCACCTACTTCGGATTTTCCTCTGGCATAGAATATACCTGCATATATATATACGTGTACGGAAAAAGTTTTCCGTATTGTGCATATTATATATAGAAATCCATATCTTGAAATATATATTATATATATGTGTGTCATTCACGTTTTGATTCTTTGTCAGTTTTTGCACTATCCCGTTTCTAGATCGTGCAGACGCAATTACGATGATAATAACAACGCTGTAAAAACCTTGTAAAGAAAAAAGAAAAAAAAAAACGTGTTCAAAGTTTGTTTTTTTGTTTGTCTTTCTTTCTTTTTAAAACTGCTGCTCGCAGTCTTCAATGTCTAATTGTAAGCCGGTTTTTACAGGTTCGACACAGCTCGTTCCCGAAGGGATGATCATTAAAACAGCAATATAATTATCGTACCGAGGCGAGCGTGTACATCGTTACGAATAATAAATAATGTTTAGTTTTATTTTTTTTTTCCTTTCTTTTTTTCTTATGCTTTCTTTTTTTACTTGCTATTGGCAGGTACACTCGTGTATACATATATATATCTAAAATTAATTAGCCTCACATATTTTTATTGGAAATGAAATTTCACAGCCGTATTTTATGTTAGTTCAGAAATTGATTGCGAAAAAAAATATCGCTCGTTAACCTCAAGTCATTCAATTTTTATTCCATATATAATATAACTCGTGACATAGGTGCCATAGCACACGGCTTTCGCTAGATCAGCTCGTTTTTTATTTTTTTTTTACCTCGTATTAGATAATTTTCCGTCTCTTAGTATCTAAAAACAGAAATTTTTCGGGTGAAAATTATTTCAGTCTTTATTTATTTATTTTTTATCGATAATTAGTTCAGGATTTATATATTATTAACTATAACCCGGAGGCAAAAATTTTTTTCGTCCGAAATTTAATCAACGATCGAATTAACCAACGGTTCAGCATATTTTCTGTATGTATATCGATGCTCTTAACGATTCTTCAATTAATGCAAAAATGGACCGCGGAGAATATCTGATGAGAATTAATTTGCCATATACGGATAACTAAATGTCAGTTAATTTTTGGGATTATCGTACAACGTGGATCTGGTGGTGGCACTATAAAACGGCGTGTCCCATTCTTTAATAAAACGAGCTATTTCCGGATGACATTTTACGGGAGTACACAGGTCAACGCATCATAGTGCATATAAATATGATCGTAATGGCGTATTTGTTTAAACGGTAAAAACGGTAAGAGACCTAAGTGACTGGCATCGCGTAGAGTGCGACCTTCTCCCATCGTATAGAAAATCACTAAACCGTAACAGTTTTATGGTGGTGGCTATGGGCCCTTTTATAGGCACATTGCCATTTTATATTAGCCATTTTTTATTTATTTATTATTATTTTTTTTGATTCTGCTCGTAAAGGTATGATATGATATCTCCGCTGGTGACCTTGGGCGATCGTAACTCCTCATTTAACGCTTTTCGAGACTGAAGCTTAAATCCGATGAGAAACAATCTCCTGTAGTCATAAACAACCCCGAAATCTTAAATTGAAGGAAAATAATTTGAAGAGCGAAAGGCCACAGGACGTGGTCCGGGACGATGATAACAATTTCAAAATAGCATCCTTTGCAGGGAACGGATTACTTGCAATTTATTCATTCAATTAAGTACTAGAATCTTTGATCTACCGAAAATACCAATCTAATTCCGTTTAAGCGACGATATCGACGATCAACTTTGTCCCGTTCGCACCTCGAACCACCCAAAATTCTACGATCGTTAATTAATGATGCCGTGCGAAGCTACTAACCATAGGGAAAGTGAGAAATTGGTCTGCTAATCAATTCCTGTGATCCAAAAAGGTCCATTAACAAAATTTGTTCGCCACGTGATCACAGGGTCTCAATCCGCTCTGTATGATTATATACGCATAGAGAATTTGGAACCTGTACGGTTGAAACCGTTCCGTTCTGGGTAACCACTGAGGAATTAGTCGGAACCTTTCTTCTTTGACTTTTAGTCCCTTGCCTCTTTATCCGTTGTGGTGTGTTCAGTCCTGGTTCCCAAGAGCAACGAGTCACGATACGCGAGGACTTTAATTTGGGTAATGAGCTGTCCTTTACGTTCTGCGGAAATGTGATATCTGTATGGCAAAAACGCGAGGCACGAAACTATGCCATACTTGTTAAACTGTTTGGAAATGTTGGTATTTCAAGGCCCTATATATACCTATCTATATATACCTCAGTTCGGCACTCCAACAGGTAGCCCACTCTCAAAGCATACCAACTTCCCTGAAATTTTCTAATGGATATAGATATGAGGTAAATCATTCTTAGTCTCTTGATAATTGCAGTTTTGATCGGGAATAAAACTTATGCAACCAACTCGCCAATTCTCCGAGATTCTAATCAACCGACGTAACGTCATGTCAATTGAAATTGCCCACTGGAAGCTTAATTATCGGTACACGAGCTGGACCCAATATCAATTAACATTCAACCACGCTGAACTAACGATATCGATATATGCATTCGAGCTAAGCTTCTTTATCATCTGATAATCTTGACTCGTATACCTTTCCAAATATCCCGAGAAAAAAAGCTCAAAGATTTGGTCAAAAGGAGGTAATTTTATACTGCAAATAACCAATTATAAGCACGGTAGAGCTTTTTTCCTCTTCAAAAGTAAAAATGTCAGCAATGATTTAAAGATTTTTGTTCGGCAATGATGTAACGGTGAATAAAATCCCCGTACGTGTAGCTCGGTGTGATCGGGTTATCGCGTATACACGGATGAACGAATGAATACGACATGGTAGGGTGAACAGTTTGAATACCTTTTGTATGTTTCTTTTGTGTTGTTTTAAGAGATTTTTAGCTTCGACTGCATATAGTAACACAGTATATCAACTTATTGCCAGTTGGGTGTACTTTTGAAAATGTTTCTTTTTTTTTGTTGTCAAAATCGTGTAAATCTTTCGAAGATATAGAGATGCGAAAATTTTATTAGCTGCACACATCGTCGATGGAGATAATATTTAACTACGAGGAGTTTCGTGCACTTTTTCATCATTATACCGTCGTGTTGAGTATGAAACACGCGGAAGAGGGAGACAAATATACAAATACGATTTTTCAGAGGGTTACCTAAATTGAGAATACCGGTACATATTACTCAAAAACACCCGTGAAATATATTTAAAGCAATTGTTTTTCCAATCGTACTGTGCAGCGTTGCGTACCGAGATTGGATATTGAATACAGAAAATTCGGGTGGGGAGTTTCGGTCGAAATTTTATAAGAAGAAATATCGCGTTTCGAAGTGTTGTATATATTCGGTGAGATTAGTTCGCAGGTGCGTAAAAGTGTTCGTTGGCAATTTAAAACCTATACTAAAACCGCCGCCAAGTACCTGTAGTTAATCAGAAATCCGTATTTACCGAGTAAATCAATCCCCGAACACGAATAAAAAGAAGAAGTCCATGAATATGACAGTAGGTGTAGAAGTAACGGTTGCAATTTAGTAAAAATAAACTTCGCATGTATCCCCATTCGCGTATCCAAACGCTTAAAGCCAGTCAATCGGTTAAATGAATCAGCGTGGGTAAACCTCGTTCAACCTCGCTCCATTTAATTACTGGGCTTGCAAATAAGTCCGGAATAAACTGCTATATACACATATATGTATACCTATACGCGTGTATATAATGTATGTATGTGTGTACGTACATAGATCTGTATATATGTTTTAAACGCAGACAGTTTACAGAGTCGTTTATCATTGGTTTTTCTTTCTTTCTCTGTTTCAGTGAAGAAGGCGCGGTTCGTGGGAGTTCAAGGTACGTATGTGTACGTGGAGTACCTTGGTGGTAATCGACGTCTGATCGGGAGTCTAAAATTTTCATCAAAAACTGATATAATATTCCATCCGTCAATTTTCTTCGTATGAAATTATTCTCACAGTCTTATATATATCTATGATATATTTTGCCGAAAATATAATCTTATCAAATTTTGCACGGTTTAAACGTTGGGCTATATGTATATAAGGGCGTTTAATAAACGAGTAAAATTTCATCGATTTGTTTGTTCGGTAACTGGATGCCAGACTGTGAGGCTTATCTTTTGACGGTGGTTTAATTCTTCTCGTTGATATTTCAGCGCAATTCAACACTTACGTAACGTTGAAGCTACAGAATGTTAAATCAACAACGGTCACGGTGAAGGGAGCCAATCCATGCTGGGAGCAGGATTTTCTTTTGTAAGTAAACGGGATGGAGGATTTTTTAGGACCGAAGGCCATTATAATAGAGCGATCATGAATATTCATTCCGGAGGGTGTTCTCATTGCACTTTTTTTTTGCACAATGATCTTGTTCCTAAACTCCCGATTATTAAAGTTGAAAAGATCCGTTTTTCTCCTTACTGATGCAGTCCGCGAATAGGCGGATCGCGCGATGATGGCACAATGTCTTTCCTAATTCCTGGGCGTCTCGCTTTGTACGTGAGGTGTGTGCGTAACGAGCCTGAACCTAATCTCTTATATTTTTCCACTCTAAGTACTAGAGCGCAGACTCAGCTGCTCCGAAATACTGTGAAAATAATTAAACTTCTCTCCGGCCTACGGCTGTCGCCGCCTCCTTACGCTCCCAACTCGTTCCATCCGCAACGCTAATACCAGGGTCGGTTCTTCTCCAAGAAATGAAAGGCGTTTTCCAACTCAGGGAAACTCGCTCGAAGCTCTTACTTACACTAACAATAAGTCTTATGCCCAGACATTTTCGTTCGCTCAGCTCTAATTGGCGGTTTAAGACCTTCGAAGAATTGATTAATCTTTCTACAGGCTTGCCAATCAATTTCACTCTCTCTCTTTCCCTCTTCCATCGATCGATTTAACGTACAATAATCAGCCCCGCTTTTATCCTACATATACCTATACATACTATTTTCACGTTGAAATGAAACTAGTTAAACCTGGTGTTGGCGTAGCACGTTTATTAACGAACAGATTTCAGCTATTGGAGTAACCGTTTCAATGAACTCTCGTCCGGATCAACGTCCGTGGGGAAATTATCATCCCCCACCCGGTATTATATTTTTTTTGGTATAAATCGATATGTTCGAATCGAAGGTAGAGGAGCGGGGAATACTTTCTCAATTCTCTGCACTGTCAGTCGACTAAGAATTTTTCGAATTGGGATAGGACAGCTCTAATCCTCGTTATTATTGCACAGCGAGACGAACGACGTGAACACAGGACTTCTCGTAGAAGTATGGAGCAAGGGGATGATCTGGGACACAGCACTCGGCTATCACTACATTCCTTTGCCGGAAGTGTCCTACTCCAACGAGGTAACGAACAACCCATGTCCACCAGACCGGGTAACCATACCATCTACATCAGCACCCGCATTAGGGCCTATACCGTTTACCGCACAAGAAAAACAAGAACAATACTGTACACTCGACAAGAACAGCAACACTAGGACCACGGAGTCTGACCTCCAAGCCACGGTACCCCAGAGTTTCTCGATGGAAAAGATTTTTAGATGATTTTTTTCTTTTTTCACTTCGATAAACTAAGAACAGTGATCTTTGCTCCGCGGTTTGAGTCCAACGTTTTAGTTCCAAAGTAAAGGCTAATAGGGTATCTCTGGGTTGTTTGTCTTGGTGCACCAACCCGAGGGAGGAGAGCCAGAGAACGTTTAATGGCCTGTCTCTCTGCGTCGATCCATCTATCTATCTATCCCCTCGTCTCATGAGCAGACGAGCTTTTCATATTGTTTACATTCGGTTACGGGTCTTTGTTAAAGGTTGAGTGGGTATCTAGTTTCCATTGGAATCCCCACGCGGCGGTGTTAATTACCCTGGTGAATTTTCTTTCGTCTATATTTGGCTTTTACTATTTCGTATGTTAATTTTAGTCGGGTTGATACATCCGCGGAGCGTTCGTTATATATTTGTCATGCAATTAGGGATTATCAGACGGCGAGTATTAGCTAGGCGAAATGTGTGCGACATGAACTTTGTCACAACGAACACACACATACATATACCAGGGGAGAAATTTTAGGACGAGACACAGAGAGAAGGCAGGTTCGAGCTTACATTGCGAATTGCAGAGTTGCCAACTTTCCAGACGCGATTGCCAACCCAGAAACCCTAATCGGGCGTTATTAATTTTCCTAATGATAATTAACTGCCGGTACTCTCTGATTTAATTACAATTTATTCAAAGATTTTTGCATAAGACGGATCCAACTCCGACTTCGGGGTTCGCATCCAGATCAACGTACATACATACCAATACGAAATTTAAATTGGCGCTTAATGAGCCGTGAAGTAAAAGTCCAACAGAGCGTGAAAAAATCGGTACATTTTAATTTTTTTTTTGCAATC
Source organism: Macrophya alboannulata (assembly GCA_949628255.1). Lineage (NCBI taxonomy): Eukaryota > Metazoa > Arthropoda > Insecta > Hymenoptera > Tenthredinidae > Macrophya > Macrophya alboannulata. The sequence goes on from OX451209.1 coordinate 14,599,585, forward strand.
TACTGAAAAAAATGAAAAAAGGAGAAAAAAGGCTCGGCTCATGCGAGAGGCGAGAGGCGAGTAAATTTCAAATAATTTTACTCTCATTAACGTCGGACAACGAGATACGTGACCCTAACCCAGAGACGGTTAAAGTTAAAGTACGTAAAGTCAGGTTGGGCTAGGTTCGTACAGAAATAAATCAAGTCCCAACGCAGAACGCACGGGGCTGTGAAACCGTTAACGATCTGTCACGGTATACTTTTCGCGCGAACCCACTGCGAGAAAATACAGGGATAGGTGTATGGGGAAAGAGTATAAGGACAAAGAGAGAAAAGGAGAATCAAAAAAGAACCCGCTAAGTCTTGCCAGGGGAGAAGGAGAAGAGGAAAAAATGAGTTTCTGACTGTATACGTAAAGTAACGCAAGTTGAACCTGCGTAGTCGCCTTCGAAGTGTTAATCGTAACTCGAAGAAAAAAAAAAAAAATAAATAATGGCCAAATATTTCAACAGCAATGAAATATGAAAATTGGGCAAAGTTCTTCACGTTATTCGGAGACGAGTTCTTATTCATCGTTATTTATACTTAGGGGTGTATAGGCGCTTTCGATCGTAAGGAAATAATAGAAGAACGGAGTCGGTGAGGTAAGATGGTGTTGTTCAATAAACCGACTTCGATATACATATATCTACGTATTATTTATATCCGTCGTCGAGCAACGATCGTTCTGTTAATTTCAGTCTGTCAATAACAGAGTTTGTCGGAAACAGGGGAACAGCTTGGGACATCGGAGGGATCCACACAGATTATTATTATTATTATTATTATTCTCTTAATTTACCGTATACCCAAAGCTGCGCATATTCATATAAGAATTGTCAGTTGGTCATAATGCGTGAAAATTTCGCGTAGCATCAAAAGGGGCAAAAAAAAATAAAAAATCGGTACGATCACATTGGCAACATCCGGGGATCGGGTTGGACTATGAAAAGGCAAGGTACCTACAGCAGCCTTGCAGCAAAGCTCGCCCACGTTAGGTATATAAATATAGGTATATAAATACACAGAGAAAGGATTTAATCTGAAGCAAATGAAATTTATTTCACTGAGCAAAAATCTAACGATCAAATATGCACGATGAAATTAATGTTTGAAGCTAAAGGGATGTAAATTTACGTTGTTAAGTTAAATAGGATTTATTTCAACGAAATGAGAAATACTTTGACTTTATCAACTACTAAATACTACCTACCTTTCATTTATTCAATAAATCCTTTACGCAGGTCTCTGTCTAGAAAATATTCGGTCAGAGGATATATTAGCGGACTTTTAAATTCGCGAGGTAATTTGCGAGCATGATTTTTCGATCATTGAATATACCCATTTTTCGAGATTTCTCATTTTTTTTTAGCCGAATGCGAGTGCTGCGCTTCGAGTGCCGCGTCGCTTATATCCCGGTAGGATATCGCTTTTATAATAGAACTGCAGATATCCCGGAGGAACCGGTAGGGTAATAGAGAAAGAATCTGTGATTCAGTATGAACGACTCGCTGTGAAATTTGTCAGAAGTTAAACCCGATATTTTAGCAGAGATTTAACTTCCCATTTGACATCATACGCTCGAGACGTATTTCTGACGTAAGCTCCAGGGGGGCTTGAATACGAATAGACAACGTATAGTTCATACGTGACGTATCTTCATGCCTACTTCGGGCCACAATTCGTATTGCCGTGGGAAGAAGCTGCGCGTGTTATTCTACTCATTCTCTGGCTTACTTATTATATATGAATATGAAGACTATATACGAATATGTATAGGGCATTCCATACCGAATCGTTGACCCGCGGTCATCATTTTGCATTTTTGATTTGGGTGAATTTTTTTTTTCCATTTTTGTTTTCAATATACACATTGAAAGCAGCTTCCCTTTTTTCCGAATTGAAATTGGAAAAAAAAAAAAAAAACTATTTGAAATACTGTTGTTAGAATTTTTTAAGCATTTTTAAACAAGAGTACACTTATTCAGAACAAAAATTCTGACCCTCTCGTTTTTCTAGATCTATAAGTCATTTTTTGACGGAGTTATATGTATAAATTTGAAGAATATGGTCAAAAAAATTTTCAAAAATTTTATACGTCATGATGAAAAGTTGAATGAAAAAAAAACAAGGTAGCTAGCTGCAATTTCAATGGGTACTGTAACACAAAAAAAAATTTTGAGCCGAATGAAAAAGGCAGAGGCTCACGGGTTGCCGATTTGGCATGGAATGGCCCATACGTATAGAAGTGAAGATACGCCAAAGTCTACGGTATCTTTTAACTACCCTTGATAACCAACGCCTTGCCACGACGCGACTTGAGAAAATTTTTGCATCACGTCATTTGGCTTGACTCTCTTTTCTCTCTGGATATTAAAAACTTTTAAAAACTCGAAATTAACGTTGTAATCTTTGACGTTAATTCAGTCTCATAGGAAGCTGTATACAGTATAATACCACCTGTCAGTGAAAAGGTGAATATTTAGACTACACCGAGCTTCACTTTCATCCATATCGATTCACATCAATCACAGTACGAGTACCGAATTCGCTCGCTCCGTCAAGATTTCAGGAATTGGTATAACATTTTGTGATATTCTTTCAATTTCTAAAGCTAATAACGTTTACAAAGAGATTTCTCTTATTTTTTTTCCAACTTCACTATAAATATCTGGGATACGTGGTACAATCTCGTCATCTTTTGTTCTAATAGCTGTTCCACAGTTCATCCAACTACACTTACCTACTTACCGTAAAACACAATGTAAAAAGAAGTGGCGATTTACCCAGCAACCGTTCTATCGGTTATTCGTCAAACGAGACCTCTATAACGATTGATTAATTAAAGTCCACTAGAAATTTCTCACATAATGATTAACGCTGCAAAATCTTGTCAAGGGTTAGATTTCGGCCTTTGTGATACCGATATTCGAGGCCTGGGGTATCAATATCTTGTATAATGTGTAGATATAGTATACAGCAGGTCACGGGTAACCTGCTGCACCCAAGCTCTGAATGACATTAGCTATTATTCACTCACAAAGAGATCTACAAGTGGGATAATAGTAACGAATTCTACTCATCGTCGCGCGGTATGTACGGCTTTACATTTTCTCTATCTTGTTGGTTAATCGTCCATGTTCACGTGATACCAAAACGGCAATTCTCCACCGTGTTGTACACACATATAACTACGTACGTACGTACATGGATTCGTACACATTTGATGAAACATGCATTGATAATGCAGCCGAGAATACACACACGTAGCTATAGCATTCACTAACGTAGAGCCACGTACGTACAGTCAGACAATAAAGTTCTTGTAGGGTCGAAATTTAGGCGCTGTTGAGCAGGCCCATCGATGCACTACGACCGGTCGGTCGGTTAATATTTATTATATACAGGGTGTCCCAGAACTAAATGTCCAAAATGAAAGGTGGCCTAGAGGAGGTCGAACTGAGTAAATTGGCCCGAAGAACATGGGGTCTGCGAAGTCGCGTTCGCGAGATATCACAAGTTAAAAAAAAAGTATCGCTTTGCGCCGCGTCGCCGCGCGGTGCAAAGCGATACTTTTTTTTAACTTGTGATATCTCGCGAACGCGACTTCGCAGACCCCATGTTCTTCGGGACAATTTACTCAGTTCGACCTCCTCTAGGCCACCTTTCATTTTGGACATTTAGTTCTGGGACACCCTGTATATTTGGGAAGTATTGCTTACTTTACTCATAGTAGCTAGTCTACCAGATTCACATTTTCAGAGAGCGGGTTAATCGGAGCGAGGGGGCTGCTCAACAGCGTAGCCACTGAAATGTTTGAGCCTGAATTTCGACCCTCGAAGAACTTTATTGCCCGACTGTACATGTATGTGTATATCGTAGTTTCGACCATGGACTTGGGATCGAATGACGCCGCGTCGCCGCGCGGTGCAAAGCGATACTTTTTTTTAACTTGTGATATCTCGCGAACGCGACTTCGCAGACCCCATGTTCTTCGGGACAATTTACTCAGTTCGACCTCCTCTAGGCCACCTTTCATTTTGGACATTTAGTTCTGGGACACCCTGTATATTTGGGAAGTATTGCTTACTTTACTCATAGTAGCTAGTCTACCAGATTCACATTTTCAGAGAGCGGGTTAATCGGAGCGAGGGGGCTGCTCAACAGCGTAGCCACTGAAATGTTTGAGCCTGAATTTCGACCCTCGAAGAACTTTATTGCCCGACTGTACATGTATGTGTATATCGTAGTTTCGACCATGGACTTGGGATCGAATGACGCCGCGTCGCCGCGCGGTGCAAAGCGATACTTTTTTTTAACTTGTGATATCTCGCGAACGCGACTTCGCAGACCCCATGTTCTTCGGGACAATTTACTCAGTTCGACCTCCTCTAGGCCACCTTTCATTTTGGACATTTAGTTCTGGGACACCCTGTATATTTGGGAAGTATTTCTTACTTCATTTTGAGTAGGTAGTCTGCCAGATTCGCATTTTCAGAGAACGGGATATGCGGAGCGAAGGGGCTGCTCAACAGCGTAGACATTGAAACGTTTGAGCCTGAATTTCGACCCTCGAAGAACTTTATTGCCCGACTGTACATGTATGTGTATATCATAGTTTCGACCATGGACTTGGGACCGAATGACGTTTGCGGTGCATGATCAGGTAGCACAGGTACATTGCTCGAACGTGTTGACGGTAGTGGTGGTGTACAAATTAGATTAGGGTGAGTTAGAGGCACATAGTGTAGCTTTCGGGTTGGTTTGAGAAGCGTCGACTTCGGGGTCCCCCGTCCCGGTTAAAACCATCCCTATTCCTGGATGTGACGTCACTTGGCACTTAGCCAAGTGGCAACGCTCAATGAAACAGTTCGGTGACGAGGGATGAGGTGGGCGACGAAAGCAGAGCACCGCGAAGTTGTTCCTCGGCTGGGGGTTGGACGGCTTCGAGGGGGGGTCGAGGGGGCGAGAGGTTACGCGAACTGTATACCTATACTATTAGATTGTGTACACACTGAAAGTAATTTGGCGTTCTCACGCACCGTGGCGGGCCGCGAAACCGCCCACATATGTAGAGCCTGATTTATACACTTTTATTTACCTTCAGTTTCCATTCTCGGATATCTAATTTTCGGCCTCGCTGACGACCTGCCCGTGCCCCGGGCCCCAAGCCAGTCGTTGCTTTCTTATACTCAATTCAATCGAACAAATCCACTTTTACAATTCCATTATATGCTAATATTGCGATATTATTGTCCAGATATCGATGTACATACATACGTATGTAGTACATGTACTTTAAACTTGTTGAGGAATAGGTACAGCGGTATACTGTACAGCTATCGATTTTATTGAACGTTTTTTTTTTCTTTCAGCTAAATTCGCGGGGTTCAGCTATTGACGCTGTCTGAACGCGGTTTTTTTTTCTGAACGTTGATGGAGCTATCGTTTTCTTTTTCGTAAATATCTACGTAATTATGTATATGTAAGTTCGGGAAATGTACATACGTATGTCCAAAGTGGTGGAACTGGAAAGAATTTGGTGGTCTCGTCGTAAGTCAACTTTTGTCTGCAATCAATAACGGATTTTTAAGAGCGTTTTAAAGAGTCGTTTCTCTTTCAAACAAATTTTTTCAAAGCCATTCTGTCGTCCGCTTCGAATTTCTTTATTCAAGAAGGCAATTCAATCTGTACCAAAACGCAGAGGAGAACGTGAGCTAAAAAGAGAGAAAGGAGACACTCGTCTGATTGAAACAAAAGGCCTTTTCTTTTGGGAAAAAGAAATACCCTCACGTTAGCAATTATTTTTGATAATCTTCTCTGTTTTTTTCTTTTTTTTTTTTTTATAGAACGAGGCCCGAGTTTTACTAAGAGTTCGAGTAATTGTTCAGTTCTGCCAATTCTTGTAATCGGAAATGTCGATCTAATTTATATGAATTTGGGAATTATTTATACCTGTAATGGTATACCTACTCGGGTAGAAAATTAATAAACAACGTTCAAGGACATGATTTTATTAGCTGTACCCTCGCGTAACGAAAGATCGTACAAACGTTAACCTGCCCTATCATCTCACCGAGGGACAATCTGGGTCAGACCTGGCTTAAAATATTCATAAAGCCACACGCGAGATCTACATATGAGGTTCGATTCGCATTAGAAATCCACTCGAGTTTGTCAAGCGATTTTGTAACATGTATAAGCTGAGAGGCACGTTCTCTATATTCGCGATATATATACGTGGAGGTACGAAAAGTCGTGCCTTTTTGACCGTTGACATTTTCCGATTTCTCTATATCTTCCTTCGATTTCTTTTACCTTTTTACTTTTTTCTTTTGGTTCTTTTCTCGTCTCTTTACCCACCGAAAATCCAGCCGAACTCGTCTTCGAGCAGTTCGACCTTCTTATACCCCGATAGTGCAGGGACACACATGTCGATGGAACGATCCAATTTTCCCCTAATATCTACGTGACGATACGGTCAAGGAACGTTATCATTTTTTGTTTTTGGTTTTTCAAAGTTATTTCAACGAGAGAGAAACAAAAAAAAAATGCAAAGAAAAAAAAAAAAAAAGAAACTGAACGGCGGACAAAGCGAACTCTTGCGATACTATAGTGAGTAGTTTTCCTTGTTCGCCCACGCGACACTTTTCGCCTATACTTCAGAGCCTTCGGACTAAAACTTCAAACGAGCAAAGTTTCTGAGCTATAATTATAACGGCGAGGTAAAGGTACACGTATATAGATATACCATTCACTCATTTCACTCGATAGAATACATCCGGCCAAAATTCACCGGAGCCTCTGAGAAATCTCGTATGATTGATGAAGTACTTGTTCTAATTTACCGCAGGGACTAAATAAAGTGAGAAGAGAAAACGGGGTTCAGTTGACGAGTGACTCGCGTGTATTGGGTCACAGTTTATCGTTGTTGAACCGTCAAATTATATGATGTTGATGACGTTTTACTAGGAAGAATACACGGAAGAATATATATATTTTTTTTTAATACTGTACGTTATACATATGGGGCATTCCATACCAACTCGACCTGGCCGTGAACCTCGACCTCTGAGATTTGATCCAAGATTTTTCCGAGGATCACGTCCAGGTCGAATTGGTATGCAATGCCCCGTATGTACCACGTGGATAAATTAATTCGCTAATACTTCGATGTACAGACAATTATTTACCATCATTTCTTCGTGTTGTTTCAAGAGTGTTTATACCCACACATCGATAACACGAAAAGCTTTAGAAAAAGATTTGGCACCTTTGATGCTTGGTAAGAAATTCGGACTTTGTTATCCTCAACTGAATTGACGACGTTACCATTTCGGACCACTTTTAACGGACTTTGGCAAACGTTATGAACACTTTGAGATTTTATTGTTAGAAACACGAACAGCTAACAATAAAGACGATGCTGTAACAGCTTCGGAATCGTCAATATCAATAAAATACTATAACACAGTAATGCTTTTTACAGATGTCAATTTATCTTAAACGATAAGAGTATCTTTAAGAAAATATTTTACGATGAAGGATCTTTCTTTTTTCTTTCCGTTCTCTCGCCGTTGAAGGGCGCGTTGGATACGAGAATTTATTTTCATCGTGGGTGTATTGTATGGTCTAATATTCTCTTTCGTGAGTATAACGAGAACGTAGGATTCTCACTTCCCGAACAAATAAGGACCTTTGGAGCAATTCAGAAATTTGTCTAAGCCGAAGTTTTCACTAAGCGAAACTAATGTAGGACAGGATATGAGGGAGGACGAATATAAATCGAAACGGGATAGATCCGCGGAGAACTAGCGGAGCTGATTATTACGGAAGTGACGGGGAAAACGTATTCTCAGTGATTTAAGTTAGCATACATATAAGATATGCCATCGAAAGATCCGAAGATAGAGAGATACTCACCCCTCTTTTATACGGTCCTATAATAATATCTATCTCTTCACTCTTGGGGTTGAACGTCCCTTGGTGACCTCGCTAGGACAACCGTTAACCCAGATGAAAATAACCCGTGTCGATCTATACTTGGCAGATCTGAGTCCGTATTCGAAAGACCTTTAATTTTGTTTTTTTTTGTTTTTTTTTTCGTTTTTTATTCAACCAAATCGATGGAGATACCTCGCGGGGGTCTCATGTTTCAATAATTGTATCGATCCTCGGTGAAATGTTCCGGGGCAGGTAAATCACGAAGTATGAGATAATCGAGGGTAGGTAAAATTTGAATAAAAAACAAAATTGATTAGAAATTTATACGTGCACGAATTCGAACCGGAACACGGTGGGTCGGAATGTAAAATTCACGGACATATATTGTTTACGCCAGATTTAGCATAGAATTAAATATTATACAGGATGTCCCACTTTAAAAAATATGCTCAAATATATCGAAAACTAAGCATCAAATTGAAAAATATTTCGGACAAAAATTATTGTATATGAAGGGGGACATCAGATGAGCATATCAGTTCTTGAGCCCGGGGCCTCTGCTGCGCCCATTAAGGCTCAATTTTAGTTTTTTAATGGAACTCCCGATTTGTTATTGCATATTCGTGTTCTGTGGGAAAAATACGTAACTATAATCGTGGAAAATTTTTTTTTATGAGGCATCGATTTATGATATTTACTATTTGGACAACTAGAGATTTTTGAACTAAGAACGTTTTATCTCTAAACTATCAAGTTTGGAGAAAAATTGCAAGAGACGAAAAGTGCGTAATTTTATGCAAAAAATGTCGGAAAATAACTGCAGAATGTTTTCCCATAACTTTTTGTTGCAGTTTTTTGAATTGCGTGAACGAAATGGAAAATTGTTAAAAAGAGTTATGAAAGAACATTCTTCAAGATTCTTTGCATAAAATTACGCACTTTTCATCTCTTGCAATTTTTCTCCATACTTGATATGTAGCTTTAGTTGTTCAGCTGAGAATCATAAAAAATTGGTGCCTCACAAAAAAATGTTTCCCACAAAAGTTACGTATTTTTTCCCGTAGAATACGAATCTACAATAAAAGATAGGGAGTTCTATTGAAAAAACCAAAGTTGGGCCTTAATGGGCACAGCAGCGGCCGCGAGCCCAAAAACTGATATGCTCTTCTGATGTCCCCCTTCGTATACAACAACTTTTGTCCGAAACATTTTCCTATTTAATGCTTAGTTTTCGATATATTCAAGCATATTTTTTAACATAAGACACCTTGTATGTATCAGATGATTCAGATTTAAAATCACAAAAAAAAAAAAAAGAAACCAGATATCATTTCAGCAATACTAAGTTACCTCGCAAGCGAGCAAGTCGATGTATAAATATTCTCGTAAGTATATAGTAGACAGACTAGTACCTCTATAATAAAATCTGTGCTTGCAGCATTTTCTTCGATCAGAGGTAGGACAAAGTTTTTTTTCTTATCTGTGTTTAATGCCAAGATTTATGGGATAATTTTCTGACTAGTGATATAACTTCTCTTTTTTCGGATGACAGTATTACTTTTTTTTTCTGGCGGGGGCAGGGGACTTGGAATTTTCATCATCTCAAATCTGGTGCAGATGTAACATGTTCGCAAATTGTGGCATTCCATTCCGCTTTGCAGTGCCTCTCTTAGCTCTTACTGTGTGCCAATCAATACTAATGTTTGACGAACTGGAGATTTTTTTTTTTTTTTTTTCATCACGTTTGAACTTTGCAGACGTTTCTTTCGAAACCTTTGGAATCATGTGATCAATGAGGGGTTCTGAGATATCAGCTTTTATACCATTGTACCGCAATAAAGCTCATGAATATCATCGATCGTTAACAAATTATAATGAGGCAAGGACTCGTTTTGGTGCCCGATTGCTGGAAACTAATGAACGAAAAAAAGAACAATGAAACGTTGGAGGCATTAAAAAACTTTTCAATTAGTGTACAACAGACCTCGGAATCGTAGCGGGAATATTTTTTTACGACCAGATCGCAAGGGGTTGGGAAAATGTTTGAGGAAGCGGGGGTAACGGGGTAAAATTACCGCGAGTGTAATTATTGAATTAATGATGAAAATGTTAATTAGGAAATCGATCTAGACGCGAATATGGTGAAAGATGGCGGGCATCATGCCTCTACGTGACAAGGAATGGAAAGTAAGAGACTCGTTAACGATGCGTATCATAAGTAAGCCTTTGATGGAAGAAAACCTGATCAGGCCACGGTCAAGCGAATGAATCGATGCTTGCTCATGAATGTACAACAATATGCGCCGGCTGGGTCCTCCACCCTGACCTCTCTTTTGTGTTTACTGACTTTACGGAATAATAATTCAGCCGAAATTTCCTGTGGAAAACACATCCATTTGGTAGCTATGCGGCAGACCCACGTCTAAACATCGTGAAGTATTTCTTGTTTTCCTTGAATTCGTCCTTGTTCCATAGTATTTTTGCTGTTTTTAGTCTCCGTGAAGTTGGACTTCGTTGAATTTAAAGTTCAACTTCTTGTAGAAATTTCATACCAACTAGGGTACGCGCAAATAACTCATATGATACGAGCTCGAGAAGTATTATACATATATATCTAGATAATATGGAAATGCACATTTAATTAGTTGATTTATATATCTATAGGTATATATATATATATATATATATATATATATATCTATATATCTCAGTGCACTTAAACTTTCGGGACAAATGGTTTTCCTTGGCGGGGTTCTTAAAATTATAGTTAATTAAAGATTTATAGTGTAATAAAACTCGGAACTTCCGCCATTGTCCGCTTATCTATCTCGGAGCTTGGAAGATCAGGTCCAATCATGGCAAAGTAAGCTTTGAGTATTTTTTTTTATATATATCTTCCTTAGCTGATCTTGGCGTAGATATAATCGGCGAAATCAACGTCGTTGTAATTAAATGATTTACAGATAAAACGTCTACACATATTCGTGCTTGGACCGAAACTCAATGGAATACCTACCTTTGACTGCGAATTTTTATCCGCCATTGTCGTTTTTGGACCATTAGCTCGCAGACGTGTAAAGAGTCAGCGTTAATTAGGCGATTTAACTAATTTCAGCAGCTACGGCACGGGCATTTTGCAGCTACGATATATATAATGCCTCAACTTCTTTTGAAAGGTCGACCCGAATAATTGGCAGTTTAAAAAGCACCCACCCAACCGTGAAATCATCACGCGTTAGAATTGACGAATTTTTTTGCTACGCGATAAGTGGAAGTTGAATTTTTTTTTTTTTTTGATTGTGTTTGTTCTCAATTTCATTAAACCGCAATTCGAGAATTTTCCGCGAATTTATGCGGCGTTATATAGGCCCGAAAGATCTAAAAAAAAAAAAAAAAAACTCAGTATTTAATCGGTAACCGTGACATATCCTTAAATTTCTTATTCCCTACGCTTGCAATTGCCAAATGGGCTTCAGCAGTCCTTATACAGGTATACCTACTCATAATATCTTAAAGTACCATAAAGTATGCGAAATGCTTGTTGTTCGTGTTCACCGAGGCGAGCTTGTCGCAAGGAATTATAAACACCAACGCTAAGAGATCCGCCGATGGGGTTCGTGGGGAATGAAGAAAGCTCGGTAGCCGGGAAAGTATAGTTGCCTATGCCACCGACGAAGAGGACGACTATCTTAAGACAGAGAGAATTTCTACCATAATTCTTCGACCCTGACTCCCACCAGGCATTCCCAAACACTTGCTTTCCATTTCTGCAGGCAAGAGTTTCACCGTCAATTATTATGGTGATGAGAAACTACCACCGTAGACTTAGCTAATAGGTAGGTACCCTCGCCCGACAGCGTCTTGGAGATTAAAAGGGCCACGAAGGTCTATGGTTTGTGTAGACGGTCTAATCCCTGCCACAAATGAGGAGCTTGGTGTCTGTTGTCAGTCTAGATAAAAGCTGGTTTTGTTCCCCCTGGTGCTTTATTATTTCTGCATAAGCTTAATGAAGTGTTCGGTGTTCGGTGTCTGGACCACATTTTCATACTGGGAAATTGGCATTTATGTTTTTCCCGGTTAATTCAGGTGCACTTTGAAAATTAATCGTATGCCAATCTCAGTCCATGCGAATCTTACAGAAAAGTTTTCTTGTTATCGGCTGAAAATTTATCGAACATTGTGCTTCAGTGTACTCTTATACACTGGCCCGATTTTACCATACTTTGTTTATACTCCATAGTGTTGGTGCAGGTATAACGCCGTTATTCTGTAGTACATATTCCTGGAGTGACTCTAGATTGAAAAGTAGGTAGCTAAGAAACGTAGACATCCAATTATTTTCATTCGACAAAGTGCCTCTACTCTCCTCCGAATTAGCTGAGGGCAAGGCATTGGCTAGCTTCTGAGCACGATCAGTAAGCTTACTTAATGCAAATATTCCGGAAACTTGGAACAGAAGAAGTGTCCATCCTAAGGATTCGACATTTCTTCACATTCAATGGAAGCTTATGTTGAGGCCGGGTTGAAGTTCCGAACTTCGGTCAAAGTTGCGGGTTCATTTGGGACGATTTCGAATTTTTAGTAACGTTCAAGTTTAGAGTATTAAAATTTGGAAAGATCGGTTTGCGGAGAGCTAAAAACTCCGAAAGTCCAAGAATCCGAAAATTTAATGGAGAGGCACGACGCTCCATGCTTGATTTCCAAGTTCGGGAGTTTTGGCCTTTCGAATCTTTAGTTTTCGGAATTTTTAACCTCCGGTGATTTTCGATTCGAAGTTTTCGCACATGGCGTATGATTCGATCACTGTTCTCGTTCGAGTATTATACAGAAAAATGTATGTGAAGGATTTCTCCATTCGCGTACTGTGGGCTACAATATAGAAATCGTTATAATCAGATATTTGTAGAAGCTTGGCTAAAGTCCCTTCGCACACGCGGTCTGTGAAAACGCTGAAATATATGTATAAACGAAACGGCAACGCAGAGGTGAATAAAACCACGTTGAAGCCACGCGTGGCCCTCGGAGATATCGACTTACTCGTGGTTCTACTATATCTATACCTACCCGATCCACTCACTACACAGTACACAGTACACAATCGAGATTGAAGATCACGTGGTCTAGCGATCGGCCAAGCGAATGAACGAACAACAATAATCTCTGTGTTTCTTTTTTCTGCCCATTTGGTCGACAATCGTCAGGACGGTTCCGGCCAATGGATAAGCCTGGATTCGGAGCTGGAAATGAGAGGTGGCGAAGTAGTTGGTACAAAAACACCGACTGGACATACTCTGCTGATAGACTGCCGGTTCGAGCTGCCTTTTGGTAAGTTTTTTCGTGTTTTTCTTATTTTTATTTTTTTTTCTTCAATTTTCCTGAACTGGTATATAAGTAAGAAAAACACTTTTTCTGACCTGTATATTCATACCGCAATAGTAAATGTATAATTATACCCTGTGTGGCAGCTATGTATAAAAATCCTGCGTAGATTACGGCCAAATTTTTGTCTCCAATAAATGCCTGGCTACGTGTGGAGAGATTCTGGTGGTTTTTCTTACTCATTTTATGACCGAGGTCTTCAAGGGTCAAAAGGTTGTCTCGTTTGGCCCACCTCCATTCTTCGTGGTCAGTCAAAGTCGTTCTAGACGATTTAGGAGGGGGAAAACGCGTTTCACCAGCCACTTGGGGAGGATGAATAAGACGGTAGGAGTAGTGATTTGGTCTTGGTCAAGGGTTAAGCAAGCAAACAACCCGCAAAGTCGAACAGCCTTTTCAATTTTGCCAGTTTCGCATTATGTATACCTTGTTCGAAAAAATAAGAAAAAACGAAAAAAAAAAAAATACTTCTAACAATGAACAAACCTCGTCGAAGAGAAGAGACAAGCAAACTTCCGAGGCCAACAAATCAAACCCTGGTTAATTACGTGACTTGGATAATTCATCCAATTAACCGGGGCTAGTCGACCGTACCGAGGATAATAATACCTCCAAACCTTTGAGAACTTTTATAATTTCAATTTCCACAGAATCTTTCCACAGAAGAGTACATATATATATATTTATTATACCTATATATCTCTCAGTGTTCGTAATGAAACCAAAAAAAAAGAAAAAAAAACAGATAAAAACGCGACAAAACACCCCATACCGAACGACACCCTATACCTTCGCGAAGAATCGTAGAATTTGATTAATCGTTAACCAATCAGGAAAGTGTGACCCTCCGACCGGATGGAAAGTTCTGCTCAGAAGCGAAACGGCTATGAAGTTGAGAGCAGCTCGGCCCACGTGTGGCTCAGGTACCTTCATCACGTCATTCTCAAACCCATCGATATATATATATATTTCTTACGGTATAGACGAGCGGAAAGCCGTTCATTTGAGAAGCTGATTATCATGAACGGAAACCGCGCGAAGAGTTTCGCTGTAACTGTAATAAATACTCTAAAATATGTGGAAAAATTTAAGTTTTCTGGTTTTTTTTTTTGTAATTTTTCGTTGGTTTAAGAACAATTTCAAACACTCGGGGAGAAGTTTGTCAATTCTAATATATCGCGGTGGTTTAGCGGAGAACATTCCGCATAGCATCCTCGTTCTATATAACTTCGTTAATTTCTTGTGTTCCAAGAACCGGTTCAAAGTTTAATCCTGTTTCGCATCAGCGTGAATATATACCTATATATCTTCCACGGAGACTGATTTCATTTGTTTTTGTCACTTCGGATCGGTATCTAATTATTTCAAACTATTTCGAGGGAATTTCACAGGGATTATACATATAGAAACGAAATTTTCATAGACCAGATTTTATTACGTTCCGGAAAATTTTGATAATCGATAGACATAAATTTTCGAGTTTTCAGAAATCCATTAAATCAATCGTTATTGTTCCTGATTTTTCAAATGAACGGATTACGCGAGTCTACACTTTGTAATTAGTGGATCTTACCCTCTCCACCCCTTCTTGCTCGCCAGCCACTGCACCACTTACAAAACTTCCGTGTGCTTTTGAAACATCCTATATACCATCTATATACATATATGTATTATATAAATATACATACATTAAATGCGTGTACACGTAAATTATAAAAAAATTCGTTTTAATACACTGGGTGATTTTTATCATCCGTCTCTCAGGTATGCCTATAATCCTCGTACCACTTTAGACCCGTATATATCTACCCGTACTTGTGAAATATTTCTGACACTTTGACAGTTATTGTTGGTCGTATATATTTATAATTCAAAGTAAGTGACATGAAAATTCGAAGTGCATCGATCGTCAATAATAAATGTACGTCTATATGTATGTATATCGTTCACGATATGGAAACTCTTCGATATTCTTTTACGGGAATATTGTCTACCGACCCGGTAAGTTCGATAATTTTTCTTATACCTCGTACAATATAGCCACTTACGTTATACGTATATTATACCCTATTTTTTATACGTACGTACAAGTACAGTACACCTACACGTAGGTTTGTATGTATTGTACGTATATTCGTATACCAACCCTATACCATATCTTGGACAGCAGATTTTATTCGCCCTTAAATAGAAGGCGGATTTTCTCTGGCTAATTAGACTCAGGACATATGTTAGAAGCTTTTCTTTTTTTCTTCATTTTTTTCTTTCCTTGTGTTGATTGTAAATTATCCACAAAATCATCCAGTGTATTAATGGAGATGAATATGGAATCGGTGAATTATAGCTCTGAACGAGAATTATGATGAACATATATTATGGTGGAAAGAAAATTATAACGAGAACGTGTGAATAGAGAATTTGTTACAATGCACGTGTGTATATCCACTGGCATTTTGAACAATATAGTTATCAGAATATAAACGGTGAAAAAAAAAAAAAAAAAAAAAAAAAAAACAAGAAAAGACCAATAGCACAAGCCCAATTAGCACCATTCCCACACGATAGCACTGCATTTTTGACGAACATTTTCTGAATATTTTTCGAGATATTATCTCTGTCATATTATGTGTACCTATATATATATATATATACCTATATAATACGGACGGTGATACTTGTTCGGTGTTTTTTTTACTTTTTTCTTGCCCTATATATATACTTGATATTATAATTATCGTTGTTTGATATCGCTATGTACTATTTGGTGTTCTATTCTCTATCTTTATTTTTCGTTTTTTGTTTTTTTTTTTTTTCTTCCAAAAATCGAACATGCTTCTGTCAAATTCGAAAGTTTGTGTGAACAACAAATATATAAACGGTATGACATGTTTAACATTACAGCCGCGCGGGGGACTAGATTCATCATTTTTTGCTAACACCAGATCGTTAGAATATTTAGCAGATTCGTTTATATCGTTAGATATTTAGAAATTGCTAGTTGGATAGCTTAATAAAAATACAAGAAAGAAAATTACACTGTACTTGTGTATATAGGAAATGAAATTTTTCGACGTTTTGAATTGCAGCGGGGATTACAGACGTATACCAATTAACGTTTACCGCAGTACATGTAAAAATAAATTCAATTTTTATAAAGCAGCGTACATGTATGATAATATTGTTGCTTATGACACGTTGAATAAGGCACATACATATATATACCCATATATTATACAAATATATACCAGAAAAATAGTAGTTGCAGATTTTTTCTTTTTTTTCTTTTTTTTTTTTTTTAGATAGAATATCATAAATAATATTTCTACACATAAAATCACGTGCATAGCAGTGGCGCGGCGATAGCATCTAAGGGGGTGAATATACAAAAGAAAAAAAAAGAATAGAAAAAAGGAAGTCAAATTTTTTTATCATTTCGAATCAAAAAAAAAAAAAAAAAGTAAAGTGAGTGAAATGAAGAAGAAAAAAAAATGAATAAATAAAAAAAAGTTTGAAGGTACCTGCGGATGCATTAAGCTATGGCTGCGACACTGTAACAGTCATCTATATATATGTCTCTCTATTCATTTCTTATTTTCATCCTTTAGTTATTTCTCTCTAACGTGTTTTTATACTAATATCTTTATACATATATATCTATCTTGCAAATTTTTATATGACGCATCAAAAAATAGGCGGTCATGCTCGATGGTTTTGCAAACAAAGTTTCGTACATCGTACAAAATCATTTTAAAGGGTTGTAAAAGAAGAATTTATTTTTCTTCTTATTTTTGCAAAACCAACTGGCGAAAACACCGAGAATTTATACCCGTATATATTACCTATATAATATTATTACAGTAGAAAGTAATTATATATGTCTTAAGCATGCCCACAAGAGCACATGTTTCATATAGATATTGCAAAATATATCAATGCTCATAATAGGAGGAAGAAAAAAAATATACATATACATTCAAGTGATAAGAAATAGAAATTCATCAATACCTCTATATACATATACCTATATACATACACATATATGTATAAATAATTGATTTAATAATATCTACCTTTTATTCATACTTATAATGTACAATTCATTATAAAATATAGGTTTACTTAGATAATTTAGGTATACTGTTTTATGCATAAAACTTTTATGTAGCTACGTAGCATACCTTATAATAACTAGGACAATATTATTGCTGTACAAGATATAATAATTATTTACAGTTTCTACAGTTTGAAATTTTTTTTTTTTCTTTTTTTTCCCCCGAATAAATTGGTTGTTTCAATTTTCACGGTCATTATTCCGAGACGTGAATCTTTCACTTGAACGAGACGATTATTATTTCTCTGATAAACTAATCGAATTATACATTTTTTTCACGGATCTATATAGTTTGAAAATTTAAATCGCTTATCACCTCTTACGCTTTTTTTTTTTTTTTTTAATTTCGATGCTTCTTGGCGACTGGTATATCGTATTGTACGTTTGTAATACAGTATAATCTCGGATCCGGATCAAGCGGCGTTTTTTCTAGTGCGGGAACCAAACCAAACCAGAACCAAAAAAAAAAAAGTCACTACCAAAAAGAGAAGAAAGTCAGTAGAAGTTATACGTAGTATATGTAGATATACATAGATTATAACGTACAGGTATGTACTTATGATATAGGGGTTGCAGTCAGCAGGGGTTGGCCGAAGAGTTGAAAATTACTAAGCTCTACAGGAGGAAAACGAGCTTCACCTGTTTTTGGCTGTTTTTTCTTTCGTACTGCTAAGTTTTATTATTTCAAGTAGTAAAGTGAAAGGAATACGATGCTTTAATTACGGGCGCGAAGCGTATATATATGTATAGGGAGAGCTTTGGGAAAGGAAAAACCGGCAAGCTGATTAGTAGAACGAAAACGACTCTCCCGAGATTTTAACTTATTTACCGTAATACACATACATATACGTGCATATGTATATACGGTATATATACATATATACATATAACAGTGGGCGAATTTTCGTGTACAAAAAAAAAAAAAAAATTCCAGTTTCGGTATATCTATATTTACGAAACCCCACGCAGCGTAGGTTTTCGTGTTATAAGAGGCGGATCTGTACGTGAAGGTAGACTCGGTCCATTGTAGGGAGTTTAGAAATTCTTTCTTTTTTTTTCTTCAGTCTCTCTTTTTCGAGACCCTGAAAGCTGTCTGACGGGCTGGCTATTTATATTATTATTATCATTATTATTGTTAATATCTACTACGATTTTGTCCAGAAAGTAAATTTGTAAATTTCTAGTACGATAAAATATATTCCAAAGCCAATGGCATCGAAACTGATCAAACAAGATTCTCGATAATGAAATAAGACGAAGAAGTTTCGAATAAATGTATATTTTCAAAACTCAATTATTGTATCTTGAACTGAAGAAGAATAAGAAAAAAATAAATAAATAAGAAGAATAAAAAATTGGTAATCTCACCTGCCTTTTGTTAGCCAGAATGATCCTTTAGAAACAGAAAAGAATTTTCATCGAACTGATTTCGAATCGAAATTGCTTTTTTTCTTTGCCTGGGGTTATTCGAATGGAGATGATCGAACAGCAAAACAATAATCGACGCACCTGTCAGACAGGAATACATAGCCCGAAGTTTTTCAACATTTTGAACCCAGCTGTTGTCTTAACATTTGCCTTTGGGTATAGTGTCTTATTTCTTCGGTTCCTGAAAGAATGAAAAACGGATCGGAAATGGGTTTAAAAATGAGAAAATGAAAAAAAAAGAAATTAAATTCACATCTCGCGATGCAGTGTATATTCACTCTGCGCCGAAACACGAAGATAGGTAGCAAAAAATAAATAAAAAAAAAAAAATTAAGTTAGTATAAGACAAAAGAGCGTGTTAATTAATTTTCCGGAGCCACTGTGACAGGCCACTGAAAGCGACGAAGTTTTTCGCGAATAGTAAAGTGGATTAAAACAATATTAATAAGATAAATATATAAAAATATCCAGTTAGGGAAAGAGTAGCGGACAAGAGACGAACGGAAATAAAATTAACCGAGACATATACAGGGTGTCCCATTTTAAAAAATATCCTCTAATATATCGAAAACTAAGAATTAAATTGAAAAATATTTCGGACAAAAGTTGTTGTATATGAAGGGGGACTTGATAGTTTAGAACTGAAATGTTCTTAGAAGTTCAAAAATCTCTATTCGTTCAGTTGAATATCATAAAAAATTGGTGCCTCACAAAAAAATGTTTCCCACAAAAGTTACGTATTTTTTCCAGTAGAATACGAATCTGCAATAAAAAGTCTGAAACTCTATTAAGAAAACCAAAGTTGAGCCTTAATGGACCCAGCAGAGGCCCCGGACCCGAAAACTGATATGTTCATCCGATGTCTTCCTTCATATACAACAATTTTTGTTCGAAACATTTTTCAATTTGATGCTTAGTTTTCGATATATTTAAGCATATTTTTTTGAAATAGGACACCCTGTATATTTATATAAAATAATTATATAACGGGGAAAGAATATTTGGTTAAAATGTTTGGAGGTAATTTTAAAAAATACGGTGTTGAAGTCTTGTCTCAAAGAGAGAATACGACTTCTGACTCTGGCTCGGGCTCGGAAGGACCTCCGCGGGACTTGACCTTTTTTTTCTAATTGCATACAGGGGCGAAGTTGAAACTTGACGATAAAAATAAACCTTAGTTTTCAGTAAAACAGGTACGAACCAGATACACCCATACCTACGTCCTAACTTACTTTACCGTAACTATATCTCCGGACTATACTCGCTACTTTCAACGCGTCTTAAGATAGACAGGATGTTAAAGTAAAACGAAAGTCAGTGCGAGTGATGTAAAAGGATCCGTTTCGAAAGGAGTACTTCTATAAAGTAACGTCTGCAAGGCATTCAGTATACGTATACACACGAACCTAGATCGGATAAGGGCGTTTAAACGACGGACGTAATAATTCAGAGTTAGACTAGATACTGTAACGCTTTCGGATGTATATTTCAAAGTGTGAAACAGCTGGGTCAAAGTTTGAAGAGCCCCATTGAGAAAAAAAGATTATAAATGCAAGATTGATGAGCGCCGGTAAAAGTTTACAGATTTTAATTACGAAACAGAAAAAAAAACTAAAAGGAAAAACGCGTATCGGAGATCGTGGTAATTAGCGATACCTACGCGACGAGATTTGGGGGTGTTAATTTTACCGGGATTCTTCTACTTGCTAGTATTATAAGTCTGCGTAAGGCATAAATCAGGGCTGTTTGGCTTAAATATTTTACAAGCGAATGCGCGCAGCTGTGAA
Source organism: Macrophya alboannulata (assembly GCA_949628255.1). Lineage (NCBI taxonomy): Eukaryota > Metazoa > Arthropoda > Insecta > Hymenoptera > Tenthredinidae > Macrophya > Macrophya alboannulata. The sequence continues at coordinate 14,620,251 of OX451209.1, forward strand.
GAATGCAGTTCGTAACACATATAAAGCGGACTAACAGGATATACGAGAAACCGTGGTATAACGGTCGATAAAACTCAAAGAATGTGTCTTTGAAATATAATGAAGAGTTTATAAGGCATGTAAAAAGTACGGAAACGTTTTTTTATTTCTTTTTTTTTCAAAATTTTTTTTTTTCTAATTCACAATTAGCCGTTGTCCCCTGCGATAAAAGTGACGAAAACTGGGGAAAGAATTACCTTCAACCCCCCGCAGGCTCCGAGTATTCGGGGGAGTTTTTGTATTTTTATATTCATTGTAATTACCGGGACGTTGTTTTAGTAGGCGGACGAATTGCAGGCATTAGCTATTGATAAACTTTCGTCGTAACATCAAGCGAATTAATTGGCCTGTTTCGTTTTTTTTTCCTGCTTTTTTTGGTTTGGTTTGGTTTTTTTTTTTTTTTTCAACGGCGAGTAGAAGGTTCGATATTCTCTACTGGCTACAGCGGAGTGAATTCATAATTTGTTTTCTGTTTGAAAGACCCAGAAAATACAGAAGCAGCGGACCTTCAAAGGAAGCTGGAACTTCTGAACAACATAATGGATCAGGAGGCAAGAGCAGAACAGGCACGAAGACAGATATTGTACACAGGCCATTGTAAGTATATGACAAGTATTTTACCTATACGTATACGTTTCAACAATAAGTAGATACTCTCACGCCCCGAGTATCGCGAAAACCAACGAAAACCCCTGCATCTATCTCTATGTATGTTAATGTATGTATGTACGTTGGGGTGTGTCATTTAGGAGCAACATTTTTCTTTCAACTTACAAACAGGTTTCATACTTGCAGAAAGGTACAATAAGGAGCCTATTGAAATTTTAGATCTTAATATTAATATTAAGAGGTGCCTTATCGGGAAATTCTATTTCCTATTTAAATAACACGGGAAATGTTCTAGTGGCACACTTCAATTTCTATATCTCAAGTACTAATCTACTCAGAATGATTCTGTATAGCTACTTTTGTTCGAAATTGAACGCTCTACAAAAAAGGTCTCTTGGTATTTTTCGATAAATCTAACTATTTCCAAGTTGGTTATTGGTTAATTACCGTTGATAGCCTATAACCATCTTGGGAATACTTAGATTTATCGAAAAAGACCAAGAGACCTTTATTTTAGAGCGTTCAATTTTGAACAAAAGTAGCTATGCAGAATCATTCTGAGTAGATTAGTACTTGAGATATGAAAATTGAAGTATGCCACTAGAACATTTCCCGTGTTATTCAAATGGGAAATAGAAATTCGCGATGAGTGTCTTCTCAATATTAATATTAAGATCTCAAATTTTAACAGGCTTCTTATTTTACCTTCCTGCAAGTATACAACCTGTTTGTAAGTTGGAAAAAAAAGTTGCTCCAAATTTTCTTATTTACTCTTTGGTGAACTAAGGGACGATTTGGGTTTCGGAGGATCTGGGACAGAAAATGCGAAATTTTGGGCACTTTAGTTTATATATTTATATACATCACGATAAGTTCACGTTTCTCGTCGTGGAAAACGGTATGAATAAATTAATCGTGTATCCTTAGCTTTTAAGTGAAGATAGCTGTAGGTAGGTATATAGGAGGTAAATGGGTTGGAAGATAAGATGATTCTCCTCCATGTAAATAGAAGACTTTAATTTCACCGTTGATCGGTGATTAAATTAAATATTAATAATCTCATTCTATTTCTGAACCTCATCATCGTTGATCCTAAAAATCGGTAGACCTCGGTCGGGTCTTGAAAATTCATATTAGGACCAAAACCTTGTTAATTTTGAGTCCCTTTGATCGCGCTGATTCGGAATTCGGGCAACTTCAAGTGGCAGCTCTTTTGTTTATGGCCGCGAGCCGGTCCCGAGACCCTCTTCACTTCGTGATACGAGACGTCTCAAAGCATTAATATCCGTTTTTAGTAAGGCTCTTGACAAGCGCAAGGCAAAGCCCATAAATTTCTATGAATCGTATGAGAAGGTCGTGCGGTGACGGGATTTTCCGGGTTTCAAAATTCTCACAGAGATCCCTGCAGTTTTTCGATTTTTCTTTTTTTAATCAAAATTCAAAAAATGACAAATCGCTTCCACAGGTTCATACATCGAGGAGACCGGCGCGAAATGAACCATCCGTATATTTTACAAAAATAAAAACTCATATTAGGTTATTTTGTCCCGTTGATTTGCTCGGTAGTTCATTTTGAGAATATTGAAAATGAGAATATTTGCACGAAAAAATAAATAAATGAATAAATAAGTAAAGTAGGGCTCTTTTAGGGGTGATACTCTCGCCTGAAAAGAAAGTTCAACCAAATTGAAAATGTTTGGGCTAAAACCTGATCAAGTTGACACAGAATGCCTCATATACTCATTGAAAAATATACCAAATCAATAACTCGAAATATTCTCCGTAAATTTCCATTACCTATATTTATTTACGTAGTCGCATTTTGTCCCTCAACCCTATCCTCTTAAATAACGTTAAGGATCGCTCGCCTCCTCGCCAACACGGCCGAATACCTATCGATAAGTAATAAATTCTCCCACCTCCCCATAACTTATTCCATATTTCTATCCAAGAACTCTGTAGTCTCTATCTCCGAGTAATACCGCAGAGTCAATGACTCGTACTGCAAAGATAGCAGCATTAATAGTTCATTTATATCTCGTCTACTCTCACGACTGAGTGAAGTTCCAGACCAAGCTTCAGCCTTTGGCTGTGTCTGGAAAGAACAAACATTGGATTCAGTAGCATCGTACTAATTGTAAAAGCCTCCAAGCAGCAGGAGCCTCGACGCGAGTGGGCGACGCGCTCTTCATGTAATAATGTGGACAGTAGTCAAAACTTGTAAAGGTCAGCCGGTATGGCCGGGTTGGCTGACTTTACGCGGAGGTGCGCTACGCTGATTTTGTACATACAACCAGTAGCTACGCTAGTTTCGTGACGCTTTGAAGTAATAATTAGGGGATTGAACTCTGGCATTATATATTTCGCCGCAAATTAGTGGTCGCGGTGTTGTTAATTATTGGAGAGTTAATTCCGACTCTCTTAAGACAAGAATTTCTGTACCCGTAGTAACAACACCTTGATATTATAAACTTGCTGCATCCATAAGTTTAACGCAAACCGAGATACGGGGGGGAGGTGTGTGTTTTTCTACTAGAACGTTGCTCTTTGACTCTCTACTTTGCGAAGAGTCTTGGAACTTTTTGCATTCTTTTGCCTTACCCTTAAGTTTCTTGACTAAGAAACATTCGCACAGCCAGCAGCTGCTGGATACTGCAAAGACAGTTACGCGACCAAAGACCCCTTGCAGTCTCAACAAACTCCTTTTCCAGTCCCTCTAGTATACATCGCGCTCATTCCCAGCTAGAGACTCTAGCTTGGTGAAAATTGTCGTTCAATTGAAGTGTTCCATTCCAGCTGGGCACTCTGAGGACTCGGACTACACGTCCGACTTCAACTACCCCGTTGGTGGCCAAGGCGCCAACAGCTCAGCCTCTCAGTTCCGCAAAGCTGCGAATCAATTGGCAACTCCACAGCGTTCGTTGGAAACATCCAGAGAAAATAGCTACGAGAGGGAAGATCACCAGGTACATTTATCAGTATTTCGTACATTTTTTTTTTCGTTCTAGGTATTCCCTGAATTGAACAAAAAAATTGTATAGATATAAATCTGGTCTCGTTTTCAACGAAAGATAACAAACCTCCGTAACGTTTCACTAGGTCTTTGCCACGCTGCTTAACCTGCTTAATATACACACGTATACGAAACTACCTACATGCGCCAGGTGTAAAACGTGTTCACAGATAAGGCAGGCTTCCAACGTGCAGTAAATATCTTTTAATCGATTGATTCGATTGACTTAGCATTGATCGGTGCAGTTGGCACTTGGCAGTTGACAGATCGTTATCCACGTGGAGGTGGGCACGTGTTGTTTAATCGATTCACCGCGGGCTTATTAGACACACGTACAGTTTCATTTGTTCTTTCAATTATCCTCTGGATATCTTGGATCTCGATTAGTTTAATTTAAATAAAAAATATACAAGCAACGATAAACTGATATCTGTGAATATATAGGTAGACAAGTTAAACCCAGTTCATAGAATCGTATGTGAATTCATTACTTCTATCCTATTAACTCCGCGCGCATGGTAGATGCGAGTATACGATGATCAATTTACCGGAACTGAAATTTAATTAGTTTACTAATCACTGTGCTGCTTGCTCAATACACAGTAAATTCGCAATAGAATATCGGATTAATTTATGGAAATTATTGATTCCGTCAACGTTGTGAATACCGGAGCTTGTCCTGCAGTCGCTTAAGTTCAGATTAATTGCATTAACCGTTACGAAAAGCGATGTGCTTTGTGAGAAAATTATTTACAGATTCATTCGACACAGCAAAAAAAAAAAAAAAGGAAATCGTTTCACTTTCCATCTGCAAGAAACAAACGTGAAAGTTGGCAAACAGCTGAACAGAACGTGCAAGCTCTAATACCTTAAATTCCAATAATTCAAATAGAACTTGCAGAGCTGGTTTGGTTTGTTTGACAGTTACTAATAAGCTTACTCACCACAGAGCGAGGATTTAGCCTGCAACTAATGTGCGATACTCGCAATTGTCGCAGTCGTTGGCTGTTCTATAATAATTCATTCCTTTAGAAAAAGGATTTTTCAATATTTCAATCACTCTCGTTCCTCGATTGACCGAAATCGTATCCATCAGATTCCAGCTACGGTTGGTGGTCGATTGGCAGCTGGAAGTTACGGTGGTTACGGTGGTCGAGGTCACAGTCCAAGGTACAATGAACCATATCCAGAAGAGATACGTCCTAACAGATGCGCGAGTTCTCATACCGGGGAAAGTTCCGAGCCCCTGTTTTACAATAGCAGGCCACCCCATTACAAGGAATACAGGTAATGTACCTAGGATTTTATCCGTTTGTTTAACCACGTTAATAAGTACGATCGAGGGATGTACAGTTTTTATTCAACATTGCAAACTCCGATTGAAGGTATACGATAATAATTTGCCCGGAGTTTATACAGCGTAGGGTGGTCCTTGATCAGGGTTTGGACGATTTTTTCCGCAGCTACAACCCCCCAAATCGTCTTCAAATAATTCGAAAGACATTCTGTAAAAATTTCATCAATCGTCGTTACATAAAATCGTTTTTGCAATGCTTTCAGGGGTGGCCGCAAAAAAAATCGCCCACACTCTAATGCAGCGTTTTTATAAATATCAAATCGAAGACAATAATTAACACTTGAGATTCTGTGCACACGTTATAAACTATTGCTTTAGTCCCATGGCTCTAGGGTTTGAAAAAATAATTAATTTTTAATAAAGATCGCTCTGATATTTCAGACAGTTGTATGTATATTAATTTTATTATTATTATTATTTTTTAATGGGAGAAAAAATGATGCGGGGATATTAAAGATCGCATTAGTTTTTGGGAATTTTGTGATAATAGTCGAGTGTCGTTTCCGCGAGCAGCTGGTGTCTAAAATCGTAAAATAAAAGCTAAAATAACAGTTTGCGGTCAATTAAGGTGGCTGAAAAACGAAATAAAAATACCGCACAAAAATCCAATCTATTTTCCACTCGAACTCGAAGTTATAGAGTCCAAGTTTCAAATGACCATTTCACTCGACAAGTGGACACTAGAGGAGACTCGTAATACCTCGGGGTTGTAAGCTCGGGATTCTGGGCCAACTTAGGACTGATAAAACTCTACACGTTAACAAAGAAACCATTTTTTTTGTTTTTTTTTCCTTTTTTTGTAACGTTCCGTACCGTCTGACTCGCGGAGTCAGAAAAGAAAAAATAACGAGACGGAAACAAGTCTTGAAGAGATCTCTTACGTCTCCTAAGATCTACGTACTTCTCACATGTTCCTATGATTATTCAAGTGCTAATTATTTGGGGTCTCTGAAACACTTGACTTACTTGTACTGTAGAGCACAGCACGTATTTCTTATTTACAGTTTCTTACAGACTCGAGAATTAGAAAATTTGTCTGATTTTTTTTTTCTTTTCTTTTTGTCATCATGTATAATTCAATACGACTGTAAGAATTCTGGAATAAAGAATTGTGCGTTTGGACTTAATATTTGTGTACGCGTAGTTGTAGCACACTGCAGTAGCTAGTTACTTGACATTGAGAAAAAAACAACAACAAAATATTAATAAATAAATAAATTAGTCTTTTTGAGATATGCTAGATGTTTGCCGTCACGCCGATCATCGACATAGACGAAATTAACAATATTTATAAAAAAAATTACACGAAAGTCAATCATAGAAAAATGATCGTGTTAATGTTGAATCAAGTTTATAGAGCAGTTCGTGTATAAAATATATCTGCAAGAAGCATGATCGTTGGTCGAGTTCTGAGGCTGAACTGACTGCGTAAAGAAAAGAAAAGTCAAAAAATCAAAAAATAGAAAAAGCAAAATAATAATTTATCAAATTGTATAATATTGTTTTCATTTGAGACCCAAAGCATTGACTTTCAGTTGGTTGAGGCGCAGGACTTTACCAGGATGAGTATAAAATTTCTAAAGCCGAGTAGAGCCGCGGTAAAGCGAGCAGACGTTACTAACGGCACAGCATGAAATGTGTGTGTATAGGTATATACAAGTATACAATAGCGGTATAATCAAAATTGTAAGAAATGGCATTCGAATGTAGAAGTGTTTTATGAATGTTCGTATATAGGCTGCACAGCAGACGACGATATAATATCTTTGATTTTTATTTTTACTTATCGTGTATGGGGACAGCATATACGATACATGATATATATATATACATATTATACATAGGTATATAGCTTTACAAAAATGATAAATTACCTTTTTTTCTTCAACTTTTAATTTTCAAAGTTTTGCTATACATACATACCTATATACCTATTATATAAAGATGAAATGTTGGAAGATTTTCTTTATTTTCTTCTCTGTTTCTTATAACATGGAAACGATATTTTTCATGGAACAGTCGGCGGAAGCACACGTGGGATCAGGACGACAGGTATGAGACTGAAAAAAAAAAAAAAAATCAAGAAAAGAGAACCATATGTGAATATTTTCCTAAATATAATCACATCCCCATCGTCTCACATAATTTGATCAATTTATTCCATCAACTCATCGTACGAACAGATATATTCGTTTCATTATTGTCCTAAACCGGCGACGTCATATGTTGTGCAAAAAAAAAAAATACGAAACCACCCCGACGAACGTCAGATTTCATTCAAATTGTCGCAATATCATTTATGTTATCTCCCAAATCTTATTATTTTCGCCTGTATCATTTCAGTCAGTATATAATTGTTATGGCTATCTAACACGTACTACCATACATCCCTATGTACTTTCAGATAATTGTTACGTCAATAGAAAACAATCAATTACACGCTTATATGTGGTATATGTAGTTCTTTCGGAACTAGGCTAAATTCTGATCTTGTGAATGACGTCAATTATGTTAGAAACCCCGCACACCGCCTTCACCATATGACGTTAATATATATACAAAAGAATTTTCGCAATAGATCGTTTCACGTATCCTAGTACATATCGCATTGCATCTGTAGACGCAGTTTAATGTTAAATAACGCTTTTAAATCACCCTTATATCGCGAATGACTCGTTATATACATACACATACGTATAGGTACTGCAGTAACCGCAGCATATAATCGCAAAACAGTTTCATCGCTGTACCAATTACCTATTCTCACTATTAGTCATTCTAAATTTACACTTTAGCATCAAAAAAATAAAATAAAATAAATAAATAAACAACCTGCGGTAATTGGCGAGGGAAAAAAAAATTTCTCATCATTTTTCTCGTTTCAGCCAGGACGGGTGGTACAGCGAAGGTTACCAAGACTACCACGGCACGTGGACTACAGGGGAAGGCAGTATTTTCAGCGAATTGGATTTCCTCACTAGCACGGCGACGAGTATGGCCTCGAAAAAAAGAGGTACTTGTAGAAATAAATCAATCGATCCTTTCTTCTTCTCTCTCTCTCTCTCTCTCTCTCTCTCTTATATATATATATATATATATATATATATATATATATATATATATATATATATATATATATATATATATATATATATATATATATATATATACTATATATATGTATGTCTCTCGCCAACCGAGAATTAATATAAAACCAGAACGCCACGAGGCAAATATATGCCTATAATGAAAAGCCCGTGGGCTTCATTCGGCTTCATACAGTAATTTTTTTCGAATTTATAAACGCTGAATTTCATTCGATTGGAAATGATATTTGATCAAAAATTTTCGTCGGAAGTGATATTCAATTGAAATGAATTCTTTCAGACGTTCTATATTCAGGATCCCATCGAAGACCGTCGTTGGAACGACAGACTACCTTGTACGACGAGCATTCGCACTACCCTCAAGACACATACGTGAACAATCAGCATCAAGACACGACGGTGGACCCTAGAATGAGAAAATTGAGCACCACATACCCGGAAAGTTTTACGGATGTCAGCTACAACGAGTATTACGATCCTGTCACCGGGTACCCCTACCAGGACGATAGGTAAGAAAATAAAAATGAATAAACAGCGAAAAAGTACAAACAAAAAGACGACAAAATTTGAAGACGGAAATAGCAAAATCTTCGTGGTTTAATGAATATGAAATAAATCGAATACATTTATAATTCATAAACGACTAGGTGTACAGGGTGTTCTAGAACTAAATGTCCAAAATGGAGTAAATGTCCAAAATGAAAGGTGGCCTAGAGGAGGTCGAACTGAGTAAATTGGCCCGAAGAACATGGGGTCTGCGAAGTCGCGTTCGCGAGATATCACAAGTTAAAAAAAAAAAGTATCGCTCTGCGCCGCGTCGCCGCGCGGCGCAGAGCGATACTTTTTTTTTAACTTGTGATATCTTGCGAACGCGACTTCGCAGACCCCATGTTCTTCGGGCCAATTTACTCAGTTCGACCTCCTCTAGGCCACCTTTCATTTTGGACATTTACTCCATTTTGGACATTTAGTCCTGGAACACCCTGTATAATCTCACGCTTTTAAAAGTAATGTAGAATAAATGAAATCAATTGCGTTCCTCCGTTATCGCGGGTGATAAGATTTTTATAATGATTTTAATTGACCTGTCGATAAAACTTTTTCGAGACTTGACATGAGGTATTGCAGATGTTTGAAAAAGTTCGAAATACTACTTACAGCGAAGTTTTTTTAGACTTCTGACAATGTTAATACAAGAAAAAAGACGATTATCCCGTTGAAATTGAAAGTAATGACTACTGGACGCTGGCCAATAGTATAAAGGTCGCGCGCCGAACCTAGATCAAATTTTACACGAAAAACGTGAACGGATTTAATTCAATGTCCGAACCGCATCGGAAACTCGGAAGAAAAAAAATCAGGAGCTTTTATACGACCGCAGTAAAACACACGTTCAAATACTTAATTCCGAGTATTCGTTCGTCATTCGGACTAAATTTAATCTCGCTATTAATTATACGCAGATTTATTAACTCAGAATCGCTTAATGACTAATTAAACTAATTTCAGATACGGTCAAGACGAGGAGGACAGACAATGGGACAGCGGAGGGAAGTGGTATCCGTCCGGTAGCACTAATTATGAAAATTTTCGTAATCGTAGGAAAAATCTTCCTCAGAGACCTGCGTCTAGCATAGGAATTCATAGGCCAGAATACAGGCCTGCGGTGACCAGACAACGGAGTTATGACTCAGAGGAAGTGGATTATAGGTAATTTTTGAAGAAAAAAATGATAATAAAGTACGCAATTCGAGTTCAAAAATTTGGAGTTAATCGTTGCAACCGATTCCCACGGTCTAGGTATAAGATACGCGATGTATAGGTTTCTATTAAGGGGACCAGTACAGCTTGGTTTGGGAAATTTGGAGTACTCCAAAATTTATTTATTTGTCAACCAAAGATTATTTCACAGTAAAAAAAAAAAAATTTTCTTCGAAAAACGTTCTCGTAAGGTTTCAGGCACATCGTTGGTCCAATTCAACCTCTCAAGGTCTTGCTTTCTTCAGAAAGCAACTCTACATCTTATATGAACGTAGGGATCGGTGAAAAAAAATTCATGTGAAGAGTTACGGTCAATTATCCCAAATTTCCAATATTTAGGCCACTAATTTGGAAATAACTTGGCCAACACGAAATTGTAAAAAAATTCCCTCGTTCACACGACGAAGATTTCTTTCCTGAAAAAAATGAGAACTCGACGATCTTAATCAGAACAACGATGTGCCTGAAATCTTACGTCAAAGGTTTTCCAAGAAAATTTTCTGTTTTTGTGAAATAAGCTTTGGCTGAAAAGTAAATGCATTTTGGAGTACTCCGAATTTCCAAAACCAAGCTGTACTGGTTCCCTTAAACGCATATTACGTATACTTTTGAGATTCTGATGCGGTTTCTCCGATAATACTATAACGTTTAATAGAAAACTGTATTAAAATTAGCGTTTGTCAGCCGCAAAAGTTTCAAACTTTCTCGCCATTTATAAAGGCAAACTTTGACGCGGGTTAGAGATTATTATTTCCAAATGGGGTTGGGGTTGGGGTTGGGGGAGGAAAACGTAACGAGTTGTTCAGCTTCTGTTGTACAAACTTAGTTTATAAATGCTTCTAAAGTCTGCCCTTACGTTGCGCAGTATATGCCTGTTTCATATTAAAGATATCGAAGAAACCCTTTCGCGTTTTTATAGTTCATATATATCCCTTGAAGAAAAAAGATTTAAAAATAATTTCGAACCGATATATATTTCACGTGTTCCGATTTTTTATCCATGAAAAAAAAAGTAATCGATAATTCAAATATTAAAGAATATTTATACGAATACCGTGCAGGGAAATTATTCAAATATCTTTCATACTTGTTATACGCTGTGTAGAATATTTTCAAGAATCATATATACCTTGTAGACAGAAAATATTCAGTTAAATATGCAAAGGTATGGAAGTACCTAATTATATTCAACCCTTTTCATTTTACGATCTTTGGTTTTAATTTATTATTTATTAGGTTCTAGGTAGAATGAATAATAGATACGTGGTTGAGCCGTCGAGGTATCGTGTATAATTCATACTGTACAAGAATTAGTTATATTTATGTTTGAAATATCGCTTATAGAGAGCTTTGAAAAACCCACTTGAAATACGCACAGGGATAATTTAATGAAATATTTACCTCTAAAGGACAAGCCAGACGTTCTAAAAAAAAAAAAAATCACAAAGATATGGCGTACTTATATTTATATCAAATTTTCAATTCGAGCATAGCCTTTTTGCACTTTGGATAAGAGGAATAAAAAAAATTCAAAAAGGTGCGAAGCTTAAAATCGTACGCTGAACACGATATAGCGATGGTTCAGATATCAGGAGAAGGGATGGTTAAAGGGGCGCGTAAAGCTTCTTAGTTCTGAAAATGATGGGGAACAATCGGATAAGAGCCTCACCGTGGTTGTATCTAACTCCGTGAGAAGGATTAGTATGTCCACTTCCTGAACTGTAGGGGTATTTAACTCCACTAGAAGTAGGTATTCGAGATGTTCGAGATTATTCATCGTAGGAATCAAGGCTGGTATGAAATTGTTAAGCTCTTACTTGAGATAACTGGATATAATATTTATTGTAATTAAAATGAATGGAATTACGGTATAATTACCCTCGGCGTAATAATCGCATCCGAAAATTCCGTGTCTTAGTAAAGTGAAATTACATTCCTCGATTTTTGGATCCCATAACAGACGTTTGTTCATATAAGTATCGAAACTGGGCCATAGTTAGCCAGTCGAGTATTACCGAGGGGTAATTTCGTTCTACCCACGCATTTAATTAGCCTCTTTTTTCTCTTTTTGTTTAGTGGACCAACGTCACGGCGTCGAAAAACCCTTCAACCCCAGCGTAGGTCGATGTCGCGACAGGAAGGCACCGGCAAGAAGCTACCCCCAACACCCACGAAACCTAGCAGCATTTTAGCTGGCAAAAAACCAGCATCTCTTCCGGCTACTCCAGGTCGGCAATTGCCCAGGACTAGGACACCGTCCGAGGAGGGATACTACAAGTCTGACTATAACGAGGATTATAATTACGCGTATCAAAGCCAGGACAACTTGCCGCAGGATACATACGCGGAAAATGTTTACGGAGAAAGTTATCTAGGAATAAAGGACCCACCCTATCAACAATCGTTCACGCAATCTTATACAACCGATTATTCGGCTGAGACGTATAATCCCGCGGCTACTGTTCACGGACAAGAACTTTACTCTCGAGGTACAGATCAATATCAACAGGATTATGATCAAGGCATTATAACTCAGGATGAATCCTACAAGGATACACAGTATCTTGAACAGAAATCATACGATCAGAGCAAGACTTTGGGTTACCAGGAATCGACCTATCAAGATCCTTACAATCAGACCGGCTTGGATAATTATGGAGATAGTATACAGGATCAGTACCAAACGCCACAGATACAGACAAGCACCGAATACCAGGATACACACGTTAAAACTAATATGGAAACGCAGTATAAAGACGATTATAAAGAAACTACGGATAATTATCAGGAACAATATACCGATCAATACGACGCTCAGTACAACGTTCCAACTTCGGTAAATTACGATCAGTCGAATATAATCCAGGATAATTATCAGACAAGTTTTGATCAGAACAACGTTACGGAATCGTACGATCCGTCGTCTTTATATCAGAAATCATACAAACCGGCCGATGAAAATTATCAAACAAAATATATCGATCAGTACGATGTACCCACGTCGGGGGCGTACGGGGACGGATATCAGGACACTTTTGATCAGGAACCAGTTCCTGTTTCTCAGGGGCAGTACGAGGAGACTTATAAACCGCAGGATTCATACCAGGACCAATACGACGGGTATAAAGATACGTACGTTACCGAGGGACAGAGCAATTTTGAACAGAATAATTACAAAGATGAATATCAGAATCAGTACCAAGAAGACGACACGGAACAGTACGACGATTCCTACCAAGAATCGTATCAAGGTTCTTTCGAAAAATACAAAGATGATATGACAGAATCGGAAAGGCGACAGAGCGAAGTGCCAGAACTTTCCGTAACGACGCCTCGAGGCCAGACCAGATCGAACGGTTACCCGTCGAGTGAGTCTGAGTACTTTTACCCCAGCCAAGACAATCAGGAAATATCACAGCTCGGTTCATCGAGAAAGAAAAAGCTCGGTAAAAGAGACGCGAGTCCCCTTCAACAGCAGAATACAGATTCTTTAGAATCCAGAGACGACGAGCTGAAAGAGTCCTTCGAAACGGCGGTTAGCTCCGTGGGCAGTAGCCAGCTTAGACGAGGATTTTCCGAGTACTCAACTGCCGGAGACTCGAGTCCTGCCGCAGCCACGTTGGTGGATTCACCACAAGGACAAAGTCAGGGGCAAACGACGACTTCCATTTCTATCGCCAATCACGCCGTAACCAATCAGACAAACGGTGGTATGGTTACGACAGCAGTGGTCCACAACGGATCGGCAACAAACGGTAAACGATTGGCCAGAACGGACTCTTATCAGCCGGAAGTTATGGACGAGGAGTATCAGGATATAATACCCGTCGAACAGCGGAGAAAGGATTCGCAGTTGTCACATCAAAGCTTGTTGAGTCAGCAATCAATTCATTCTCAAAAGCCTAAATTAACACGTGGAGAGTCGTATGCTTCCGATCAAATGTCGAGAGACGATTCGTACGAGAATTTAACCCGCAAAGATTCCTATTCGCAATCTGTTAGGAAGGATTCTTACGGATCTATTCATACTCAGGACGGATTTAAGCCTCCGTTAAACAGGACTGACTCTTATCAACAGAGGGAATTACTTAGGGGAGCATCTTATTTTAACGCACCGCAGCCTATTTCGAGGGCTGAAAGTTATCAGAGAGGATATTTTAAACAGCAAGACTCGACCGAGGAGACTGACATTGTTCTCAGCAATACGGTGAACGGGGAGTACAAAATGAGAGATGAAACTCTTGAAAGGTAATTATAGCCGGTGTATTCAGTCGGCAATTTCAGTGGTATACCTATATCTATAGAGGAACAGATTATAGTGGAGAGGATATCGATTTTTGTTAAGCAATTATTTTATTGCCATTGAAGGGAAATGTTTTATTACGAGTTTGACGACCATTTGACTATAAATTCGACCTCTTTCAGGCCGTTTATTAAGGGGCTTTTTTAGTGCCACGGATGTGAAAAACTTTATCTTGAAGCTGCAAATCTTGCGACAATTTTGAACCATGCGTGATAAAAAAATTCCTAGAACTTATGATGCTATGCATGTTTGAATGGAGCAGCGCGTTATCTCAAAACGACATTTTTCATATCGGCGAGCATGATATCTCAGTAATTAATGATTCGATTTACTTGAATCGAGTATGCACCGATAGAAGAGATGTTTCTCTATCGTTCGACCTATATTCAAATTGATATTCAACAAATTGCGATTTTTACATCCATTTTTATAAACAAAGAGAGGTAAAAAGAAATCTACTTTTTTTTCATATGCTGCCATTTGGCCAATTTTTCTTGTTTTTTATTTTTCATTGGCCAAACGACAGGCACGTTTATACTGATCAAGAATCTTTCTAATTTTTTTTACTCGAGTGACCAGGACCAGCTCGATCGTGATCACCATTCGCATAAATTTTCATAAGACGTTGCGCGCGGTACAATGCAGAATAAATTTACCTGAAAGAGGTTGACACCTCTGCTATGATCTTATTATTCACTGTTAAGGGGGGAACCCTATTAATTGAGTGAAAAAAAAAAATTGATTTTGAAAATTTCGTGTTATTGCATTTTCCTAAAAATTCATATTCGAAGAATACGCGGTTATAAAATTATGGCGGAATTGTACAAATTGACGGTGATACGAGATTTTTAACCGACCGTCATCCCCACTCAGTGTATTAGTTTGTTCTAAATGAAAATCGTTCCTCAAACTTTAAGAGCGTTTATATTAAAACTACTTTTTCAAAGTCGGTAGGCAGTGTAGTATCTCGGGAACTGATCATCCGATCGAGTTAAAATTTGGATGGATATTGCAAAACATATTTCTTCCGGGGGTGAACTTATTTTTATGATGAATTTTTCAAACTAAACTTTTTTTATAAGCTCACCAGGTCGATGCAACTCTTCGGCCCCGGTACAAGGTTCTTCTCATAAGTCGATTAATAAATTTTGCAAGTTCGGAAGGAAACGGTCTAAAACTTTCTAAAAAAAAAAGAAAAAAATCCCCAAAACAACCCAGTTTAGGACACAAATGATAGGATCCCTCCCTCAATGTAAAAGACAAGTAAATCTGACATTTCTAAAGTATTAATTACTCTTTGGACAGGTATCAACGGGGAGAAGAAGCCATGATTCGAGGTTCCAGGGAAAACTCTTTAGTAGAACCCTACAAAGGAACACCACCCAGATCTCACTCGATCAGTCCCCAAGGTATGCCATCATCTATTTCAGTTGTGAATTTAAAACAAAAAATTCCTGAATATTTGAATCAAAAAAAAATTTTCAAATTTAATTCATTACTCATATAACTCTACGTTACGATCAACATTCTATCTCTTATTTCAATCTCCAGCAAAAAGACTTCTTTTTTATTTTCATTGTTAAATTTTATCAATGAGATTTTCGATATGATCAATGAAATGGATATCGTAATCCATAGTTGGAAAATCAAAAACCATCCTTTCGACGGTCAGAGAAACTTTTATATTAATTCTCGTGTAATGCCTATGCAGGTAGCGTGGCTAAGCAGGCTTCTGTGGATGAAAGTGTGCAAATGGACACTCCACCAAGAAGTCCACCCGAACCACCAGCAGACGAGGACATCCTAATCACAGACGGATCAGTTCCTGTACCAACTCAATTAAAGGAGCGTGCCGAGATGACTCCAAAGCAAAGATGGCATTGGGCTTACAACAAGATCATCATACAGTTAAACGTAAGTGTTTATTATAAATACATTTGCTAATTGCGAGCTATACACTTGTTTCAACTGAAGGAGAACATCGAAAGCTTTAAATGTACAAAAAATGGTATTCTGGGAGTTGAAGAATCGTACTTTGTAAACTGATAAGGTATTTCGAGTAAATTTACGCGAGTTAGCTAATTGTCCGGTTATTTATACCGGTCCGATATTCGCAACTAGGCACATTTTAGGGAACCACCATTCGGTCTCAAATGGTCTCTCTGTAAATCGCCGCAGGAGAATTCGGGTTTTCCCTATCTATTTAAACTATCAGGATGATGATAAGGACAAAGATAAAAATAAAGATAAAAATAAAGATATCGTTTGTCAACTGCACGTTGCGCACGACACAAGTTTTCTTGCTGAAGATAATCGAGCTTTTACAGTCACGAGGCAGTTGTTTGTCCCTTATTGTTAGTTAGGCTCGAAAAGTGGCGGAGAAATTGTACACAAACGAATACCTACACAGACACACACATACAGAAGAGTACAGCCATAACGGAACGAGGTGTAGCGTATCTATACATTCCACGTTCTCACGGAGGGTCTAAAAGGGTTCGAGGTATAATATAAGGTGTTAAAATTCGGGGTCCCCAGGTTCGTTTTGAACGCTTTGTCAGTAATTGAAATTTAAAGCTGCTCATACTTTCATTATAATTTTCTCGACTACGGTTTTCCACTGAAAATAAGTGAACCTTGATATACCGAATTACAATTTCGTGTATCGCGTAGGTTCCGGTAAACTAAATACACCACGTGTCGCGAACCATAATGTGCTTTCGCGTGTCAGTTGCCCTCGTAAAGCTCCCGAGCTTTACATACACGATTCTTAGAGAATCTGCTAAGTTGTTACAGGATTCAACGAACACTGCACATGCCTTCTCTATTGCTTTGTATACGAATCCTATACAATGCTATGTACATTGTTTAATAATCCGTTGTGTTTATCTAATGCCATATGTCATCGTAGTGCTCATGGTATACAATGACTTAAAAGGGCTAGTCAACGATATAAGCCAGAGACGGTTTACTTTCATGATAAACTAGCTTTGTCGAGCTGATAATTCAGTCGCGGGTGAATAAATTCTGCTCTCTTGATACTAATTCAAAGCAAAGTTTCAACAAAATGTACAAATAACAGAACTTTAAGTACAGATATAAATATACGACGAAAATTAGTGAGCTTTCGACGTTTGACCATGGTTAAACTTATAACCCGCATAGGTAGTACGATTATCGGTGACAGAGAATATAACGACATTGATAAAGATTAGTCACCCGTGTTGGCCGAGGCCAAAAACGACAGAGTTGAATGAATTCTTTGAAGAACGTTGTCTGGACAAACAAATATTATAATTTTACACGAAATTGGAAATTTTTGATAATTCACGAAGAGCTTGTTCCTCAACTTTTCTTTTTAACGTATTTTCAACATCTCATCCTATCGTAACGAAGTAGTCCCATCACTTCGAATTAGATTTCATATCGAATCGTAGGGTATAATATATTTGCTTTTGATTGTACCTGCTGTACCTAAAAAGCTTGAAAAGTACATATCCCGACCCCTAGTTGGTTTTTTTGATTGGATTGTAAATCTCTGAAATTTGTTGTTGTTTCTTTTAAGTACGTTAATACTTTTTGCCGAATATACAACAGGCTTTTCTTCATTTCGATCAGAGATAGAGAACTCCTGACTGGTTCAGAGTGCCGGTGATATAGAGGCGCTAGTTTTTTTTTTTTTTCATTTCATTTTTTTTATTCTCCCCGTCTTTACTTTCGCTATAGAGAGCGTGTATCCGATCCTCGAACGAAAGAAAAGCTTCTATTTTCCCGATTAAAAGCGGTTTGATTTCAACGACTGTGGTGCGCGATAATGAGCTTCAATTTGCAGTTAAATGAAATTAGTCGAAAGCCACAAACAGGCAGCTTGAGTACCAATTATACTCGGTAGAAGTGGATAAAACTACGAACCAATCGAACCGGTTGAATTTGAACATTTCTTCAACCCCTACCTCTACTGCAGTCGCGCCAGGCACTAAGTTTAATTTCTAACTACATATACCTATACACTATTTGAGTTTCGAAAAGTTTAGTTTTCGAGGCACTCGTACAAATTGTAACGCTTCAAATGCAGCTGAGATTGGCGCCGAACAATTCATAGTCTCGCATTGTTTGCTTCAGATTAACGTGGCCTACATGATCATTCCATTAACGCCCCATGTGTGCTGCTAGCAGTCCGTTATATGCATGATTGTCCCTCGTACATACGTTGACGAATTATATCAACGTTCTAGGCCAAGTGTATATCTATGTATATACGTACATATAAACCTCCACGCGCAATCATATTCGTCAAATTTACCTTATCACTCGGGGCTTGGGGGTGACTCGACTCGACTCAACTTGACTCTACTATTTGAATGGCGATATATATAACCAAAAACAAAGCTGAAACTTGATTTGACGTTTTTAGGAATACCGTGGGCATCAGTTGATGAATTGGTATGAGCGAATTTTATCCTTATCTTAAGTACGGAGCGTAGAGTGCTGGATAAATGTATCGCAGATTTAACACCGCAAACGGTTCGCAATCGATCATCGTATCAATCATTTGTCCGTTTTTTTTTAAAACTTTTTTTTAACATTTTTTTTTCAACCCTTTACAACAATCTATCAAGTAGAAGGCTATAACGGTTTCGAAGAAGACACCAGTTGCCAGTAGCTCGACGGGTACGGAGAACTGACAGGTTATTCCACAAACTACCAGCATATGACCATAAATTATTGCGTATTAGTGTCAGTACGATTATACCTACGTTGATAAACATTATTATAATGTGAAATACAATTTTGCAGTCTTGTGTGCGTTAGAGAGAATGTGCCCATTACCTGTCCGGTAACAGAGGGCATTGAACACACAGCTACTGCAGCAGCAGGCGTGATGGAAAAGTGAATCAACAATCGCGAGCTAATAATGATTTATCATTTATGAAAACATTCCAGAATATATATGTATTATACCTATATACATATTATCTGAACAATGAATTGAAATTAAACAATAATATATATATATATATATATATATATATATATATATATATATATATATATATATATATATATATATATATATATATATATATATATATATATATATATATATATATATATATATATATATATATATATATATATATATATATATATATATATATATATATATATATATATATATATATATATATATATATATATATATATATATATATATATATATATATATATATATACATACCCTCGTTTAATTTAATATTGAAAAATTATCGGACCGTATTCCATTTTCGCGATATTATATATGATTTCATTCGAATGGATACTGTTTATAGCGAGTTCAATTAAATTATGCAATATCTCACGCGTCAGGGAACAAAGGAGCTAATTCATTTGCCGATTACAACTGCATTGAGAAACGCGATTGAAACGATTTGTCAAAAAAAAAAAAAAAAAAAAAAAAAAAAGAAAACTACGTGAACTTGAGACATGGTAAAAAATTGACTACTCTTGTCTCACAATCAATGTAGGCCAGACCTGTTCAGTATGCAACAATCGGGAGCCCGTATAACAAGTAGTTGGGTAGGCCACGGTATCACCTTAGTGACAAGGTCGCGACTCCCACGCCAGTCATCCGTCATATCAGTTTAAACGCAACGGTCCACGCACATTCAGTATGTAATTGGTTTTTGTCGCGTACGGTTTCCTAATATTCTTCTAAGAGTAATGAGAGAGAGAGAGAGAGAGAGAGTGTGAGAGAGAAAATAAAAAACAAAACGAAAAACGAATGATCATTTTTTCCACACGAATATAATTTCTGCGGTAAAAGTCTGGCTGCTATTTTGGGCCTCTTCGAGTTTACCCATTTATTCGCGGATGTATGATTACCCGGATGTTCGATGTACCCTGAGAGTTCAAAGGATGATTTTGTGTGACATACCGTGAACAAGGTCGATTTAAAGGTCGGAGGTGTATACGTGCGACAAGGTGTACTCGAGGGATGGTGGACGAGGTTATAAGGTTCCGTTTTACCCCGGAAAATCATCACCCGGATGTTCTCCTTTTGTTCTGTTTTCGTTTCGAAGTTATACCAACACAATTTTACCTACGAGTCAAGAACTCTGAAAGTCTAAATTAAAGAAAGGGGAAAAGGGTTTTTTATATGTTTTAAATTCAATGAAAAAATTTTTCTTCACGGGTTTATCTTAGATTTACATATCGACGAATATATTTCACCCTCTTATTCATACCCACGAAAGTTCCGCAACTTTATTACCAGAATCTTTGGAAAATCTTAACCCTAAACTTTTCTCCAACGTAATATGAAATTAACTGTACATACATGTGTGCACATATTCTCTCAATTCTCTGCGTACGTACAGAAGCTGAGAGTAAAATCTATTTATCGATCGTTATTAGCTTTTATTAGACGGAAGTGTTGGTAACGAAGACCCGTGGTGATCAGGGCGTAAATCGTCGAGGGTGGTTGTGTTAACTTAAGTGAAAAGCTCTGTGAGAGGTCTCTGGACAGAGGATAGCGTACCTAGAGCAGATCGGCATTGCCTAGCCAGGCATCGCCAAATGTGGTCAGCGAAAGTCTCGGAGTGTTGATACAAGGGAACGAAAAAATTAACAGAAAAAAATATCTGACTAGAATAATATAATACTCGGTGAAAAGTGACTTGTCGATGTTAAAATTGTGATTGGTTAATCAGAGCGGATAAGAACCAGGCAATAATCAAAAGCTTTGCGATATCGATAACTCGAGATTTCGTAATAACGAACAACCGTACAGAAAGACTCAACATGTTTAAATCACCGATTTTACCACTCGAATTGTTTCCCAGTATTCGAATATTCGAAGGCCGCTTAAATTGTAACGGAAATGTGCCACGGGGCGACCGGATGTAACCTATCAGCACGATAAACAATACGCGTAACAGCGAGAAAACGAGTACAGCTATACATGGGTATAGGTAAAAATATCTACCCTTGTTTTGAAGTAATTCAACAAAATATCACAATTGTTAGGAAATTGAAATCCGCCCACCTTCTCGCTCCTCGTGATTAATTGTTTAATGAATTATTATCATGTGCGGCGAGAAACATAAATAGTCGTATCGACGAGTTTTAATTGAACTACGTGTAAAATCGATACGTGCGGGATGTTGTCGAATGAAAATATGACGATTATGAAAACGAGTTGGAGCGTTGAAAATTAACTAGAGAACAACTTTGGTCATTACTCATATACCCGGTGAAAACTTACGGCTTATTAATTTGGAATAAGAAAACTCGAGTCAATAAGAATGGAAGGTAAAGATAGGTCAACCGAGTGGGCGTTACTTTTTCCTTTGAAAGCTGGATTCTTTGCTATGCGGTCGTCGATATCATCAAAGAGCGTTCACAAGGAGCGGGAAAAACTCTTAAGAGAAAAGCACCTTCAATCGAGAAACCGAATACGTCGTGGCTCGTCCCTGTCAGATCTGGACAAGTTACAGAACAAAGAAACACTGCCTGACATAGTAAGATCGGTGGAAAAAGGGTTCGAATCCGTACCCCACTCGCCGGCACTGTCGAGAACAAATTTACAGCTGACCAATCAAGTCCGTGGCAGCATCGGAGATCTTATGAATCTGAAAAAATACGGTGGATCGAATTGGAGCGTCCGGAGTGAGACTTTGATTGCAAAAATGGTACCACTGAGCACGGTTACCCCTAAGCAAAGTCCTCCGGCTGAGGAACCGGAGGACGATTTTACGGAGATGGTATACGTCAGAACAGAAGAGTACGAAGACAACGGGGAACCTCTTACGTGCGCGCAAAGGACCCAGAGGTTGAGCCGACTCATCAAAAGGCAGAGGGATACTTTAGTGCTGACGCCAACAACGTTGACGAAATATCTAGTAAGTAGAAAAAACGAGAACCAAATTCGGGGAACGGGGCTATTTACGGAAATAAAATACAGCCGCATTGATTGAAGGAATACTGTCAAAGAACTGAGAACAACTAATTGCTAATTAACACAACCGCGATCCGGCAAAGCTTCAATTTCAGACGATAGCTCGATCACCTCTATACTAACATTTCTCACTTTGGTATACTCGCGAATAGACTAGGGGATATGAAATGTCCATATTTATATCCCGCAAGTCCCGTATATTTCGTGTAAATTTATAGGCAGAGGTATTAATAATTTTCTGCTAAAAGCTTCGGGCGGAAAAGTGTGAGGAAGTTTAGACATAGGTATGTTTGTAGTAGAAGAGCTTGCGTGCGGTGATGAAATTCATTTTTCAAGTTTTTCTCCTGTTTCAAGGCTCGTCGCGGTGTAACTCGGAAAATATGTATAGTCGCAATTTTCGTTGAGTTACTCACTTTGACGGTGAGTGGACTTGTTTGTAAATTCACATTAAACTACACGTAGTAGAATTTAACACAACCAGCTAACAACAATTTCAGAATTTCAGCCGTTTGCGATGCCGAAAGTGCAGCGGTTGAATAATCTGTCAAAGTCTCTAAAAACGCTTTATCTCGTATGCCAGACTTTTGGGGAAAAAAAGGTTTTTTTTTCTGCAAAAAGACAGAAAACTACGCAAAGGATTTAGCATATAACAAGCGCAACGTCGTACTCGAATACAGTCGGGTCACGTAGAAGCTTTTTCGTAGTTTCAGTAGAATTTAACAACTCAGCACTTGAAAGCTGTCTAGGCTACAGAAAGTGGCCATACTTGTAGATCTCTTTCAGTCTTTCGGGAAAATGTTTTTCAAATATATATTTCCTGTCAAACTTTCCTCGGTTATACAATTCCGGGTCGATTTTCTTCCGCTGAGGGTCAACCATTCTTATTTTTTTGCGAACAATTAGATTCTCTTCTTGTCGAACCTCTAACATTATATATAAAAAAAAAAACTGCCGAACTCACGTGTGAGATTATAAGGTTTATCGTTTCACTATTTGATTAGTACCTTCTTACAGCTGATAACAAGTTCCGGCAGCCGGTTGTGCCAACGTCAACAATAATTAGTCGGGTTTCACACTTCCGTCAGAATTATCGCATGGCTAAGTGTGTCGCCGTAATCTTCAGGCTCTTAAGTATTTATAGAAAACCCGTATATTTCGCGAACCTTTTTAAGCTCACTTTCCTAGTCAGCTTTAGACCGATAAAAATCCTTCAACTTTACTTTAGGATTAAACATGATCCACATCATGTTTGGTCCCCGTGAAATTACATTACGTAGGTGTGCACTATCCCTATAACAACGACGAAAACCGTTCCCGGGGGTTATAACTTTTTGAACATAATTTTTTCTTCGGTTCTTCATTTTTTTTTTTTATATATAATTTTTTCATTCCCTTATCTTTTTATACCTCTATCCACCGTGTAGCGTGTAATTTTCAGTATTTGTACGAGACTCAGGATAATCCCGTCGTGGATTATGCTGTTTTATCTCGGCATAACATCTCTCTGTAGCGTTGCTTAGCTTATATGCTTAGCTCAGACAGCCAGCTTGGGAAAATTTCAAGCCGCTCTTCAGGCGTCTTCTTTTTCCTCCTATCCTGGTATAGCATATTTAACTATGAGCATAATTAAAGCATTCCAGTATAACTTGAACGGAGTATAGGAATCATCTGGAAAATTAACTTTCAGGAAATGTCTATTAGACACTCCTAACTCGTTTATTTCTTTACTCTCATAGATTAAATTTTGAATATCTTGTATACATACCACCTAAACATTTTTGTATCGTCAAATATTCGGTGGAAAGTGATTCCCACTTGCTAAAATTTTTTTTTTTTCTTTGGCGAAACATCCGGACCCGGGATTCAGTAAGTTGAAAACGTTTCGGATCGACCGTTCGTCAAGTTTGAATTGAAACTGCAGAAATTGAGGATCAGATCTAGTCATATACGAGTTTGCAGAAACTTGCTTTTTAATCATATTTAAATATACTCTGACACTGGCTGCGGATGGTGAACGACAGTTAGTTTCTTTCGAACGAATATTCGATACAGTAAATCAATACTGCCTGATATATATTCTACAATCGAGTACACCGCTATCAACAACTGTTACTCGACAAATATGCAAGCAATCATGTTGTATACCTAATCTGTTAAGCTGCAAATCAGGGGAAACCAGAATATCCCGACTCACTGACCACTGACCATAAACGCGGTTAGCGTTTCCAAAACCTTCGAATGTTTACGACTGACGTTGATATCGATATTGATGATTCCCTATCTTTGGTCAATGCATTAAATTTAGGTAGATTTTGATATTTCGACACATAGTGCAGTTGTGCATTTAGGTGACGTTATGCGATGTCAAAAACCAGGGTCAAGTTGAAGTTCCGACCGATAAAATATTCCGAGTTTTGATATCATCGATTCTTAACAGTTTTTAGAAAGAGTATTTCGATGGAAGTCTGCACAGTCGATCTCAGAAAGTTTAAATCGAAAAATACGCAAGTTTCAAAATTCCTAAAGCCAAATATCTGAAAGGTCGAAACTCGGAAACTTGGAATTCACG
The DNA here is from genome assembly GCA_949628255.1 of Macrophya alboannulata. Taxonomy (NCBI): domain Eukaryota; kingdom Metazoa; phylum Arthropoda; class Insecta; order Hymenoptera; family Tenthredinidae; genus Macrophya; species Macrophya alboannulata. The sequence goes on from OX451209.1 coordinate 14,644,966, forward strand.
CATGAAGCGTCGTGCCTCTCATTAAATTTTCGGATTCTTGGACTTTCGGACTTTCAGACTTTCTCAGTTTTTAACTCTCTGCATTACGATCTTTTCCAATTTTCATAGTCTCAACTTTATCGTTCCTGAAAAATTTAACATCGTCTCAAATAATTTCGTAAGTTTGACCATTCGGAACTTTAACCCGGCCCCAGAGACTTATGAAAAAATATTGTTATTCACTTTAATAATTAGGATCTGCAATTTTGAAAAGTACTTATTGTATATATTTATATTTTACGTTATATAGGTATAAGCTGCGTATGTTGAGCGTTGCAAATCGCAGGGCGTATATTTTCTAGACTTTTGAATATGGAACAGACAGGCGGTTTGTGCTGAAAATTCACAAATATTAGTTATTTGGTTTATGCGTTAGCAGTAAAAACCACAAGCGCAACTGTTATAAAATAAACAGAGAGCGAGTTGCAAGTTTAACTGAAAGTGGGTACCTATTGAGAGAAATTATCCGAACTTTTTACGGTCTCGTTTAATCCAAGTTATATTATCGGTCGGTATAGAAAGTCAACGTGAAGTCCTTAATACTTTTATTTTTATCATCAATAAAAAATCTGTATTCAACTAAAGCCATAATTTTACGTTTCCATAAAAAAATTAAGCAGGTAAATCGGCTGACCACGATGGGCCAGACCTAAAACTTCGGGCCCTAATCTTGCGAGGAAAAAAAAAACACAATTATGAAGATTTCTTAAAATAATTATTGGTAGGCAATTTTCAGATGAGAGGGGTGAAAAAAATCTGACCTTGTGTTCGTGATTAACGATCCAGAAAACCTTGAGATACCAATTTTTATTCGAATCCGTCGATCCTTTCTCGAGATATCGTCGATTAAATTATTTTTTTCAAAATTTTGTTCTTTGAATATCTCGAAAACTACAGGACCGATCAAATCCAGAATTTATTCGGTGCTAAGTTTGGAGAATCCACGTCGATTGATATCAAATTCATCAAAATCCGATCATTCGTTCTAGAGATATCGTCGGACAAAAAAACTGATCACACACATATGTACACATACATCCAGACGTCCATCTGAAGACGGTCGGAGGTGATTCTCTTGACCTTGAAACGTGGAGATCTGGTGAAAACTCAACTTTTCATTTTCAGGGTGATTGCAATAACTTTCCTCTTGCTACGTTACTAGAAATGCTAAGTTACTAAAAATAGAAAACTACACCGAGAAAATTCTGGTGAAATTACCCCGACATTCCGATTATCACAATGAAGATATCCGAGGAGTGAATGTATAGCCTATTGACCTGGCATGCAATGGCCAACATAATCCAACTTTATACCATATGTAATGTTACGTTGGCTGATAAATGAGCACTCATTGGAAATCCGTGATGTTTAAAACATCGTACATACGTGTACCAAGTCCTCAGAGTCATAGTGTTAAATGGAGGATTCGATGAAAGAGAGCCAGTTTCTAAACTCTCAAGTAGAGACCTGGGAATGAGGAAAAATCTATCGGATACGAAACTCGTTCTACTTCGTAAAAACTTTTCAAGCTTTTCCGGTACCTTGGGACTCTTAAAGTGAGATAATGTCTTCTCTGACAAATTTCGTATAGCCACGTATACGACCTACTATATTATGACCAGTAAGCAATTATATTTTTTATTTCAGCACATGAAAAGCTATTAAAGTTATTTGTAGACCCGAACGATACTATCGACATCATTTATAGGATTTTGTGGTTGCAAAGACTTTAAAAATGCCAATTTCATATTAAAGCAGTTTTTGGATAGAAAGATTATTTTTTCTTTTCATTTTTACCAAAAATAGAAAGGAATCCTCTGATAGTATGACGGGATAAAACGACTATCAGTAGTTTTGTAGTATTTCTGATTTATTAGTATCATATCACCTCGGAAGACGTGGCTCTTTTGAAATGGTATTTAAATCCGCGTGGAACATATCGATGAAGTGAATTAGCAACGTCCGATTCCTGGAATTCTATTTGTATTTAACAAAATCAATTCGTTAGCTTTTCAATCATATCGCAGTCCGACCAGTTTTGCGGAACGTGAAAAAGCAGAATATGATTTTACCGATGTTGTTGAATTCTTATTCTACGAATTTTATTCTCGCATCTCAGAAGCGAGATATTATACGCGTCTTGGATTTTACGTAACGTGCATCTGAATATGAATCACGGCATATAAATTTATATTTACCACCGTTTGACGGAAAAGCGTGACGAAAAGAAATCTACTTGCACAATACCCTTAAAAAAAAAAAAAAAAAATTAACAAAATTTGGAAGAAGAATGGAAACAATTTTTCATTTCCTTGAATACCCGCGTTTTGAAAATACTATACATAAATATATTATAAGTAAGTTGAAATTTTAAGAAATAACCTGCAGACGAATGAAAATTTATTCCGACTCTAAAAGATCCGAGAATTTTAAATACATATATTAGCTTGGACGGGCTTATTTTCTGCCTTGCATCGTGATTTTCTCGTTAAAAACTCATCTACTTGTGTTCTTTTTTTTTGTATTTTTCATTTTTCATTCTTTTTTTCGGTTTTTCGTTTAATATTCCTTTCCGATCTTGCATAGGTACCTCATTTACTATCTCATTTCTCACAAATGACACTCCATTGTACACAAATCGGAACCTTGCCTTAAAAAAAAAAAAAGAAAAAACATTAGATAACGTTTCTCCGAATGGTGAAAGATTAGGCCAGTCAGTCTTATATTTAATGATCTACTTTTTAAGCACGATCGTTGAGAAACGGAGTGCTTCATACATTCGCCATCTCAAAAAACGTCTCAAACCATAAAGGGAGCACGTTTTGGCACCTGAAAAGTCATTTTCGAGCATTTTCAAGAGTGGAAGTATGTGGTCCCCGATTTGTGGTAAACAAGGTTGCAGTCAAACCGCCCAACCGATTTTCATGAAATTTGCACAGAATACTGTTTCTTCCTCGCAGATGTGCAAATGATCGTGTTTTTCCGATCCCACATCCATTTTGAAGATACAATAGCGGACCTTGAAATATAGTCTATTGGCTTCGAACGAACTTATAGCACTGTGCGATCGTGCCTCGTGCAAAAAAGCGATGAGCTTTTTGGCTAATTCCTGCTGGTAATTTCCACTTTCTGAGTATCGATAATCCGAGAGAATGCTTCCTCATCCGTCCCGAATAATATTCGGCAGAAGTAGCAGTGTTTTCTGGAGTATTTCGAGCGGCTCAATGATAACTATCGTATGCCAGGTAGCAGATAAAGAGACTCGATCAAATGCAATGGGTACATATTCATTTTTAACAAATAATTACAAATTGCCTTTTCTTCCCAGTCCCAATCGACTGCACTTTCCTAACTCGCCCAGTCCTAATCGATCTTACTTTGCATGGATGCATGTATACATGGCTTCATGCACGTTGCTGTGTCTCATGTATACTTGCAATATTGAGAGCTAACAAAATTAAGTCGAAAATTGCTTCTGGCATCAGGAGAACATTTCATACGAGGAGGTGTGCTAAAATTATTGGCAGGAAAGTTGTTCGTGCCACATGTTGATTATTCGATTCTTAAATAAAGAGTCACAAGGAGTGGGGCGGTAGAAGATAACGAATAAATTGATCATCGGTATACCTGGTTTGAAAATAACTTCGCATATGCGTGATGCATAATATCGTCGAATAAACTATGTCCACAGTTGTATTGAATTTTTGTGAAAATTCCGGAAGTTAAAGTTGTTAATGGGCTTTGGTTTTGGGGAGAAAAAAAGTAGCATTGATGTTTCGATTGCCGGTAAAGCTGTACAACGACAAATACCATAAACCATGCCGTCTGCAATAGAAGTTGAAGAAAAAACAAAATGATTTACAGATTTACGAAGTCGAAGGCGATTTTCTCATATTTTTATACCTTTTCCCTTGTATAATTTTTTTTATTTTTACTTTTGTCTTGCGGTCGAGCTCCCGGCTGCAACTGATAAGCCGTATAAGATAGTTGTCTACAAAGGAAACTCTGCCATTGTCGTCTCTGAATTTTCAACCCCCGCAAGTTTGCGAATTCGGAGAAACAGAGTTTGCTATTAACACACACAGCCCCGAGGCGTCTTAATTTATCCTCAAAAACAGAAACAAAAAAAAAGCATTCTGTTTCGGGTTCAGAAAAACAATGTTTCAAATAATATTTGTCTTACCCTCCGGTAATGTTGCCTATAGATCGTCGAAGATAATTTGCGACACGACCAAAGCCGTACTTTTATTATTGTCTCATTATTTATTTCTCCCTTATCCTCGCGAGCTCCAACATCGAGTCAACCGTGTAGATCCCTGGTTATCCTTGTTCCAAAAGACATAGAGAAAGAGGGAGATCCTGAAGGATCAGTAACGGATATCGCCAACTATCTCTGAGTGGTTCGCAACGACAAGGCTCTGGCAGTGCAGGGGAGCGTTTTCTTTGCGGCTCTTTTACCCTTAGAAAAGAATCGCCCCCAATTCTTATAGAGTAGGCAATACATACGAGACACTTACCGCAGTAGGTCAGTCGAGATATCTCTTTGTACGCGTGCGGACTCAGGGTGCATGCAGTTATCTTTCTGTTTATACAGCGAGAAATGTAGGGAAAAGGAAATTGACAAAGAGGTTCATTTTTCTTTCCTTCTTTCTAATAACGGATTCAGTCACGTTGACTCGGCTGATTGGTTGACTCTAGAAAAATTGGAATGATATTGAAAGTATACGTACATATTAAATCACAACGGATTCTTTTCAATCCGATTTCTTTTTCTTTTTTTTGTTTTTTAAGGTAAACAATGTACTGAGATAGAGTCCTTATTTTCTCCAGGTACCCAAGAGACCGAATAACCAACTAAATCTTTACAACGAAGTTAAGTTCGCAGAGGACATAACGGAAACAGATCGATGAGATCAATTAATCAGATTTACTCGTTACACTATAATACGGAGAACAGTTTTCTTTGCTGGTTTTAAGAAATTTAAGAAATGAAAAAACGTTTTATTCAGAAGCTACAAGGAAACTGGAATTTTTAAGATAAAATAATTCGCGTTATGATATACGAAGACGCGATTTCGAATATTTATATTTTTATAGAATTTGTTGGCTTAGATTTTGACGTTCTGAGGAAACGTGGTAGCGGGACACGAAAGCCTGTCAGAATTCCTGACAATCTCAAAATTCCTTACCTTGATCAGATCCCTACGAAACTCGAAGGACATACCTACCTATAGCTGAAAGGCAAACATGCGTGGGTGGCGAACCTACGGATACGGGAGATGCGATAAATGTTTTTAAATTTTCATTTAGGTTCGTGCTCGGCCAAACAAATGTATCAATTTTTGATATTTGGACATGCGGGAAACTCACCGCGTGCGGAACCACGTCGGTATGGAAAAACTGTCGACGACCTCGTCAAATTTCTGAGAAAATTCTTTCTCCATTCTCTATATCCGTGAAGATTGTTACTCTAGTTAACCTTCAATATATATAACCTTCGTGTCGAACACGAACAAATATAAAATAATATCCTAAGGCAATCGTTTTCCGGGTAACTTCTAGCGTGAGTTTTCTCATTTTACTCGATGTTATTCTCAACTATTGAGTTCCCAGTACAACGGAACGGGTTCAAGTTACGCTTTAGGCTAGATTTCATACCTTATCTAATATAGATATGTTACATGTACCTGGGTATATAACCTGGCAAGCTGCAAGGGTCAAATATTATAGCCCCCTACTGCACTGTGAACGTATATCGTACTCGCGACGTATAGGTATAAGGTGCATACTTAAGCTTTAGCATATCTTGTCCCAGGAGTGTTCTATCGTTCGATCAATTGTAGAAAACAATGCCGTAGGTTACAGGTATAGGAGTTCAGTTGCAGAATAATAGAAGTTTAAATCTGACTTCCGAAACGATTTAGCTATCCGAGAAAAGTACCGCGGTTATATTTATCACTTTTTTAGTATGTATTCTTCTTTCAGACGACGAATTACAGTAGGAATTACCTAGGTGACATGTAGCGTCTCTAAATTTCCCCCAGTTCTTTTGAGCACTTTGGAAATTTTTGAAAACAAAAGAAGAAAAATTAGGGGGAAATTTAGAGGTGCTAATGTCACCCGGAATAAAAGTTTTAATCCAATTAAGAATGGTCAGGTTAAAAACCGGTCAAGCTGGCTTAATGTACCCCGTTGCACGTAATTTTATTCTATAAGGCCATAATCAGACCCCGTTCTTACCGATGTTTAATTATACAGAAGTGTTAGTATCTTTAACATACTCGAGTACATGAAAATTTCCAAAAGATACGAGAATACAAATTGTTGTTTTCCTTTTCTGATTAATTAAATTCAAACTGCCTAATTCATTTCAGTCTTACCTCGTTTTGATCTAATTGCTCAATTTTGTCCTCTTGGTTTACCGCGGCCCAGTTATATATTTAATGGGCGAAAAATAATGTCCCGTGATTCATTCTACGTAATTTAAATGCACCTTCACCGGACTGACATTCTGTTGAGAGTACTCGAATACCTAGATACGCAGGAATTTCCAGCATCTCTTCAATATCGCTAAGCGGACCTTCCGCACTGGTCAATAAATGGGGTAAAAAAAAAAATAATCTTTATTACCTACGCGTGATATTCATGATTAAAAGATCTAGAAATACAGCACGACGTTCTTTCTATTATTAATTCAGTTTAATATCGTTCGAGAACATGTCTAATTAAAAATATCATATCAAGCAATCGAATCGCGTTACTCCAGAATCCTTGTCATTACAATGTCAGGCAAAAAGCAGCTGAGCTATCCAAACGCCAATATCTGAGCTTCTGTAGGTAACTTTTCCCATCAATAGTTTTGCGGGAATATTTTTCAACCGATAATCAGTCTCAAAAGTATTCATTCAAGTTTTTTTTTTTTTTCTTCTTTTTTTCTTTATACCTTTAAGCAAGCATAGTATATAACTTACCATCTCTCAGATTGATTCCTTTTTTACTATTTTCGCTATTCGTCTGGCAGCTCGATAACTCCGAATTACTTTGACTTTGCCAATCAGTAGTACCGGGAAAAGCGTCTCTTTGTTCCGTTTTACGAGATCCTTTTCCCGCAGGCCGACAAATCTTATGGGTTTTCCACAAGAGGCAAGAATTTTTCCACACCCACATACCCTGCGAACCGATATGCAGCGCGCGTTCGTGTTCACCTTCTTATCATTATTTTTATAACATCGTTTTCAATTTTGGTATATTCTTTTTCATTCAATCTTGTCGCTCGTTCATATCCTCCCACGGATCTTACAGACCATGACATGGATTGGTACCCTCAAGGGATAGATGGACGACAAAGGGTCAGTGTTATTCATCCTCTGTACACTGCTTCGTTGAAACAGCCTCTATCTCATAAGGAAATAAAATCGTTTAAAGAATTTTTTTTTTTTTTTTTTAGGGGGGTAAAAAGACCAAAATTTACGGTCTACCCTATCAGAAATTATACGATCCTGGAACCGTGCCAACCGCACAGTCTGATCGTCTAGCAAATCATGAAACGAATGAACTGTGAAAAATCTATTTGTATATACTGTTGAAGGGTATTTCAGTTGTCTGACTTCGTGCTCGCGTGCTGCGTACTGCAGTGTCTATGACACATACAAGTGCATTACCCTTTTGCAATTGGTTAGAATATATCGAACATCATATAGGTCATTTCCTATGCCGAGATGCATAGGAAAAGAGAGAAAAAAAAAAAGAAAAAAAAAAAAACCAATCCTCGAAGAGATATTCGCCACTGACTGCAAAACCCGGATGTGCTTTTTGAAGTAATAAAAAGTTGAAACCTGATGAAAAAAAAAAAACAAAAAAAAAAGAACTGATTGAATAAAATTTCAATGCAGGATTTAGAGTGGTGTACAGGGTCATTCAAATAAGCGACAAAGCAGTGTTACAAATTACCGATTCCCTCTTTGGTATACGTATTCTTTTTTTTTCGATTTTATTTACAGCTATCGAATCGCCATGATGTTACGCGTTGTATCTACGTTGATGAATTCACCCCTACGTTAAAGTGAACTGTGATTTGCGATACGACGGATTCAATAAATTTGATTAAATCGATACCTAGAACTGATTGTGGCCAGTTCAAACAGAAAAACTCTTTGAACGTGCTCTAAGTGTACCGAGAAACGATTTTATTAAACCACGAAGTTATTAATGAATAAATATGCATGTAGTAACACGCCTACACGCGTATATCTTCATTTTAAACGTGCATTAGGTAAACGACGTGTCTAAAAGAAGAATTAAAAAATAAAAAAATGGGATAAAATAAAAAAAAAAAAAAAAAAAAAAAAAACGGCACAGCCGGTAATGCGAAAGTTAATTTCCTGTGCAGCAAGTTTACAGACTGCTTGAAACCAGCTGCGGTGCCTTCTCGTAGTGAGAGTGTAGCTCGAGGGGGAGTTTGGACAAAATAAATTCAATCACTTTTAATTACTACAAGGTTACTCGTGGCCATTTTTCGTATCGTTGCCCGATTTCACGAAGAGGGAAATTTTCTTTAACAACTTTCACCTTTGCCCGACAGGCACGCGTGTATTTGACATGTAGACTAATTAAAAATTCCTTTTCTGTTTCAGGTGAGTAATCGATATACAATTTGCTATTAGCCGTACAACGTTCTGAGTTTAATGCCCTGGGGTAAGTTTTATTCATGAAACATCTTCTTTTTTTTTCAAATTTTTTTTTTTTTTTTTCTATATACTTTACCTTTCTTCTCCTTTCATCGTACAGCACAATGTTTTGTCCGCAGAAAATGACGATCGTTCTCTGCGTTATACTTTATATATAACTATGTTACCAATTTTATGACTCGGCATTAAACTGTCGTTAAACTTTAGTTAAAAATCTAACGATACAATTACCCTTTAGCTGAATCGTTTGGCATAGAAATTCTGAACATCAGCTATAAATGTTATCGCGCGACCTGACATCGACGGATAACACCGGACAATACTGAATTCTGAAGTATACTGATTTTATTACAAATCTTTTATACTCCGCAATAAAGTTGTGTATACTATATATATATTATATAGGCATGTTTATCCATGTGTATATATACATTTATTACTAGTACATGAAACGTATGTATGTACATACGTACGGTTTTGATTACATTAATTAATTTATATGGTCGACGAGGTACGGTTTGCTCTTCTGTCAGGTCGCAAACATTGACCAAAGCTCGGGGATCTTCCTCGGGCTTTGTACTCGGATGAAACCAGTGTAATTTCACTAACAGACAATTCAACGTCCGTCCGATGGACTGGGATATCGTAAAAAATGAACTATTTTAACAAAATATAAATCTACCGATAAGACAGACGTACATTCATTCGAAATCTAGTTCCCACGAAGTTTTACTTTCGAAAAACGAAGACAGATAAATGCAAGTGATTCCCATTCACACTGAAGAGTATAAAAGTCTTGACCGACATTTCTTAAAAGCGAGAGAAAGTTTTTCAAAGTACTTTCCATTTTTTATATTCATTTTTATTTATTTTACTCTAAAACTTCTTACCGCGGTGAATACTCGGCTTCAGAATTTTTTTTTTCGTTCGAATGGACGATCTTCTTCGAGATCACTCGCAATATTTGTATATCATATGTACTGCAAATGCATAAATGCTTCTGCGTTTATGTGTACACTATAAATTCATGTAGTATTTATAAAATTCTCATGTGTAGGGTAGGAATTTAATGCCAAGGTATGTAATGCATGATATTTTAAATATTCATGCATCGTCCTTCAGTGGGATGTGATGCCTTTTAGCGCTGGCACTCCGCAAGCTTCCTCTTCTTTTTTTTATTATCATCGGGTTGTTTCGAGGGTCTATCGCCACGTCACGTATGTATCTACATACATACATACGTTCGAAATAAACGGGATTTTTAAGGTATATCACCAGCTGGCATAGGGGAATGAAAATTACGCAATTTATGAACTGGACTAGGGCCCACATGACGCTCGGATGTCCAGCCACCCCCTTTCCACATTTTGGGAGTTCTAGTATTCCAGAAACGCCGAGGCGTAAACGTGGCCTGAATATTCTCTGAATTTATTAAGATCCACGTCTCTAATTGACCTCAATAAAATTTAGTGAAATTCATCCTGCGTGTTTGTGGAACTGTCTGAAACTTGAAACGTTGGATTTCTTGCTCCAGAAAATGCAACGTTTGATTCCAGAGATTATTCAGCCAGTAAAAGGCGGCTGCTTATACAATATATGTGTATAATTTGTTATATACTTATCAGTGATTGGTAATCTTCGGGGATCGAGGAAACTTGATCGTCCAGCAGGATGTTGGTATATGGCTTAATTTTATTCCCCTGAAAATGATGTGACATTCAAAGTATTTTTTTTCTTTTTTTATCTCCTACTCTTCGCCTATTGATTTTAATCTCGCAAAAGCTATCAGCCGGGGAACCAATCCCTCTTGAAGCTTAAGAGACTCGGTAGTGGTTCCTTGGTATCATGGACCAATCATTTTTAAATTCTAATGCCTCTTGACGAAAATAATACCTACCCACGGATTTTACCTTCTACCTAACTAAATTTCGGCTAAAATTAAATTGAGAGACTTTGGGACTCAGAATCGTATGCTTTCACTTGGCAAATTATTCCTGGTGACATTTTCTCACGGGCCATTGATAGCGATCCCAAGTTGAACCTAACTGGTATAGAGCTTTCCCGTTGTCAAGTTTCTTGCGACGAGCTTTTTCCCAATTTATTTTTTTTTTTTCCCCCGCTTTTAAGGACCATCTGCGCGATTCTCCGCGATAGTATATAGTCCGCCTTTTACACTCGAAAGCTTTTATCCGAGCCGGAGATTCTTCAACGCGAAAGATTCATACTAATTAAAGTTAACCCGAAAAGATTTTTTCGTTCCATCCGTAGCTTTCGTTTAAAAGAACCAAAAGAGAAAATGTATCATCTATCATGTGTACGTAATTCTTATCAATGTACAAAAATCCTTTAACCAAGTCTGGGTAATATATTTATCAAATTTCAAAGCTTTCGGAATTTTGTTCAACACTGACAGGAGACTGTATATAGTAGGAGGTTAATTAATTCTGATGTCTTTTGAAATTTTGTATACCTTAAAACTTCTCCCAAAGTTCTTGTCGCTGATTGAATCGTTGGAATATTACTTGTGCAGCATTACGCAGAAACTGTGCTGTCAGATGATGTTGAAAAAAAAAATGTGTAGATTACTAAAATATGCATAGCATACGAATTTTGAAATTTTTACATGCTCTGATAATCCGGGTTACATTATTACCGCAAAATTAACGCAGGCTATCCGTATCGATGTCTATTGTATACTGTATACGTAATTATCGTTAAGTTTTAAAAACCAGAATCCTCCGGAGTTTAAGAGATTATACGGTTTATATAGCGTGTCAGCATAAACCATGGCTTAGAAATTATTGGCAAGTTGTCATTAGCTTTGACACGTCAAAGGATCAGTTTAATTTTTGACAATATTAACCCGGGCGAATGTTTGCGGAAATCAAACGGAATTCCATATTACCTTTGGTCCGAAATTACTTATGCATACAGTCGAATCTATGAACGTTAGACGTGCAACTATTTGGCAATTAATGCAGCTAATGGTAATCACTGCTACGTGCAATTTGTGCTCATTGCATAGTTCCCTCCGCTCAGAATAAGATCTGCTATATTCTTATTCTTAATTCTTATTTCTATGTTTCTCGAGTTTCCCTTGGCCCAAGATTTCAGCCAGATTTCTTGTAAGTGGTAGTAGGTACTTACCGAGTCGAGTTTCCTCGGACAGTTTGGCCAGACTTCGATATACCAATGCGTCCATGCCGCACGTATATATAGGTACCGTTGCAAGTTTAAATTTAATTCGAAGATTCCATACCGCATAGGTTATAGATGTATGTGTGAATATTTCGCTAGCTCAAGTATTCGGGCACACGAATTGCGTTGCAACGTAATATACCTAGAGTTACACGTTAAAGTTTGCAAACTCCAAAGCAGATATATCGCCGCAAATTTCCGACAATTTCATTCAACCCTGTTTCACCTAAATACAAGAATTAAATTTAACGGGTATTCACGCATTATCTACTCCCATGCTCGGATTTGAAATCATATTCAAAATTTACTCACGTCAAACCTGTGGGTCTACCCACCCCGTTGGCAGGATGAAAGATTTCTTTAAATAATATCCCGACCTTAATTCAAAATTTATTCTGTGTAGCCCAGGGCTGTTATACATATAACATACAAATGTTAATTAAAGCTACATATGAATGTTAAAAAAAAATTAAAAATAACGTTAAGCTAATAATTTTGTCAGTTTTATCGGAGAACATTTACTCTGCAGCCCCCGTACAATGCGGATCCAAAAAAAAAAAACAAGTAGGTAAATCGGCTGACCACGATGGGCCAGACCTAAAACTTCGGGGCCAAATCTTTCAAGGAAAACAAAAACATGTATGAAGATTTTCTAAAATAATTATTGGTAGGCAATTTTCAGATGAGAGGGGTGAAAAAAAATCTGACCTTGTATTCGTGATTAACGATCCAGAAAACCTTGAGATACCAATTTTTATTCGAATCCGTCGATCCTTTCTCGAGATATCGTCGATTAAATTATTTGTTTCAAAATTTTGTTCTTCGAATATCTCGAAAACTACTGGACCGATCAAATCCAGAATCTAGTCGGTTCTAAGTTTGGAAAATCCGCGTTGATTGATACCAACTTCATCGAAATCCGATGATTCGTTCTCGAGATATTGTCGGACAAAAATCACATCCATCCATCCATGCATACATACACACCCAGACGTCCATCCGAAAATGGTCGAAGGTCATTGTCTTGACCTTGAAACCTGAAGATCTGGTGAAAACTCAACTTTTCATTTTCGGGGTGATTGCAATAACTTCCCCCTTGCTAAAGCGGGAAGTTAAAAAATTTCGGGAAATTAATAGAGCGGATTTTTTTTACTGCTCGATGAATACATTCAGCGAATAAATATATCTTTCGCTCAAAACTAACTAGATGAGACGTCGTGTTGGCTTCTGAGACGTGACGCACTACTATCCGGATGAGGGTCATCTGAATTGACCATCTACCGACTACCTCTCGCTGTTAACAACTCTGCGAACAAAACGAAAGCGAAAGGAGTATGAGGACGACACGAAGACTAATGACTCGGAAAAATGATAGACGAGAATATGATAGAGATATTAAAGAGAAGGTGGGAAGGGATAGATGAAGACGTTGTCTATTTCGTTGGTTTCAGTGATCCGATGTACTTTTTGCTTTTTACTTCCGCACGTAGGTATCATACATTTTTTTTTTTTTTTTGTTTCTTCGGTTTAAATTTTTTATGACGATTATCATCGCAAGATATTACATTTTTTGCAAAAAAACGGAACAGGATTATTTTTTGAGCCAATAGAAACGACCGGAGGCCCGTGATTAAATTTTCTTTGCAGATAGACCCGATCGTAGAACCGACTTTGGGCCGCAGAGTTCTCGTCTGTCTTCAGTATCCTACGTACTTTACTCTTGAATAATTATTATTAAGGTGCCACTCGAGTATACATAATTAAAAAAGTTATCTTCCCGGGGATAAAGTCGACGGTACGCGTAATTGGTCTCATTTAAAGTGGGAAACGCGTGGGAGTAGGGAATATAGCCATGATTATATGTATAACTGTATAAATTCAAACATTACTACCCCACTGCGACATATGGTGGATTTCGACCGCACCAAATCCACATTATATTATATTAATTCTTTACACAAGTTACCCAAAATACCTAAAACCAATTTTTTTTTCTTCTTCAATTTATGGTTTACAACGATATTAATTATCACAATTTACAACGTGCACTTTCTGTTTAATAGCTATAATTTGTTACAATTATTACTGAATTTTCTGCACACTCTAATTAATTTATCATATTTAATTTCGATTTTTTGTGTGGCTCTGTGGATTTTCCACATTTTTCTAGGAAGAAAAGTTTACCCCTTCTCCGTTTAAAGTGGCCCAGAAAATTCTTTTCTATCGGTTATAAGAGAAAAAAAAAATTGATACCGTAGAGTGTAAATTACTGATTCACAATTTTTTTGAAAATATATTCGACTCGGTTTTCTGCGGGTTATACCGTTATTACTCATAATCAAATTGTTCTCGGAGGTTGACAGTGCGCCGTGTCGATGGCTAAGTGCTGAACGTTGCCTTTTCGGATGAAAAATGAAGGCTGTTGTATAATTTGGGCATTATATTTCAATGGATTTGAAAAATAACCTGGACCTATGGCTTGAATAGCTCTAAGCTCAACTCGCTCCTTCGGATTCGCGAGGATTTTCATACCGAAAGATTCCATGCAAAGATGCGGGAAGTTATAGCTATGAGTTTGAAAAAGATTAGGTAATACCAGATTGAGCCCTGTTTCTTGTTAAGAAAGAGATAAGTTCCCAGGGTCTTTGTATCGGACGACTTACTCTCGAAATAAATACCTATACCAACGATTCAGACCAATTTCTCGAGTGTTTCGTTTGTCCGACTTCCCTCTTCGGTGGTTTTATCTTTCGACCCTCATCTCAGGATAAATCGGAATTTTTCTTTCCTTTTTCGGGGAAATTCGCGAGGTAGGTATTACAAACGGGTTTTCTAACCGGTATAAGGTACAATAAGATTTACGGTTTCATGCCATCGCGAAAATTCTCTATATAGCGTATAATAAAGTTCAAGAGATACATTGCAGGCGAAGATTTGCTTCGTCATGAAATTATGGAGGTATCCAATTCTGATGATATGAAACTTTTTTCTACATATCGGTAAAATTCGTTTAGCCTGCAATCTAAACTCGAACGTATGTTGCCGTTATTCGAAGATATGTGAAAACGATCGAGAATAATAGCTGCAGTATAGTAGAAAAAATAAAAACGTGAAAGATCGACGACTGTTACAAATATCAAGCGTTTGAAGAATTGAGAAGTTTAAATGACGTTTTCGGACGTAACTGCCGAAGGGGATTGAAAGACAGACAAGGTTTCGCCCGGGAGTTTGAATATGACAGTGACAGCTGTGCTCCATAATCCGGCATAAAGGCGACGCTTTGCGCCTCTCAAACGTCGCGTCGTTCTGCGAGGCGTACCGCGAGTGCGAATAGAATAAACGACGAGGCTAGATACCATATAGAGATTGATAGATACAGTACAAACGGCGGTAAACAATTTCTCCTGGAAGTCAATACCTTACCCAAAAAAAAAGAACAATTTGTAGATAAATACAAATCGATCGTTTGTCAACAAACGGGAAAAGGCCGTACAACGTAACGGAACCGTTCCAGTCCAGTTCCTTCCTCTATGGCCTATAATTCTTCGGGGTTTGTCTTGACCCTCGAATCGACGCTCGTAAACTATCAAATGTTTGTACAACCTCGCGATAAGATTGTCAGGGTTTCGAGTGTGATAATTTTACACCTTTAACCGGTGCCATGGGATGGAGTATAAAGCCAAGGTGCAAAACATACATAGAGTTAATTTAATTATAGCCTCCTTGGTATAAAGAAGCGTTTTAATTACGGTTTAACACATCGGATAGGATGTACGTACGTCTGTTCTAAGTACAGTCCCGGTAATCGCTGCTCGGCGTACCTGTGCGTATACTTACTACGTATATCATCCACATAAATGTAGACGTATACAGGGTGTCCCAGAAGTCAATGTCCAAAATGAAAGGTGGCCTAGAGGAGGTCGAACTGAGTAAATTGTCCCGAAGAACATGGGGTCTGCGAAGTCGCGTTCGCGAGATATCGCAAGTTAAAAAAAAGTATGCGCGGCGACGCGGCGCAGAGCGATACTTTTTTTTAACTTGCGATATCTCGCGAACGCGACTTCGCAGACCCCATGTTCTTCGGGCCAATTTACTCAGTTCGACCTCCTCTAGGCCACCTTTCATTTTGGATATTTAGTTCTAGGACACCCTGTATATGTAAGTGATATACGCGTCGGCCTCGACGTAAGCCGAGGGCTTATGGCTCAGAACGGCTACACAAAGTAATTCCTGAATATGTTAATTAAATTCAAACTTGAATGGCGTTGATCTTGTCCGGCGATCCGGTCCACGATCGCGTCCGTACTCCCAGTTCTACCCGGTTATACCGTTAGGTCTTCGTGGCGCGCTGATGCTGCAGCCAACTCAAAATATATGCAAATGGTTAAACCAAGCCACTACGTCGATTCGAAGAGGCAACGTGAAGGTGACGTGATAAAATTGACTAGGAATATATCGGAGCTAAAAATCACTGGTGCAAAGGATCAAGCTCAAACATAATATAATATATATACCTATATACATTTTTCGCCAGTGCGGATTCTATGATATATCCTACTATATGATATTGGAAGCAGATCTTCAGACAGGTGACAGGAAGTATTTTTCGTGCGAGGAAATATGACAAATTTTGGTACAGTGAAAAAGATGAATTATTGATAATCTACGTTGAATTTTTTTTTTTTTTGGTTTTTTTTTTTGTACGAAAATTTGTATATGGGATGGGATGTATGATAAATTTCAGCTGCTTGTTATATATATGCCAGCGGGCCGCTCCCTGTTTTTCGATAATTTTTTTTTGGTACGTGAGTAGGGTGAATCGTTTAATTGGTAACTTAGTCACGTACCGTGTAGCTCGTTTCAATTAAAACAAATACATATATATACATATAATATATAGTATATATGAAAAAAAAAAACAGGCAAAAACGCGAGTTCAGCTAACGAAAAACGCATCCATACCTTCGGATGATGGAACTGGATTTTGTGGGATTAACCGATAAGGCAAAATGAGTGAAATATCTTTCGAAAAGGGTGCTTTTTACTCCTCTCGTTCTCGCGGAGGCTCCGGCTACATATAGAGTTTTGATTTTCTTTTAGTTTTCTTCGACGCTTCTTTTTTCGCTTTCTTATATTTCTCGACCTTTACTTCCTTATTCTCCTTTATCATCTTCTTCTTCTTCTTCTTCTGCCTCTTGGATCTTGCCGTTAGACAGCCCCTGCTTCCGACTTCCGACAATTTTCCTGGTTAAGAGCTTTTTACTGTTTTCTATACGTATACGGGAGTATCTAGGTATATAGTAAACATGTACGTGTAATATACGAAGGACGTTTTCATCGTCGCTTTAGTATTTTTTTCCTGTTTTTTTATTTTTTCCATCGTTTTGTCAGGTTCGTTTCCCGCCACGTGAATTCGCCTCGCTAATCCGTTGGATTCGATTTCCTCAATTTCACGCTATTGCTCAAAAACATCATACGTGCAAACTAAGTAGATGGTATTAGGGTACTTATCTCGGCTGGAAGATTGAGTAAAAGCAAATCAAATTATGAAACGAAAATATTCCATCGCCATTATTTTATTTATTTATTCTTTTTTCTTTGATAAGATTTCACTTTTCATGATCATCTGCTTCCTGAATTTTCTTTCAAAGCCTCAAAAATCTCGAACTCACAAAAAGTTTGATTGAACGAAAATAAGCGATCGAGTTTCGTTCAGATGAAATTCGAGTTTTTCGGTATATATCGCATGCGACTAATTATGGGAAGAATATGAATCGTAGAATAATGTGAAACGGTGAGAAAATTTTCGACTATATTTTTGTTACCCATTAAAAACGGATCGTGAGATAATAAAATTAATAACAGGGAATAGAGTCCCGTGACGAAGTGACGTTTCGCTTTTTTCAGGGACTGTTCATACTTGATAATCAAGTTTCCTTTGACTACCGTCCCTCTCTTTCAGATTTTATAATTTTTGGGATAAATCAAGCGCGTCATAATGAAATTAAATATTAAAACAAAATTTCGAAAGCTTAATCCGCCTGTTTCTGTTTCAGTTTAGAGTCACGAAGTTGTGAACGACTTCGTTAATGATACTGAATTAACTCCCGTAACGAACCTGACCCGGATATCGCGTCTCGTCTTTATAAAGTTATATAAGCTGGATTTATACATCATCGAACCGAGACAAATATTATTTAAACAGAATCGAAAATTTTCCTTTAAAAGAGATAACTGCTTACTCCAAAAAGTTCCTCATTATTTATTGACTAATTAACCGATTAATATGTAAACAGTGTATATAGGTATTTCTCCCTCTCTTCGAGGTAAAATACCTACCTCTGTCGAAAAATAAGCATCGACCGTTTTATTAAAAGAAAAAACGACTCGAAAATGAGCTTACAGAAACATTATATATAATTAATATGTATACATAATTAGGTTTAGAGATTATCAGACGATTATATGCGATTATCGCAATACGAGGAACCCTGCAGATCATTTAATATTGCAATATCCGTTTAATAATATCGCGAGCTCCGTTTTTGAACCACCTTTTGTAATACCGCTAACAATACGACCAAACCCACGTGTTTTGTCCGAGGAAAATGTACCCACTATATTTTGATATAGCGGACGCGTAGCTTAGCAGCTTATAGTCACCCTGCATCAAACACATTGAATCCATTATTAAACAGCTGTATTTATTAAAAATAGCAACACTCATTCGGATGTCCCTTTCCTGGTGGAAATTTTCCTTCAATTTCATGAATATTGTCAGAAAATCTGGGTAGTAGCTGTATACCCATAATTCGAGCATTTTAAAAGCTGATACAGATCGACTGTAAAGAAATTGCGGTCTCGAAGGGACGTTTTTCAGAAATAATTTTATTTCATGAATCGTATGTGAGATGAGGAGCGTTATTCAAACAAAAAAAAGGTTCAAAGTAATTCAACGCAGTTCGAAACGGATTCGCGAACGAATGCATGAGGCAATTCATTGAATCCATGTATGAAAACGACAAGTGTCTATAGATGTTTTCGTTATTTCTGCAGATTAAGGTCAACGTAAATTTATCGCAAAACATGTGCGAATGTCAAACGATTATTCGCTGTCGAACGTAGCGTATATATTAAAATTCTCTCTTAACATGAATCTTCAATTTCAACCAGCCTTTTACCTCTATTTTTTATCCTGCCCTATTTTCTTTCCTTGTTATACCCTTGCGAGAGTAAAATCGCGACTTTTCTCATCTTTTCGCATCGGATTTCTCGTCTCTCTCTCTCTCTCTCTCTCTCTCTCTCACACACATTTCGCTTCATATATGTCAAAACGAAAGCGCTACCTGGGTAAATCATAAAAGAAAGAGTTGATCAACGATTTGTTAGAGGTGAAACAATACCCTGCCTTTCTCATCTCGTTTTCTCTCATTCTTCATCGCTTAGGGGTTTCATTCTAATCTTGACGCCGTGTGATTGACACTCAAATTCTTGAGACGGGATACCGTGAAACATATAAAAGAAAAGCCTGTAGGGTCGTCAACGTCGGATTCGAGGACTGAAGAGACAGGGTCAAAGCTTCGAGACAAGGCATTTTCGAGTTTGGGACGAATATGATTCAGAAAAAAAAATATATATATATATATATATATATATCTGCGAGGTGGAAATATCAGAAAAATATTTGGGCATTGGCTCGCGGGTCGGGCGTGGTGACGAAAACCTCGCTCCGTTGAAATCTCAAATATTTTCATCTGGATGGGAAAAAAATGTCTAAATTAACGAAACGCTTGGAATATCTCTTATATTATACCCACTCACCCCGGAAGACTCGAAACTCCAGACAGACTTCTGAGACTTAAATACTAAAATTCATAAAACTCTTCTTCTCGCTAAGAAAGTTAACACTCTGGGTATAATAACGGCTTAGCACTTAGTCGAGCACTAGCCATAATTCAACTTGATGGGAGGTACGTTTTCACGACGAAACCCCAAGCAATTAGCAGCCTTACCTTCGCCGACTGTTTTTAATCATACATACACACATGTAGATGACCATTCGAGCGTGTGCACGCAACAAAATTACATTCGTATCCAGAGGGGAGAATGTATAATTTCATTTGACGAAGTCTAGCTCATATATAGTAGAAAGTGGTTAAAAAAATTTTTTTTTTGATTAACAAGAATGAGTGGAAAGCATGTTGAAAAGCTTTCGATGATGTACCCCAACAGCGCAACACCATCGTATGTACATCGGGCTCGTATGATATCAGTACGGTCTCTCGAAGAGGAAAAAATGGGAAATGAAATTTTGGGTGAATTAATTCGTTGACAGACATTAATCCGCAGATATCTGAAAACGAACCTTAACGTTTGGATAGAGAGAGAAAGAAAAGGTATTTAATAACTGTACTCAGTGGGTGGAACTTTAATGGAATTACCCTTCGTACTCATATCTCTGGAATAAGCTAGTGCAATTTGACTTGTTTCCTTCGTCCATCAACACCGTTGCGATTGGTAATAGAACGACTTTGTTTCCAACTGTGAAGACGTATTATTTATTTTTTTTTCTCTCTCCTTTTGGTAGTAGGTATCGAGGCGAGAGGATTGAAAGAAAATTGAATTGCTGACCATTTGCAGAACCACACGAGCCCACTATTCGTTTGTGAAAAAGTAACGTAACGACATCGAGTTGGTGATAAAAAATAACTTACACTGTATACCTAGATGGCGAGATCGGTTTCTATAAAAATGGAGAAAAAAAATATATTTGCGGGTTGTGTTGTTTTCTATAAACGTACGTTTATCAGCAAAATAATATCCCTGTTATCATTTTGTCCGTCGAATAGGGTATACACGGTATATCTCAGATTCGGACAAATATTTTTTCGACGGTAGGTATCAATCATCTATACATATAGCTCTGATCACGAGCGAATATTTGATCTTATGATTGTACGGAAGGCGTATTGTGCGAATAGAAATTCCTTCTCCGATCAGAAACGGCCTATATAAGCGATTCGTTTTTTTTTTTTTTTTTTTTTTTTTTTTTGGCTTTTTGAGGGTGAGGCGAGGCTTTTTACCACCGTCGAATATTTCTTCTTTCGCGGAACGTGTTTATCTTTTGATGCGCATTTCATCTTTATCGAACGTTTCGCACCTCGTATATGAATATACGAAATGAAGACTTAGGATAGTCTGTGATTCGTCGTGTGTGCGTGAGGGCTGGTTACAAAACTCAAAACTTCCATGACCTAAAACCTGAAAACCCGTCCTGAGGTTAGGGATAATTATTAAATCCCTCCGGGTTCCATATGAGAGACAGAAGTTGGTTGGCAGGTGTCTCTTCTCGCTTCGGGGAAATCAGAAACACAAATGTAACCGGTATATCCGGGTACCAATATTGGCATGGAAATCTCTAACCAGTGCAGTCATGGTGGTTTATTATATCGACAAATTTCCCCGAACATCAAAAAGTGACGTAACCGTGAACAAGTCTGGTATATACGACGATTCAATACCTCGCGGGATTTCTTCTTGGAAAATAAGAGATGCCTGCGGTTCCTTGATTTCACAGAAATTTTCATATCAATGATCGCAGAAAGAAACTGCCGGACGTGGCTTTCCGAGAAATAAGGAAATTGAAATCACTGTCTATACCCTCGCAACCGATCCCCATATACGTTCGGCAGGAATCCTGAATAGAACGTTTTCTTCGATAAATAAATACCAATTTAGCATTAGATATAATATGCATATATATTGTCTTCTCGTATATGTTTGCGCGAGAATATATCATCGATCTTTCCATTATTGAATAAATGATATCGTATCCCGAGCGTATCGTATGCTTCAGCGTTGGGTTCAGGGCTCCGCCATGCCTATCGCTATTATTTAATAGCTGGTTGAACGCTGTCATTATATACGAGTACATCCTAGCTTGTCAAGATCGTCAAATATTCTCGACTCAATATGAAGAATGAAGATTTTCTTACTCGTTGTAGCACGGGCGAGATTCAATAGTGTAATTAATTCAAAGTGAACGTTAAAGTTTAATTGACTTTACTGCTCTGCCTCGGTCCTAATGAATCTTCGTTCTCGATTAATCGGGCCCTAATTAATGACTCGGAAATTTCTCTCGGTAATCTTGAATAATCAAAATCAAAAATCGGAAGTGAGAACTTGGTAATTCACATCGAATACAAAATCAATAATTAACCCCGTATATTTAATTTCCATAATTTTTCTACGGACCATATAATACCAGCAGAAAAAGTAGAAAAAAAATCGAGAATTATATCACATTCTTATTCGAATCGAAATCGCCGTTCCTGACGAATTTGCTGACTAGTTTCTCGAACTCTGCGGATATTCGCGTAGGTTTGCAGACGCAGAGTCGTATCTGAGGCATATGTAGGGGTCGTTAATTGATCGTTGGTTATCTGTAGATAATTACTATTCAAGGTAGGCACTGCAGTTACGTGTGAGAGTATAACACCGATTATCCGATACACTCCTGTGTCTACACGCATATCCATCCCGCATTGAAAATACATATCGATCCGTGGACCACGCGGAAGGAAGGATCGAGGTTAACGATAGCTGGCTGAAGCAAAAGTGCGGGCGTCATTGATTAATTAATTCTATATGGTGAGAATTACCGGGCTCTCTTCTGCGTGAGGAAACGATTGCCCTGGAGCAGCAGATGCGGATTCCCGTTCGTTTGTACAGACGCGTCTTGTTGTTGGGACGTGATTAGCCAAAGTAGCTATGGCAAGCTGAAGATCTACGTCTATAGAAGAAAGATAAGGGAGCGAATTCTGAAAAATTTTCTTCCCGAACCCAAATCCTTAGAACCTTAACGCGAGAGAGCCTAAGAGCGTTACCATGACTACCCAAAGTTCGTGACGCTATAAATTATGCGGCTATAGTGTGGCGCGCGTCTTACGCTAGTTGATAGTTTTCTTCGTCTAGATCTTCGCCCGCTAATGTGGCGAAAACCCGCAACATTGTTAATTTCCTTAATGATATCTAATTAACATCTGATTTTAAAAATTTCTCTACATTTCGGTTCGAAAGATCGATGAATGATGGGCAAACGTGTTAAGAATCGTGGTTCATTTTCTTTTTTTTATAATTCGCAAAATCGCGAGGCTAAGAAAGGAATGGATCAGTTTTTCAAAAAAACAAAAATAATGGCGCGAAATAATTTACGACGTAGTATATGTATGAGACGAAGGCGAAGGTGTCGACCGCAACTTTAGGTAGTAGGGTTAAGGAACGGGGCCCGTATAGGTATATACCGAAAAGGTAGAATAAGAAATATAAAGAAAAGCATAAGTAGAAGAAGTAACGCGATGGGAGGCCGCGGCGTGGTTTGGCGAACCGTACCGTGAGGATGGTGGAACGCGGACGCGAAGGAAAATCAATATGGAGGAGATGGCCGCGTGGACTAAGCGCGCAACGCAGCGCTCCCGCCAGCGTAGCCCGGTGCTTTAATTTCGTCACTTCCCGTTTACCCTGCAGGGTATAGTTTTCATAGCTTCTATACCTTCTGGCTTCCGCGTGAACCCTCGTTTTACAGGACGATTTCATCGAGGTTAAACCATCGGTATAACCGCACCCGAAATATTAGATACCTCGAAAGGACAGATAGTGCGTTTCGGTAGCCGGATCGGTGTGAATTCAAAATCAACGGTCAATTGAATCACCAGAGGCGCTCGGCGTCGTGACGCATGCGTAAGAACGGGGGTGGCAGTGGTGGCGGTAGTAGCAGCGGCGGCGGCGGCGGCGTCCTCGTCGTCGTCGTCGGTGGTGGTGGTCGTCGGGTTGATTGAGGGTGAGGAGACGCCTGGCGTGGGAGGGGTGCCTTAGTAGCCTGGCTACACGTTGTAGCAGGCGGCAGTAGCAGAAGCCGTGCTGCACGGCCCACGGCCCACATTGGGTCTCACTTGGGTCCGTACGGCGCCAGTTTAAATCCGGAATAATTAATTAACAATAATACTAATAACAATAATAATAGCACGATATAATAACGTTAATAAAATTCTCGGTCACCGATATAACGGTAGACAAGTGTAAGTTTAATGAATTCTAACAAATCGGCGCGCCGGTAGTTTTCGCCATTCGTCACGTTCATTAATTCATATATTATATATATATATATTAATTTACGTATATCGTGGGTGTATATAAAAAGGGTTCTAATACCTAAATTCTTCATCGTTCAATAATGGTTTATTAAATTATAATAACAATAATAATAATAATATAATATCGTGTCATAGTGTCTCGTGTATCGTGTCTCGTGTTGCGTGCAGTTGTTTCCGCACGTTTGGCACACATCTATTTGGTTATATACCCCTAACCAGAATTACGGGTATATATATATAATATAACGTTGAAACTAGCGGTGATTTCGCGCTCTGAAAAGGCTATATGCTTTAATGCCATTCCGAGTCGCTGTCCTGAGTTAAGCTGCTTAGTTTTTTTTTTTTTTTTTTTCTTTTTTTTAACTTTATTTCTTTTTTTTTCAAATACAGAACGGCAAGGTGTTCCTTATTGACTGTACTTTTCAACGCGAATTATATCCGCAGTCGTAGTCGACAGTCAATGCCGATGAATTTATATTTCTTTCTTTTTACATCCGTTTAGTTTATTCGTATTCGCATCTTGGTATACGTTATATCGATTCGATCGACCCAATCTGGCTCAATATAATATTTTTTTAAGTTATCATAACGATAACTTGAAAGCAGCGTGGCGAAAAAAAATATTTTATTTATATACATATATATATATATATATATATAATATACATATTATATTGCGAGAAAAAAAAAATAATAAGACTCAGGCGAGTTTCACCGCGATCTTATAGTTGTTATCGCGAGGTGACATCGCTCTCAAGAAACAGAGAGAGAGAGAGAGAAAAAAAAATAAAAATCGCATAACTATCATTATATTGATTATCCATATCTGCCTAATAATAAAAATTCAAGTATCCAATTCAATTTCGGAGTTATCATAAATAATATTATAAATGTATTATACAGTTGCAGAATATTTGTGCATATAGAATATATATGTCTATGACGACGGAGTTGAAGTAACGTAAAAAAAAAAAAAAACGTAAAAGAAATTAAAAAATAAAATAAAAAAAAAAAATATTGAAATGTTGTTAGTCATTTTACTCGTACGGTATAATTAAAGTGGTTACAATTATAGTGGTTTAATAATAGTAAAAAGTTATATGTGTGATTAAAAAAAAAATTAAAAAATTAACACGGGAGAGTAAATTAGTGTCAAGTTCAATTGTTGAGAGTGTGAGATATAATATGATCATGCCCATTAATTATCCGTGAGAATTAGACGAGAGAACGCGTCTACGGAGATATACAATTATAGAGAATATATATAGAATTTCGACCAATCGAAAAACTGTCAATTATTATATCAATCGTTTGTTAAAAGTTAAATTTTACCTGTCATAGATGTTTATTAAACAGAACAAAAAAAAAAATCTATATATTATATATATATATAAATTTAATTAAGATAATATATATATATTATTAGGACTTCGGTTCAGACGTGTTGACAACGAATTACCTACCACTCTCGGCCTACATTATACCATGTGCAGTGAGATTATTAATGATTCGAAAGAGAAAAAAAAATTGTGGAATTATTGATATATGAAAAAAAAAAAAACACGTCACACACGTTACCTACATTCAGATTAATTATCATCTTTATAAATAATAATCGTCGTGCTTATATCTAGGTCGAAAAGAGAAGAAGAAAAAAACGTGTAATTCAACATTATTATCGTTATAAAAAATGTGTGTCTCCCTTCAGAGTTTTTACATGTAAAAAAAAAAAAAAAAAAAAATGAAAAAATAATTTTTTTTTTTTAATCGTTCATAATCAACGACTAAAAGGTAACCCCAAAAATTAATTTACCTAATAGTAGAATATCATTTCCGTATATTATATAGTTTAATAACGATAGTTCACTGCGTTGACGTGTTCTAAGGCTGCAGCTTGATATTATAATAAAAGGCCTTTCTCCGATTCGATAAAACTAATCTAATCGAAATTTTACACCCTCAAGGGCTCGACGAGGTATATACCCACGCGACGTGCCACTCATACAATTAGATTACATCTCCTTATTTCATTTGCAAACTTTAGAGTAGAATTAATTATTATCATCTAACCGTACGTTTCGACGTGGGTCCTCTCTTTCTCTCTCTTTATACGTGGGGGATTAAAAACTATGAGAGAATCAAGGAGCGAGAATAAGACTATAAATTAAATTAAGCAAAAAAAAAAATAAAATCAAATTGCGAACAGTGGCGACGACGTTTTATAACATTTTCCAAAGCTAGAGCTGTGATATTGATTGCGCGCTGCAGTGCGTAAAGTTGCGTTACAGCTCCTACCACTCCGCGGAGGCAAAGATACTCATCTTACTAGGTAAGGGCGGGCGTCTTGGATAACGCGATCTCGAGACATATTGGAAATTATGAAAAAGCATGCTACGTTCATGGCCATCACCGAGTTTTTTTTTTTTCTCTTTTATTAAGTTTCGCAATCTTTTAAACGCGCACAAAGGTACAAATTATAGCCGACCAAAAAGCCACCGGTGGCCGTTTTCGTATTGCACGCGTTTAGCATAGCCCATACCGTTTCAATTTGCAAGATTTGGCGCGATAGTTGGCTGTTAGGGATTTTGCCAGAAATTTATCTTCGCCCCTGCTGCTCCCCCGCCTCCCCCCCCCCCCCCCCCCCCGGAACAAGAAAAAGTTTATATCTATACGACAAGTCCGAAATCGGTGCCAACGCGAAGCCACTTGTTGACACCTACTCTATCTGAGCCTACCTATATACCTCGGAATTTGTAGACACTTGCTATTCGTGCAGACCTCTTTCAACTTTCCATAAACTCTGCCCTTTCCATTTCCCTCCTCCCTCAAAGCAATACTAATTTCTGTTTAGTATGGAGACGGCCTATCTATTCACATTACCTAGAGTCTCGGTATGAGTGTCTATATACGAGGAATGCAACGGTGTAGATACGTTGTATGGAAAGGATTATCCGAGTCGGAAATCCTCTGGTCAAAATATGTACGCGGACTGTAGGCAAGCTGGATCTCATTGTGGTTTTGAAAAAGCGAACATCGAGGTGGAATATTATATGTCGGATAAAATTCTATCGAGGTACTATTCGAATTCCGAGCCATACATCGTTCTATACGAACCTTTACATTTGTTTGTAAATCATAGGTATTGATATACAAAAATTAGCTATATTTTTTTTATCGATCATGTGTCTCTCTTTTTTTTTTTTTTGTTCTTCAATTCTCGTCTCTTCTAATTTTTTGTGTATATCAACGTAGTCCACCACTCTCGTTAATTCGGTAGCTTAATCACGAGCGACCATGGAGTTTCGTTTTTTAACGTTTTTTTTTTTTTTTTTTGTATTGTCTACAGAAACCCGTGACCCGTGTAGACCGTGAATAACGAACCAACGACACAATTTCTGTAATTTGTGCCCGCGATTTTTCACCCGATTCTCTTCTCAGCGTAAGGCAGAGTGGAATAGTCATTATCATTATTATTATTATTCGTTTTTTGAATCATCGCTTTCAACACATTTCGCAGTCTGAATTGCATCTAACGCCGAGAACAATGTCCACTCGGGTTATGCCTGGCCAGACAATGTGTTGTTCTACTTTATCGTTGGGTAAAAATTTTCTACCTCTAGCTAAAAGTGTATACATATATGTGGGGCATTCCACCCCAACTTGGCAAGCCTCCGACCCTCACCATTTTTGATTCGACTCGAAATTTTTTATGTTGTTCACCCACATGGGTAGAGACTACCATATTTTTTTCAGAATTTTCTTCCATCCCGTTCTGGAGTGACAATTTTTTGAAAAAATCGATGAAACCCAATTCAATCAACGATATCTTCTAATTAAAAAACGCTATCGGAAAACTTTACCAGGTCAAATTTCTCGTCTTGAAGTCTACTTTTTTATAAATTTTTTTAAAAAATTTTCCAATTTTTTTTTTCCATCAAAAAATCAAAAAATCGATTTTTCGAACTGAGTCCCATTTTTAATTTTTTTTCAAAAAATCACAAAAAAAGTACATGTAAAAACAAAATTTTTGAGCCCTGTCTCATCGTGGGCAGATTTTTTTTTGTATTTTTTTCAGCCATTTGAAGTTTATTAGTGTGATGTGTAATGTTGTGTCAAGCATCCCTCGGAATATAACAAAGAGAAAAAATCATCGGAAAAATATATCCGTCGTGGTGAAATCAAGAGGGCTCAAAAGAATCATCTAACATTGAGCTGCGCGAACTTATTTGAACAACGATAATAGTATATTGAGTAACAAGGGCGTAAAGTGGGCTTTTTTAGACCGAGTGCGGAGTTTGCAGTACGAGTCGGAGCAATAATGATTTCATTATTGCCCGCTTTTTCAATAAGCTTTTTCAATAAGCGGGCAATAATGAAATCATTATTGCTCCGACTCGTACTGCAAACTCCACACTCGGTCTAAAAAAGCCAACTTTACGCCCTTGGTACTCAATATACTATTATCGTTGTTTAAATAAGTTCGCGCAGCTCAATGTCAGATGATTCTCTTGAGCCCTCTTGATTTCACCACGACGGATATATTTTTCCGATGATTTTTTCTCTTTGTTATATTCCGAGGGATGCCTGACGCAACATTACACATCACACTAATAAACTTCAAATGGCTGAAAAAAATACAAAAAAAAATCTGCCCACGATGAGACAGGGCTCAAAAATTTTGTTTTTACATGTACTTTTCTTGTGATTTTTTGAAAAAAAATTAAAAATGGGACTCAGTTCGAAAAATCGATTTTTTGATTTTTTGATAGAAAAAAAAAATTGGAAAATTTTTAAAAAAAATTTATAAAAAAGTAGACTTCAAGACGAGAAATTTGACCTGGTGAAGTTTTCCGATAGCGTTTTTTAATTAGAAGATATCGTTGATTGAATTGGGTTTCATCGATTTTTTCAAAAAATTGTCACTCCAGAACGGGATGGAAGAAAATTCTAAAAAAAATATGGTAGTCTCTACCCATGTGGGTGAACAACATAAAAAATTTCGAGTCGAATCAAAAATGGTGAGGGTCGGAGGCTTGCCAAGTTGGGGTGGAATGCCCCATGTATATATCATTTCCTCGTGTTATAGGTACGGAACGACGTTCAAACCTATAAAGATATTGTAGAGTAGGTGAAGCGATTCTGCAAAGTCACGTTTATATATGCAAATTGTTTACAAATATTTTCTAACCTAGTTAGAGATGCTTTTAGAGCTCAAATCTCAAACTATTGTTATTCAAAATACGATACTGTATACGTAATTGACGGTGAGGTGAAGTAGTACAGAGTAGCTGAACAAGTAAGCGGAGAAGCTGTATTCGTAAACGAATTGCATCTACATTAATGTAAATTTCAAGGAAATCTTTGCAATTTTAGTGATCTTAGTATTCTTGATTTTAGATTTTTACAAATGAAAAGTTGTTTTTTTGTGCATTGTGAATGAAATTTTATTGATTTGTAATCCATTTTCTAGACCCAACACCTGAACGCTAAAATCAGGATGTCCCTAATGTTCAGTACCTGAACTCTCGATGTCCCAAACTTTCGTTTTCAAAGATCCATTACCTGAACACTTTCTCATATTATAGATATTTCAATATAGTTATAGAGTAACGTCGGACGTACAATTTCGGATAAATAATTTTACAATTTTTTCGAAAGGTACTGGGACTCCGAATTTCCAAAACCAAGTTGCACTGGTCCCCTTGAAATGAATGCTACATTCTTAAGAGAAAATGCACGAATCTTAACCAAACACGTAACTGCACTTATGCTAAAATCGAGAAAAACCTGGTGCTGTAGAGAATAAACAATTGTTATACTCATAATTTAATTATTTATTTTTTTTTTTTTCAAAATTTCTGAGATGATAGATTCTTTCATTGATTCTTCTAGTTGTCAAATAAATGATAATATTTGAAACTAAAATAAATTCAAGTACTATGATTTTAAATTATATATGGGAGGATGATTGTTCAGATATTGGGCCTTGTTCAGCTACTGCAGGGTACTTTATCTTATAGGAAATACAAGCTATGGTAAAAATCGTTCAGATGATGGCTCACGAAGTTAATTAACCTAGAAAAACGAAAAAAAAGAAAAAAAATTGAACGTTCGATTTTTTTGATGTTTAAAAAAAAAAAAAAATTTTTACCATATTTCGGAGGTGATGGAGCTCATGGAAAAAAAAAACTACCCCATCGCACTCAGTCTGATTGTCGACACTCCGAAACCACAAGATAAATCAATTTACTTTCGAATAGATTAAAATATGAAATGTTTTTGAACACAAAATTGTCAGTGAAATTCTGCTCGTTAATATAATCTCGGAGTGGTATTATACAGGAGGAAAATTTAATTATAATCAGAAAATACTTTACACTTCGATAATTCAATACTGACTTAAATTATTTCATCTGACGTAGGATCAGGAGCAATAACATTGTTACAAAGCGTGAATTTCGTCTCTCTCTCTCTCTCTCTCTGTCTCTTTCTCCTTCTCTCGATTTATACCAAAGCTGAAACTGTCTAATAGTTAATTATCCTCAAACAGAACAGCGTTTTTCTTAATATCAATGTCAGAAAATTTGTTTCGGGATCGTTCAGCGAATTTTGACGTAAAATTTGAGCCAAATTTCAGCGTTATTTTCGTCTACTTATCCATCAATTTTCAATTCTCACGGTGATGGGAACGCGAGATCAAAGCGAATCCCGTAGAATTTCGAGACCATCGTATCGTTGAAAATGAAAGCCCACGGAGGCCGTGCAAAAGAAATTCAGTTTATTTTATTTTTTATTATTTTCTTTCATTCCCTTTCCTCAAGATGTCAGACCCTTGAGTCTGACAACTGATATTTTTCATTCTAATGGTAAATCTAGAGGAAAATGTGTCAATTCGTACCCATATCTATAAGTTCCGTAAAAACGTACGGTTCCTTCTCAAACTCAAACCAACATAGATACACGGCGATGCCGCCAGTTTGACCTGGCTTTAAATATTTGCAATCGATGGGAGGTCCAAGTCGTTGACTCCTCTCAACATGCTGGAGGCTAGAGATGTTCTAGCACTCTCGCTCGCCCCTTACTCTACCACCTACGGCTGCTGCACCGATGCCAACACGGCTTTGTCCCTATTGTCAAGATATGTTCTATTAATCGATATCCCGATAAGTCACTGCATTTCCGAAGAATTTTTCGCGTTATTATCTATAGTGATGGACTCTTTTTCCGATTCGGATAAAAAAGACAGCAAAAAAAAAAAAATACCGCGTGCGATATTCGACTGGTAGGTACCCACTTGATTTTTCCGAACCCGAAACGAGGCTATACGTATTCGACGTGCCCTACACACTTAATACTCGTATATATGTATATATATATAGCGTCGATTGGGCACTCTTGAGCAAAGCCATTCGAAAGTCCTTAGTTGTTTTAGCTAGTACTTTTGAAAAACGTGAGACCGCCAGCAAGGGGTTGTGGGGTGTGAAGAAGCGGGATGGGGGTGAAGGGGGCTCCGCTGCTGCACTCGTATCAATGAAACTTGAGTGGCTCGTTCAGGGGGTGAGCCTGTCCTATTCTCTCGCGAGCAGTTGTTGCTAAAAATTCACCAAAGCCCCCGCCTTTGTATGAAGTATTCTGACCCTCAGGCTGATCAATTAAACTCGAGTGAACCGTTAGGGGGTTCAGTTCACTTTTTCTGTAAGAACGATATCGACTCGGAACACAAAAAAAGGATAAAAAGAAAAAAATTGTCCGGTAGAATTAATCGAGAGAAATGTAATTTAAATTTTCATTTTTTTTTTTTGTTTACTCAAATCTCAGCCAGTTGCACAAAATACATCAATCCTCGCGCTGGAAGGGTGATAAAGATCAGTATTTTCCTATAATAAAATGAAGCGAACAGTAAAATACAAAATGAATTAAAATTAACCCCCAAATAAAAGGAGGATATTACTCAAAGATCTGAACCGTAATGTCTTCCTAGATGGACCATAATGGCGGAGATGAATCGCTGGCTCTTGAGCCATACTAATTAACTTCAAGTGGTTCAATTAACGTTAGTTCTCCGCCCCAAAGATCTTCGTTTCTATATCGTGTGCAATATAAATTGAGTCAACGACTGTAGATAATCGATTTTTCATCGGGGTTAGGATAAATTTTGCAAGAAATTTTCGACAATCATATATGTATATGCAAATTCTATCGTCTACGTTTTATACGTCGAATTATCTACCTCGTCCATCGTATTCTCCGCTCTTTATCGACCTTCAGAATTTTACGTAGCCCGAAGTCATTGTTTTATACTGACTGGAAGCAGTCGTGCGTCAAAAGCAACAAACTCGCACGGGGTGGTGCACCGAGCCGTTTTGTTTGCATCATCCCTTAGGCTTTTATACGGACAATTCGCCACGATGCAGATTTCTCGGATCAAAGGCAACTCTCCGCTGGATATGTTTCCCTATTTCTTGGCATTCACGGTCTCTGTGCACTTTGCTAATACGTCAAATACAAGCCGAGAGGATAGGTGCAGACGTACAAAACGGACAGGAATTTTCACGGAGTTGGACTGCAGAGTTGAAGGGAAAGTTTTAATTGAAAAACTGATGATATGATGTGGCGAAAATCCAACGTCTCTTCTTTCCTTTTCATCTCCTTATTCTTCTCGAGGTTTCCTCGACTTTCTCGTGGTAAATGAGGTAACGTGCGGTTATTATAGTCCTAGTTCTGAAAATGACATCGAGCGGGACGAACCGCGCCTAATCCTGCAGCCGCGTCTTCTAGCTTTTGTCATTTAGGAGCGGATCTAATGCCTATAAGTCAAGAGAGGGGTGACTATTACAACGGTAATATATAACGCGAAGATGCTTAGGAAGGCGAGATGTGAGGCACACATACCTTCGACATCGCAACTGTGCTTAACGAATTTTCGCCGCGCACCGTTACCAGCTGAACAATGAACGTATATTACACGTGAATTTACATGGCTAAGTGTGTACGTGTTGCGTGAACGTGCGGTACGTGTGCGTGTGCGTAGGCATAAGCGTGCCCAGGTACGCGTATATAATGTTGCGATATCATCAGCCCTTACGAAGGGAACCCTAAAGACTCGTCTAAGCCTGATTTACAAAGTGGAAACGGGGAGGTTATTTCCCGAGTGATTTGACGCACAAATAAAACTTTTCTTCGCGGAATCAAATATCGTAACTCGTTCAAAGTCAGGAACAAAATAAGTTTTCCACCGAATTACGGGTACCACCTCGTCTCTTTTCGCTTCACAGAAACTGGACAATTTCCCACTTCCTTTCACTTCACTCCTATACCGCATTTCTCCCTCGTCTTATACTTCCAATTTATTATATATAGAAGATGGTGTCGACTGTTGCAGAAATTCCTTCCCACGTTAGAATGCGATAAAATCGAGTTCTTTACAGCTTTCATCTTTCTTTATTTCGCGACGAAAAAGGCATACCTATACCATCTACCTCCCGCTACTCAATACACACTAACAGCTCGGTAGTGGTCGCAGGTTATTATGACCAGGCTTTCCATAGAGTAGTTTGAATTTATCTGTATCCCGTGAAAATGGAACGCGTGGGTTCACGCCGTGTCGAAATGCCGTGGCAGTAGGCCGTTGGGAATCATTGGGAAACTCGTCACTGCGATTTGCTTTCAGCCCCGGAGGCCAAAGGTCGATCGGGTTGAAGGAACGGGTGCCGGGTTACTATGCATAATTCACGGACTCCCTGTTTCAGCTGTGCTATACCGCGGTTTGCCCGGATGTCCAGTGCGAAGACCGTCAGCAAAGCGGTTAGATACGCTCACATTGCGGTTGTTCACGGTTTTCTGGTTACACGGAATCAATAAGATATCATTGAATATTTCATAATAGGAAGCATGGACATTAAACCTCATAGAATATAACAAAGGAACAGTAATTTTCGTACAGTTTTTGGTTAATATTCAATAATATTTTACATAGGGTTGATCAGTCTGTAAAAATGTGCAGATAACGATGCAAAGACCATTAACTTCGGTACTTCGGAGGTACGTGAAGAAGAGAAAAAAGTATATAGAATATCGAACGTTTAGGTAAAGAAGTAAAAATTCCGAAGCAAAAAGAGACAGGGGCGCGCACCCTCCCTTGAATTTTCGCTAATTTATTTCACCCTCAAATAATCGTGATTACAAGCGACCAGTTTTTAAGTACTCGCGGATCAATACCGAAGGATCAATTCGTCCCTAAAGGGATGCGGGACGGGTATACCGAAACAGAGATTTATCGACTATATATCTGGACGAAGTTAGTAGCAAGAAATATGGACATCCTTCGTGGAATGTGACAATTCCGTGTTGCATACCATTTATATTTCATTCGCCCGCACCGCATGCGGGCAAAAACTTTTCCATCAGATTTTACGCCAACTTTAGAGGCGACAGTGCGACTCCGAGAGTTACAACTTTCTTTTATCCTTGAAAGAAACGAGAATCCATTTTCTGTAAGAGTTGAAAAAGTATAAGAAATGTATAGAGACGGAACAAAAATACCTATACTGACGATGTAAAATCCAATTTTTGATTTATATACGAGCTCCGTGCATATATACCTCAAAGAAACTCATCAACGAGATTGACATGACCATAAAAAATGTCATTTAAATAAAATACATCAGCTCGAGGTGTTTCGACAGTTTTTGAACGATCAACCGCTATACATAAAATATAATCGATTTTTATTTTTTGCTTTTTTCGATCAATATAATAATCGACAGCACTTTTCCCTCGGACAATCCACCGGCTTTTCGGCCATTCATGGATTTCCGTTATCTCTCTATAGTTTCTACATGCATTTCTCGTGTCGATTCCAAAAACAGCCGAGACATACGTGATGCTGCTATACGTAGCACTGCGTTTATCCGGGGTACGTGTGTGTGTACCGCAGACCGCATTGACCATCCGAAATTTACATTTGTAGCAAAAAGAAAAAAAAAAAAGACCGCTTCTAATGAAACTCGTCGTAAATTCGCAGCGTGAAACAACTCTGATAACAATCATAAGGAGGTGGCATGGTACGGGGATTTCCGAGTAAGTGTCGCCCCAGGAAACGTGGGCTTAATTCAGTGTGTCCACTATTTCCGGGTACCCGGCATACCCACGTGTAACGGAGCTCTGATATCAGGGTCTCTTTGGACATAGACAATATGCCTGTGTTGTTGTAATGAAACAAGCCTTATCGCATCCAAGCGATCGGGGCAAAGACAAGGCGTCTTCCACTTCGTCGAGTACCGCTAGGTTTTAGACGAAGGGATGTAGGAGTACGCCACTTTCTTCTATTATGCAACTATTCATTGATCACGTGCCTAAAGATACAGTCTAGAATATTCTGAAATTTTTTTTTTTTTCGTTCCTGTTCGGTAGCTACCCCGAAATTTTTCTACCTCGGAAAATTTATCGGTGAGTCGCGATCTTCGTTGGTAACAAAGTCACATCTACTCGTTGGGGTAATCTCAACGCTGCTCGAACAAGCCTTGCGAAGAGTTCTCTGCGGAGCTCTGTGTCTCGATTCAAAAGGCGAAACCATTTCTGAAAGTTTCCAATATATGGAACATTGTCGTATAGGTGCAACGAGAAATACGTGCAGTAGAAGAACTTTAGCAGGTTGTAATTTATGAATTTCAAGAACTCGATGCGGCCATTCCGAATAGAAAACTTGCAAATTGTTTCAAAGAGAGAGTGAATAAATTTCGATACACTTTTTCGCCCCACGATATTGTAGAAAAGCTTTCTTATCTCTGCTCCCCGTCTGTCCGACAAGACGTTCTAGTTTACGATTGATATCATTCAATGCCACAGCTTTTATTCCAAAGCTTGGCGCAAGAAAATAAGTGATCGAGTCATTCTTCAATTTCTCATAATTTTTTTACTATCGAATGCCAGTTGTAAGCTCGTCGATACGATATTGACTGTGTCTCTTCTTATTGTGCTTCCGTCAATCAGCATCGTTTTTCTTTTGACTTCTATTGCCTTATACGTTATAAGAAAAGACGGCGTAAAATTTACAACATACGGTGTATTGTACGCGATATTTGCGTGCTGTATTTGCCATTTATGTATACCATATTTTTTCTAGTAGATGACAGCGAAAGATAATCTCATGTAGACATCATCTTATGGAATTACCTATCATGTTTTGAACGCTTATATACGAGTTCGTGCACGCGTATACTGAACTGATGGAATTTATAAGAGAAAATTTTTCGAAAATATTCAAACTATTTTCACAAAGTTGTAAGTGGCATGGATCGCGCCTTAGACTTTGAAATATTTGCCAATTTCCGAAAGATCCTTATTGCAGGGTTAAGCACGTATTAATATTTACACAAGGTGAAGAATTTCGCGTAACAGAGAGAGGGGTGAGACTCAAGATTTGAGTCAAATTTTTCTTTTTTTTTTCTTCTTCTTTACCTCGCGGGTTATTAGAGCCGAAAACTTGATCAATTCCTATAACTTTAATCGACTTGATTCAACTCTCAGATGAGTTCTGAAATTGTATATGAAATATCTTGAATAAATCAAATACCAAGGCGAGAATATTATACGGGACAGATATTCAAAAGTTCTTTAAATAAAAATAATAACTTGACGCGATATGACACGACGTATTTTAATTTCACAGATCAATTCCCGGCATGAAAGTAAAATGAAAAATTTCGAGTTTATTCACAGGCTTGTCTCCACGTTCAAAATTGAACTGACACAGCCACGTAGTAAGGAAACTTCACAATTGAACGAGCTTTCGATGGTCTTGCTTGTATTCCATCAATTTCATGAAACCGATTCGCTGCAGCAAAGACTCGAACAAAACCTTGGGGAAACTTATCTCAAGTTTAATACCATCTGCACATTCACGATTCACATTCAAACGTGCGAAAGCACAGAAGCTATGCAATCGAAAAGTAATAGCTATCCACATTCATGACACCTTTCCTATTCCACGTCTCGTTCTATTTCAAATTGTGCAGTTATTCTTTTTCTTTCTTTCTCGCGGTTGACATGCATAGGGTTTTAACACCGTTAAATTCATGCAGAATATTTTATAATATCATATTTCTGATGACGAATCAGAATCATGCGACTATATAATATGCATACTTGTGTGACCTGTTTTATTATATTGAACTTGCTTAGTACAAGTACGCACGATCATTTCACATTTCTCACGTTCATTCGAATGATTGACGAGGTCAATCTTTCTCGAGCTTTCAAATGTTCAAACTTTATATCATGCCGTAGTAAACGTTGTGTCCTTATTTACAATATAAAATTGCTCGCGTGACGATAAGTTTTTCTAGTATACGTTGTTACAGTTCGTTGTAAGAAAAACTTGTTACTACCGTGAGCACACACGCATATTTTCAAACAAAGCATATTCTCAATTTACACAAAAAGTTATAAGTATAATAATAATCGTAGAGTTGATAAAATAACAAATCAAGTATAGCGACGGGAAAAAGACAATTTTCCTCACGAATAGCTGCAATAAAAATAATTCCAGTTCAATTTATCGAAGCAGTATGTACGTATACGCTGCAGCAGTCGGGGGTGCGGTTGGGTTTGCAGTGTTCACCTGTAACCTTTTTTTTTTTTTTCTTTCTTTTTTTTCTGTAGCTTTTTCTAACGGAAAAATGTCACACTGCGAATCACGGTCGAATAATTGCTACATAGAAGATCCGATCTGTTTTGAGATTGATTCGTGAGGATTGTGTGATAAAGAGTTGAAGGAAAAAAAAAAGGAAAAAAAAAGAAGTTTTCCCATCTACACGTCATTTTCCAAAAGTAATTTAGCAACTTGCGAACAACTCCGTTTGCCCACCATTCACTGCACAAACCCTATAACATAAACATAGAAATTTAAAAGGCGCAAATGGGTTTTAAAGCTTGCGGAGATAATTAAAGAAAAGTTCGGATAAAGTTAACTTACGGTTATAACAGTATAAGGCCGGCTGAGAACTTGCTTATTACATTGGTCTACCGAAGTTACGCGACTAAATCGCGTATAGTCAGCTGCATTGTTCTGTAATATAGCGATAGTTCCAGTGGATGATCGTGAATAACGATCCGAGAATGATGTTAGCACGAAAATACGTAGGTGAAATATTTTAAATCTTATGATCAAGCAAAGTGGTTCATTCGATAATCCCTCGAACCTGATCTCCCATCACGGTGTGAGACTTAGAATTTTCGATTCCGCTGATATCAAGCATTAAAATTTATAAATAAAAAAAAAACGAAACGTTATATCTGAAAGCTCAGCTTGAATAACCCAGAAAAATAATCACCGGATTAGAGACCGCGATGTATTTGGTTTTTAGTAGATAATCTGGTAGATAATCTGGCTGATGAAAAATAAAAGAAATTATTTTTTTTTAAACTGTATAAAATTATGCATAATTTTTTTTTCTTACCAGTCCCGCATCTCACCGTTTAAACTTGTCGCAGGTATATCGTTCGAATAATGGATTTTAATATCATCCAACAGGCATGTGAGAACATAAAAGGTTTCGCCTTGATCAAGTTAATTTAATGAAAACTTTTAACAAAGGAAATATCTCGCCAGTTTCTTCTTTAACAAGCTAAACTTTTTTCCTCCCCTCCTTCAGCCCTTCGCGTGTTTAATGAATTGACTGGGTTTAAAAAAAAAAAAAAAAAAAAAACATATTTTATCCGTTACAGCAGGTGATTTTTATTTCACTTCCACTTCTACTATTTTTTCTTTTTTTTTTTCTTCGTTTCGTTTCGTTTTATTTTTTCTTTTTCTTGTTCTTATCCAAAACTCATAACGCTTGAAATTCAGCGAACCTCGTCGTATATTTCAAACACGTGACGGGGGGGGGGGGGGGGAGAGGAGGCTTCCGCGAGCGTGACTACAGGTTTGGTAAAACATCTCCCCCATCGCCGCTATAGCATAGCATTTTCATTCCCTTTTCTTCTTTTTTTCACTTTTTTTCCTAGTTTACGAACGATCCCAACGATGCGAGAAAATACTAGGTATGTGAAAAATGAAGACTTCTTCGGGAAGTGCGCCGGTGTTATTTCTAGAAAATGTACGACCTCTAATAAGCGTTGGTAGTTCAGGAAAAGAATGAGCTAAGAAAATGGCTTTGTCTCGGTCGAGATACGCGCCCAGATCCCGCGGGGTTATCATTTTACTTCTTTCATCTAGATGCACTTGTCTATATATCGAAATGTCTATCTGCGGAATGGCTCGAGATAACTAGCCACTTTGAAAATCTTATTGCTAGTCGGAAGTTTCATTTTGCTTTATCGGTTCAATATTACACGCGATTTGTACACATAGTAGAATCATGCAGACCACAAAATCCGCATAACTGCAAACCTCGGCTGATTCTGTGGCAGTAGACGATGCTTTCACATTGTAAAAACACAATTTCTCTTTGTGGATTCAAGCTTTCGTATAATTTTTACCTCGAGTTATATACGGCAATTCATTCTGAATTTTACACAAAATGCTCAATTAATCTCGGAGATATTTTAGCTCCCTTTGGCCTCAAAAGTAAACCGGCGTTGCTCCTCGTTTGGGGTGTCACTCATGAACAAAAGTACCCACCGAGACATTTTTGAGATTCTAAAAAGGAACCTGTCTCAGGGTTGATCGTCGTAATCTCGTAGCCAACGAGGGTAAGCAGAGAGCCCTCGTCATTCGAAACGGGCGTTATGTTTAGTTTAATTATTTAACAATTAGCGGTAACTAAAGCTATCGAACTATACATTTTGTTCGGTGGGAAGGTTTCAGAGATTAATCAGCCAGTCTGTGAAACTCGCGGGGTGAATATCAGGGCTTCGAAATTCGGGATACTTCGTGCCTTTGGTTGAGTTTGGAAAATATAATATGCGAGAAAATGTTTGAACCCTTATATCGTTAATACATTGTCAGTTCGTCAATTTCGTACCTTTTGTGCGTTTTATAGTTGATATACGATATTCGGTATTCGGTATTCGATAATCAATATCTCGCAACGTGATTGCTTTTCTTCCCATACCTACGCGGCGTTCGGTATAAGGCTTACCTTTCTTCGGAGATGCTTTATACCTATACACACCCCATGAATTCTCATGTAGACTAAAATTCTAGCCTCTGGCGTTATCTTATATTGCTCTCTTCCGCTATTAGAAAAATATCTCTAGGGAGGGTTCTTCTCTTGACGTCGTTGGGCTGGGCGTGTGAGCGATCACTGATACCAGCTAAGCGAACATGAGAATATCCTGAATTTTTTTTTCTCGGTTATCGCTAATCATATTTTCGACCTGCTCGAATCAAACTACAGTTGTCCGACAAGCCTGTAACACAATCGAGCTTTCAGAATGTGATCGAGTGTACGATTTGGGTTTTTATACAAGTACATGATCAATAGCAGTCCATCAAGATGTCAAAAGAGGCGAGTCTATCCTTAAGGTTGGTTGAGCTTTCGGAATCAATACTCTTACTCTGGATTTGGAAGGTGTGTTTCAAATTCACGAGGTGCATCAAGTCAGAGTGAGAATTCTGGGATCCGTTTCCATTTAAGTGAAACAAGATTAGTTAAACGCTGATAGATTCACGTCGGTCAATTTAGCCGAATTTCTTGAAACCAGTGAAACACCGACGAATTTCAAACGTCCGTCTTGCTTTCCCAAGTCTCTTTTTACAACCCGGGGAAATCTTTATTGCCAAGATACGTCGACCGCTCGACCGTTCACCAACAGCTACCTCGACTTCAACATGTGTGCCGACACGAAACCAAGCAAACCTCTTCTACCTACACCTTTCTGTCTGACTTCCTGGCGTAACGGTGCTTCGGATGGGTTAAACCTTT
This sequence comes from Macrophya alboannulata, assembly GCA_949628255.1. Lineage (NCBI taxonomy): Eukaryota > Metazoa > Arthropoda > Insecta > Hymenoptera > Tenthredinidae > Macrophya > Macrophya alboannulata. The sequence goes on from OX451209.1 coordinate 14,685,910, forward strand.
TAGATGCGTCCCGGTACTTGAAAAGATCCTTCAGCTTCTTCAGATCACGAGAAAATTATACGATATGTACAGTACACGTGTGTATGTATGCATGATAGTGAATTCTCTAAGATCATATTAAACCCTGGGTACTATCTTGACCCGATACGCATTGGAACTTGACTCAATTTTTCTATTTCATCGGATTCCAATATTCCCCGAGTATATCCATACCAGGCGTGAATCTCATTCCAGTTTGTCTGGGCAGCTCCGAGAAGCACAGTTCCTCTTCGCGAATGTTGAGTGTTTCGGAATTGCTCGACGATTGATACCACTTGGCAATGAGTTGAAAATTGGAACGGGAATATGAGTAGTAGTAGCTAGTCCGTAGTAGTCACTGGCAACATAAGCTGTCATACAGCTGTTGCTCAATTTTCTCTTGAACGCGATAGAAATCTCATATAAAATTTTTTACCAGATCCAGTATCTCCGGAAGCACAATTCCTCTTCGAGTATTTCGGAGTTTCTAGACGATTCGTGTTACTTGGTAATGAATTGAAAATTGTAAAGGGAATATGAGCAAGTAGTAGTCACCGGCGATAAGCTGCCACAAGCTGTTGCTCAATTTTTTTTTCTTGGAAGCGTTAAAAAGCTCATATAAAAATCTTTCTCAGATCAGTTATTAAAATGACCGAGCTTAAAAAATGCAGAAACGGTAGGGAGTGTATTATGCAACCATTTAAACCATTTGATACGCAAATTTTTGTAATATTACCTTCTCTTCTTGCATGCTGAGTTATGCCAATTTTTATGCTTCGAAACTCATGAATCCACTTCCGCCTCCCCTTCGGTTAAAGCTGCGTTTCAATTGATGCGAATATATACCTTCTCGAGATACGGGCTTCCCCGGTGATTAGGATATACGCAGCTTTTAGTTATTTTTAATCTTTTTCTTTCCTCCCTCAAGCTCGACAGAATAAACAAGGTTTAAGTCTAATAATTGTTATTCAACGACGCGGTTTCATTCCCCCGTGTTGACACAAGTTGGCAACTTTTTCCACAAGACCACCGCCTTTTGTAACTTACAGTGAAAATTTCGTTATTACTAATTAGCAAGGACGTGGAGAAGGGTTTGTTTGAGACCAAAAACGGTATTATCATAGCCTCTAAGGATTTCTAAGGCCAGCAGTATAACTTTCATTACATTATACTATGGCTTGGGGCTTTGAGATACGCAACACCATATAATACATATACCACCTATTTAGGGTTATAATAATTAATAAGCTTACATACACCGCGTAAATATAAACCTGAATTGTGAAATGGAACAAAATTCTCGTTGTTCGCGAAACGTACATGTAAAGCTGAGGTCTACGCGGTATAAGTAAAAGAATACCCATTTAATTGTCTCTGAATCTGATCGCGAGCTCTTTTCGGAGCACAGGCCTCACTTTGATCCCACTTTCTATCCCTTCAAATATGAGTACGACGTGGAGCGAGAGAAAATAAGATGATAATAATGACGGCAATAAGTTACGTGTTCGCCATCTTAAAATAACCTTCAGGTGGATGGAATGTTGTCATCAGGAAGAGGACCCCGAAATTTCCTGGTTATAGTGCGTGTCATATCATATCCTGTTAAATCTGAAGCTCGCTTTGTTATCGTCGTCGGGATATAAAAAAAGCTTCATTAACAACTACTAATTCGTGTTTCAGGTGGTATGAATGTCTCATTGATAAATAGCGGAGCTTTTTCGGTCTACTATAAGCAAAAAATTTGCTAAAAAATATTTAAAATTTAATGATCGTTGAATTCACAAACCGATCTCATCTCCCCTTTCATTAGGCGATGGTAACTCACGGATTGACTTAGCCGAGAAGAGTTTAAATTTGTTTTCGTCAATTACTCACGATTCGAAAGAGCGATTTGATCGATGTGTATCGTCATTCCACCTTGGTCAGCGTGCCAGAAATATTTTGGCCTCTTTTCGACGTCTAAGAATAATGATTATGTTCAGTGAAAAGGCGACTCCGCGTCGCCCGGCTTCAAATAATGCCAAATTTATTCCACGTTCGTATATACATTTCCAGAAAAGTAAAATAAGGAGTCTGATATAGCATAACGATGTCGAAGCTGTGTTGTCGAGACATCAGTATGCACCTGATTGTGCGAGCTAGAAATTGTTTCTTTTTCTTTTGCGTTTTCTTTGGCTTAGTTTTTTCTTTTTTTTTTTTTTTCTTTCTTTTCCTTTGAAGAGAGGTCTGAAGGTCCTCATTCGGCCCTCATAGGAAATCGTGGGGTTCCCGCGTCATCTGAAGGAGTCGCGGACCACTTCTCTCTTGAGAATAAGCTGACGCCGCAACGGGAATTACGGTGGATGAGAAGGATTGAAAATCTGGTGCAAAACTATATCTCCGCGGTAGCTAAACTCTTACCAAGGTTGTATTGACCTTCCACTGAACTCTATGAAATTAAGGACGGCGCCTACGAGTCTGGAACTAGCTTGTCGAACGACTGAGAATTGTGTCTTTTCCGCAAATGGTTGGCTAGATTTCACCCGGAAGAAAGAGACGGAGGACGTTGAGACGGAGATGGAGTCGGAGGAGAAAGAGCAGCTATGAACGAAACGAAAACTGGCGAAGAAAGCGAAAGTTAGAGTGAGAGAGAAGCGAACGAGGAGGTGGAAGTGGAAGTGGCAGTGGAGGCGGAGGCGGAGTAAAGTGGCTGGGTGCTTCAAGGGCAGAGTTTTTCCTACTGGGAGACCCTCGGAGCACAGAAGAGGGTGCCACGGAGTCTGCGAAGAGCCTGGAGGGCGTAGATTTTTCCAGAATGAGTCCGGGGTCTTGGGTTTAGCGGACCTCTGGACCCCGGGTCCTCGGAACCTCGATATTTTCTAGAGTGTGACTTGCGATTGATCGTTCGGCCCGTCAGCCTGTACTTGATGGCAGTACATTGAATCGACTTGCCCATCTGGGTTTCATAAATATTGACAACCCATCGAGTATTGATCCTCATACGATAAATTTCCAATCGAGCTGTGAAAATCTTTCTGGAAGGGAAGTTCGCCCGCTCCAAAAATTCGCGTTTCTTCATTGTCTCATCTCATTTCTGATATAATCTGTAAATCTCGAGTTATTAATTAGTCACTATACGGGTATCGCCGGATAAAGGTTACGCCACGCTAATCAATCAACGTTTTTTTAATCTGTTCTTATAATATGGTGCGAGCGTTTCTGAACAATGTCGAAAAATCGACAATCATCAACTTTCTTTACCCCCAGCGGTGAACAATCGAGCTTTTCCCCTGTCATTGATGAACAATATTAACGCAGGCTTCGAAGCTGAAAGATAAGGATTGATTAGATGCAGGGCGGAGGGGATTGGCTCAGTGGGATCAAAGGGACGTAATAAGAGCGAAGAATTCGTCACGTATTGTTCACCAAAATTGGCCGAGTTTCTTCTTGACCTTTTTCAGCCATTAAGAGATCCTTGCTGCAGGGCTTTGAGCCTCGCTTGAAGTAGTCCTTTGCTGGTAGCCAGCGAGATGAAATTTCGGTGAGAATCTCCAGAATCACATTGACAACGGCGACCTCGCTGTGGGTGGCTCGCGGAATACCTTGAAAGTTTTAAATTCAAGAAAGCTCCTTTATAAGTTCCAGAGCCGCACAGTTGTGATGCCGAGCGATGAATTGCTCCGCCAAGAATCGTCGAAAATATTTTTCTCCCAATTCCGTCGCTCCGAACTTTTGAATCAAGTCTAGGTCAATCGCAAAACTTGACAAATCAATGGCTAGCCCGCAGCGTCGATATACATCCCAGTCCCTGGCACGTGCATAATTAAACTGATTGTCAAATCGAACTTTAGCCACTCGTCGAACGAGCCCTGCAGTAGGAAACGCGTTGTCATCCACGCCACTGCTCGTCCGATATCCGATCAGTTCTATCGACTGCAGTTGGTTAGACCAATAGATGTGGAAGCCGGGTGGAATCGACTGGATTGTTGCTCTGCGGACGTGAGTTAAGGGTAGAATACAATGAAGACAAGATAACGAATCGCTAGTTCCGACGACAATAATCGCCCGATCTCGACTTCGACTGACTATACTGTGTGCAACTAATTCTCTGCAGGAATTAAATGACAGATGATACAGATAAGATTCAACGTTACGATCGTATTTCTACATACGCGACATGAACAGGCCTTTCGAATATTACCTTTTCGAATAATACACCGATCATTTATATCACCGGCCATATTCTTAGTCCTGGTTGAAACTCATTATTACCAGCAGCAATATACATGTTATACTAGATTTTGTTCAGTGATAAAAGTATTGCCCTGTCCCTCCGCGTTATATCCAGATAGTATCTCCCTATCCAGCAGTGACGCAAAATAGGGTATCAATATTTTAACTTTGTGACACGGCGGACGAGGGGTCCTCTCCTTTCCTTATTTTTAGGTCCTCGTAAGCCGGCCAACGCTGTGTTTAAGCTTGTATGTGAAGTAACACTCCTGCGTATTTAGGACGGAGAAATAGCGCCCGTCAAGTTGAAGATGATGATCCCTGTCCTGCAGGCGGGGTAGGATTCGTACAATTTGTAGGTTCCGCGTGGGCGAGCGGGTAAATGAGAAATTCACAAGCCGAATACTGAGTTTAATTATTTTCGCGGAAGGAATATACCGGATAATTTTGGTAACAACATCAACGCCGGTACTCCCCAGCAGCGCTGCCCCGAGGTATCGTTGGAAAGGTCGACCAGGGTTTTCCATCCCTGGTATAAATGTCCAAGGGCGAAAGGGAGGGATGGCTTATGCGTTGTAATTCTAATTCTGTATAAGTATAACGGCGTCGTAGTGGTTGCAGCGCTTTTCTACTGTATGAAGATGAGACAAAGCCTTGGCTACGTATAGAGCCGAGAAAATCACCCCCTTGTCGGTTAGCTAGGCTCTACTAAACGCAGAGGAACTCCATTTGACGGGCGAGGTAACAATCTTGTTACCTCGATCGATCGTCGTCAAAGTATTCTGGTTAACGTCGAATCCCGAGTTCGCGTTAGCGGTCTCCTATATACCGTTGCGCCGGGGTGTTTTAGTCGCGTGCCACAATTCGGGGATTATTAATTCGTTTATTGACCGCGTTTCAAATTAGTTCACAGGTAGCCTCCGCCGGAAGATTACTCCTTAAAGCTTTGAAGGAGATGGATGTGTCCGCACGTATACAACGTGCGGACAAGACAATAAAATATATCGCGCACGTTATACAATACCATAAAAATACTTTTCCAAGTTCACACACCGTATACGTTGTGTTTCGGATTACCGGATTCCTTTTTCTTCTCTCTTCTTCGCCAACTTTCTAGGTACGGCAGGGGAAAAAAAAATAATACGCAAGGAAACACGTCCGAGGAAACACGTCGAGAGAATGGCAGAGCTTTTGGAGTAACGACGATCTTTTTCAAAAATTTCCGGTCACGTGCCTCGTACTGGCACCTGAATTTACTTAGCTTGCTCCCTTACTTTCGGTCTCCCTCTTCCTTTTGCACTTCCTAAGCAATCTCCCTGTCCGACTTGATGCTCATATTCTCGTTCTCTTAGGAGAGAGGATAAACTTTGAAATCTACAGTTGAATGAAATTTCGTTAAAATCTTAACAGACTCCCGCGATAATTAGCCAGTTTTTAGTACAACGATCGACTACGTATTACTTCGGACGTAAAATTGATAGGTACCCGACGCGAAATTATATTAAATTCGTCGGCGTTGAGTATGTTCGTTTTTGTCTTTTTCATCTCACTTCTAATTGGAATATCAAAAGAAGCTTTTCGTGGTAAATTGTATTGAAGATCCTTTTATAAAGCTCCCAATTTAACTTCAGATTTTTCGAAATAATTATCGTACATCTTTTACCCCCCCATGGGAGAGTTTCAGACAGCGATAAAGCTGCAGGGTTGATTCTCGGAGCCCGCGGAGATTCCGAGTCGTAGCTTAAGTCCGGTTCGAAATAAGAGCATAAAAAATCTAACTAAAACACCAGATCTAAGTTGTACCTACTCGGGAACGTCACACGTCATACATCATACGTCACGCATCACGCATCAAACAGCCCAAAAGCCGCCACTCAGATGAGTATTATTCCGAAACCCGAGCCGCTCCGAAAGTGCTTCCAGTCATATGAAGGTTTTTCCTGCAGTCCCCTCTACTTCGCCACGTGTAAAGCTCCTCTATCGTCGCTGTCAGACGTGAAGAAATACCACAGTTAGGATATATGTACAAAAATTTGCAATTCTCGAATGACGAGACACCTGTCGTCTCGTTGTCTAACATCAATAAATTGATATTATGTTAGTTTTATTGTAAGGTTTTCACTATGCAACCTTCGAACCTTTCTACGGAAGATTTTTTTGCCCAGGTATATCCCTGCCCAGGTCGAGATTTATCCCTCTGCGAGAAGTGAACTGCAAGGGAAAAGTCGAGGAGTTATACCTATTGTATGAAACATATATTCGAAAAAAATCAGCGAGCCATGTTTATAGAATCATTTTCATCCAGGTATAGGTAATAACTCACTCGCTTGTCGGAGTATCGATCTCTCGCTTCTATCTCGCAAATATTCATGATATCACAATTGTCATTTTCTCGAAATAGGCCGTGGCGTGTAGAGGCGTTGTATAATGGATATCGAGGTACACGTAGGTGCGAAATAATGTGCTATCATCGAATTGCACAACCTACTGGCTTGCAACTGTGTTAAACTTTACGTAAGTTCTGTTGTAAACGTATGCATAGATAATCGCAGTCTGCACGTGTAAGTTTGCGATTATTCTTGCCACGGAGGAACATTGAATAGTAATCGCGTCAGATTTTCAAATATTTAAATATCCAACGGCCAGTGGAAAAAATATCTCAATTAGTTTTCGTTACGGTTTAATAATTCGCAGAGGTGACTAAGGCAAACGAGGACAGCATATGTGGATTTAACTCATTCAACATACTTTCTAAAAATAGTTCCAACACTTTCCAACGAATGTCAAACAACTCAGAAAAAAAAAAAAAAAAAAAAAAACAGGCTCTGAAAATATTCAGGAAAAAGGATTCAAAGGATATGAAAGAGAACGGAAAACTTAAGCCGGGTGTTACGTTTGTACCGTCCAGAAAGTCGCATACCCATGATATTTTGTTAATTTTTAATTTTTTTTTTTCAATTTTTTTTCGCTCTATGAACCACTAAAACCGCTTCTTAGGAAAGGAATGTGTCCCTAACGAACCGACCCACACCGGTACCGGTTTATGTACACATAATCGAATGTGGGTCGGTCTACTGTGGCAAGAATTACCCGTACCGAACAAACAAAGAGCCCGAGTAGGTACATACATATAAGATCTACCTTTCCTAACACGAGGCACCAAACGTGCTCGTTTGCATACTCAAGCATTACTCGGGGCAACACGCCTTGAGAAAACTGGGCCTGCGAGGGTAGAAAACTGTTTGAACTCGTACAAAAACATGTCGAAGCAACAAATTTTTTGTAAGACAAAGGAAATTCTAGAAGAGGCGTGAAAAGGACGAAACGATAGTGGTTGATGCAAAAGCTTTATTTGTTATTTCGGGCATAATCGGATTCAGTCGAAGCGGTTACAAATCTATATCGAAAGGGTTGCACCCTTCAATCAGTATCAGCTTCAATCAATTATCCAGTGACACCAACCCCTGATCAATCCAGGGTTAACTACATCTCTGCTAGACTGATTTTCGAGGTCAGGTAGCCTAGGGAACCTCAATTAGAGCCCGATGATGACGTCGGACTAACACGAAGCCCGGATATCATCCGGGGTTCAATTTATTCACTCTAATGTGATCCCTTAATTTTCTTTTTCACTTTTTTTTTTGGTAACCTGAAATATCTTAGTGATAAAAATCTAATGGGAACAGCTGCACAATTCTCCCGATTTTACCCATTTTCAACGGTCGTGCAAAGTGTTGCGCGCGCCTCGGCTGACACCCTTTGCACTAAATTAAGTAATTAGTGGGACTCACTTCGTTGACTTTAGCTGGTTGCCTTCGGATAGGGTTGAAACTGCCGTCCCTGCCGCCTATAATCCCCCGTACCTGGGTATAGTAATAACGACACGAAGTTATACCTGTATAGATGTATATAAGGATAGTAATACAGTGAGTGGATCGTGAGGTTATTTTATTTTCATTATTATTATTCATTTTTTGCCAAATCTGACGGTTTTTTTTCATCGGGTTCATGCACACAGGTATATTTACATCTCGTACGAATACGAACGTACGCATGGTTAGTCGGTTATGCCTCACGACTCAAACCTAGATGAATATATCTAATGGCAGAGTATATAGTGGTCCAGAAATTGTAACTACAGAGTAAAAGGAGTAATCTATATTACAATGTGTAATAGTCGATGAAATTGGCAGGCAGGGGGTATTATCCAATTTTCTGTACTAACTGAAGGATACAGTATTACGATATTTTTAACGAAGCTGAGTTGGAGTGGATTAATAAAGTATACTAGCCAGCCCAGCGGGCGAGTTTTGAAACTAAAAATAAAAATGAAAAAAAAAAAATTCAATGATTATTTCACGGAAAACTCCCTCCGGGTCCGAATTAATACTCGTGGCTTGTGGTTCCCCAGAAGTTCGTTATAAAATTCCGTAAACTAACTACATCAGCCACGACCGTGAAAATGAATAATAAACTCGGAGATAAGCAATTAATTGTGTAGTGAGACGGGTAATACTCATAAGGCATAAAACCGTTGGAGTATTCTTGCGAAATATAACGTTTAACAATTGAACGTATGTATGTTGTACAATATGAACGTTGTTCAGCTCTAATATACGTCTACTTTGGTGACATACCTACCCACCTTCTCTGGTTAACATCAGAAACTTGCGGAGAACCGGGATGTCTGGAGGCGAGCAAAAACCGTTTAGTATCCACCGTTTTCATCAGTTCAACAAGTTTCAAGATAAGATACTCATCCCGCATCGTACTTTCAGCCGTTGACTAAAGACTTGGCCAACCCACATCTATAAATCTTCCTTAGTGCAATTGGTTTGCCTCTGCGGTTCCTGAGGTTCAGAGGCCAAAGAATTTCTCTGCCTCCGAGTCTTTATCGTGATGTTTTTAAATTAGTAAAGAATAACCCATTTCTTTCCCCTGCTCCATCGAACATTAACAAAATTCATTTTATACGAAACGTTTTCACCTGCCACTAGTCGCTGGCGCGGGGGCTAGCCACAATGAAACTGTTTGCGTGTAATAAATTTGGGTATATTCTGGGTATCTATAGGTAGAGCGGACCAACGCTAACGTTTACATTATCAGACGCGATACGTTATATTCCAGGGTGACAGGTGACAGGACACAAGTTTGTCCAATTGTTTGCGACATCGATTCTACACGGTTCGATTAGAGTAAAATATATTCGGTGGCGTAAAGTTCGGACCTAGCTTTCCGTGGACACGTCCAAAAACGATCGATAGGATGATTGGAAACCGTCTGGAATCAGGTTGGATTTATATACATCTAAGGCAAGAACTATACACGGTCAACGGATAAGTTAAATCCAGCGGATTGTCCAATTTCCAAAAAAGAAAAAAAAAACTCCAACCCTGCAGATACGTGACAACTTGACCTCTGTCTGACGTCCGACAGTGTTTAAAGCCTCTCGTCACTCCTCATTCTTGGTAAATGCCTTAGCAGCCGCTTGAGAACTACGCGCTAAGAATTTCCCAGCTACCAAACGACCAATAAATTTTAGGTCAGTCCTCGTTTGGCCAAAGCCATGAAGAAGCACCGACAGGACACTTTGACATGGGCGCGATGCCTGTCGCTGGATGTAGAGGGTAAATTTCGCCGGGTCTCTATCAGGGCTGCCTTTTTTTATTATTATTATTTTTTTTTTCCCCGTCTTTCGTTGTCGTTTGTTGCTGTTATTTACCTTCGCCAATAACCTAACGGCAGCTGATTAGGAGTCTGACGCGCGTTGGCATGCAGAAAACGTGCGCGCATTGGTCCCCCTCCCGTGTCTCCGATCCAAGTAATCAGTTCCGTGTTTCCTTTCCTGTAGGGGGATTCGACCTTCGACCTTTACGCCCCCAGAACCCCTCAAACGTAATCCTCAACCTGTCATACCCCGATTTCTTCTAATTTGCATCCCTTAAAAACGAGTATTCACAGGAAATTCTTGTGAAATTTTTCGTGTGTGTGTGTATTTTTTTTTCTCTTTTTTTTTCACATCTAGCGTGTTGAGGAGCCATTAAAATTTAGCGTAGATTTTTCAGGCCCCCTTAACGTCGCGAAAGCGAGAGAGAGAAATATTTTAATGAGCGGAAAAAGCTGCAGGCGGCTACTACCCGCAACTAGTAACTTAGTCACGAAGTAATAAAACTTGCAGAGCAATGCTATCGACCGATATTCGAATGGCTATAAGAAAATTTTCAGACTCCAATGTGGCGCCGGACTAATTGAAACCTCTGCCGAGCAATTTCCGGTGAAATTTTATTTTCCTTATCGAAATACAGGATCGTATACGACGAGGCAGAAATGACAAGGTTCTCTAAAACTCGCGAAGCAATCAAGAAATTCTAACTCTAGACGACGGCACGTGGTATCTTCGTAATATACGCCCGTTCGGTAACACCGGTTCAAAACCACCACCCTTGCGAAGTTCGTAATTAATTATGCTATTTACAGACCACTCAACCGTCCCAAATGTGATATTTTATGACCCGACAAGCACTGTAATAACATATTCATACGAACGCGTTCAATGTTTATCGACATTAATATAGAAAAGGTTAAGAGGTATCGTCGCCGTACAATGGCCGCCATAGTGGGGTTAAAATTGATTCGATAATGGTAGAAAAAAAAAATTTTCTAATACGTTTGAATCGATGAATATATCGAGGCCGTATCGATGACGAAAATTTTGAAAGAAAAAAAAAAACGAAACGTAACAAAAATTGAATAACCCGTCAGTTCAGTAAAGGTCGACGCCGGGGTTCAACACGGTACAATTGCACGTCACAAACAACCTGTATACCTTGTCACAGCGTAGCCTCACCGTGAAAGAAAATCGATAAATTTATTGCCGAACGCACGATATATTGGTGGCGAAAGGACCACGCAACCATATAACAATAGTTTAGCTACGAAACGGGATGTCGAATGATATGCTAACTTGGAAACGGGGTATATCGAGAGTGTCTGAACTTCAAGTCCCATTGAAGGAAAGAAATGACTTTTCACAAAGTTACTGTTAAGAATTTGAACGCGATGGAGTCATTCTAAAAATCGGTAAAAAGAAAAACAAAAAATGAACGACAATATTCGTTGCGTTATTTCTGAGTATCGATACTCCTACTTGTACCGTAACTATAAAAAGTGAGTATCTGTTCAAAGTGATCGATCGAAAGCTAAAGTAACTACAGACAGATTTTTCAAATGACAAATTCACACCATTGAACAACGCGGTTTCTATCAACATGAATGAGAGTGAATGAAAATCCTGCGAGCGAATGTTCAAAGGGTCGAGAAAGCGAGATATTTGGGGCGTAAATTCGGCGCGAAGAGGACGGGAATAGCGAAAGAGAAACTTAGGCAGGGACAAACACTAGCGTCGAACTATGTCCATGTATATATATATATATATGCCATGGGCGAACGTCCGAGTGAGATGGTCGAAGACTGCGATACTAGGTGCCGGAGGGAGTGTGAGCGAGTAAGATATTCAGACAGAGAGCGGGAGGGAAAGAGGGGCTGAAACTGTAGGGTGAGGTAGAGAAGGAGAGATTCAGGGGTTAGAAAGAGTCGGTCACAGTTTTGGGGCTTGGAGGGTTGCCGAATATTGATCCTCGCCGCCAGTGAAAGCCCGGTCTCGAACCCCGGACCTTACGTCGTATGCGCGCATACAACGGTAGTCGTATTCGTGAACGTATCCTCCTCCGTCTCTCTATCCTCGTTTATGCGCGAACATATACATCTGAATGCCTATACACACCGGCATACGTATATATATATATTTTAGGTATGACTCTGTCTCTATCTATGCGTAAGCGAATTTAGGAAAGGAAGAGGGCCGTACTAGAACGTGCGGAGGGAAGATCTCTCCCTTTCTTCAACCTCCTATCTTCTTCCATTTCCTCTTTCGTTTTCTAGCCTGAATCTAGGGGTAGCTTTGCCACGCGCCCAGGCATACCATCAACCGAGTTAAAGCTCGTTTCTTATTTTTTTCAAGGAAATTGAAGCAGGAGCTTGCCGCGGCAAAAATTCACCTTAGAGAGTTATGCTTGAATATCGTCAATCACACATCGCGATAAAGTATTTATGTATATGATAGACAAGAAACGTAATGGTAGAAATGCGTGCCGCGCGGTTAATCCGATCGACAGATTTTATTTCGTCGAAAGGGCGCCCGAATCGATCGAATTCGTGATCCCGTAATTAACGAGAATCAAGAGAAAACACCGCGAATTTTCCTGCTGTCGCGGTGAGAATTCGCGAACGAGTACGGGTTCGTACAATACCGACCTTTCTCTCTATGGTTCGTTAGCTACAAATTACGGAGAATTAGGCCGCATTGACACGTGTCTTGCATAAAAGCACAATCCACGACAATTTTCTGAACACACGAAAGCTCTAAGCCCGGGTGACAATTCCGGAGAAAATTTTCCGAGGGTTGTAAATGCACGTTTGTGTTTAATTCTCGTGTGAATTCGTTTCTATAGTATAAATAGGTATCCTCACCTATATTTGGAGCACGCGTTTAGCTGCTAAAAGTCAAGCGATCCGCAATGAGGTAACAAACTGTGAATGGTTATAGTTATATGGGGAGACTATTAGCCCGTAATCCGGTCATAATCTCCGGTTACATAACGACCGTGACTATGTACGAGGAAGCACCTGCCACTCTGTTAAATTTGAGCAATTGGTGGTAGTCCGTAAGATCAGACTATAGGAAGAATCAGTATTTAGAGTTTCAGAGTTCAAAGTTCGGAATCCTGAATGTCAATAAGTTTAAGCATTTCTTTTTTTCCCCCTGCGCATTTCTGAATCGTTCAAGAAGCGAATCCTTGAACGAATGCAATTCCAAAGATCTGAACCATTCATGAAAATGTGGAAATATCTCTTCCGTAACCCGCAGCATCTTCGAGTCCTTCGAGCAAATAATCGCCGAATATTTTCACCCCTGAATAATTTATACCCAACGGAATTCGGCTCGCTTAAGCGTTTCGCCACCGAGTATTTATATCGCAAATGCTAAATTCCTCCCACGCATGCAGATCGGGTGAAAGGTGGTCAAAAACGATAATGTCAGCGTATTGGAGATTCGGAATGTCATTTTTAATTTTCGTTTTCAACAACGGCAGTTAACATACTTTTGAGATTAATAGGTGAAAAAAATTTGGGCGTAGGTAATAATGAAAGAATAAAATTGATGGCATAATCCAGCTCCTCAATAATCCGGAATATAAAAAGAGGCCTGGGAAGAACTACACTCTGTGAGCAATTTCGGCTCATCCACGTGCGTCTTTGAATTCCTTTCGATTCTCTGGAATTTTTTTTTTTTTTTTTTTTTGTCATTCATGGATAAAAACTGTCCTTCTTTGTTCGAATTTTCACTAACTCTCTAGAGCGGCCACTTCCCACGACTGGGGGATGCCTTGGCTGTAACATTTCCCCGTCGAAAAGTCGATGTCCTCGCAGGTATATCGTACAATATTCATCGACGACCTCTAGCTTCAGTTTTATTTTTATCTTTCATTTCTTGGAGCTAATTTATTCATCGAAATTCCCTGCTTCCAGCAATATATACACAGCTCTTGGGATTAAACAGCTCTTGATGAAACACTTTGGTAACGACTTTGCTGTAACAATAAGAAGATACATCTCAATCTCTAATACTTGCAATTTTCAATGAAGCTGGAATATTGCGGTCTCAATTTTTCTCTACTGTAGTATTTGCGGTATCTTGACAGTGTCACGACTATTCTCGATCGGCCATCGATCTCTGAGTTTCCAGGTCAAAGACCACCGCCATTCTTCATAAAAATAGAAGAAAAATTTCAAAGTTTCTTTGAATCAGAGCTGCAGGACCTTCTGACTCGAAATATCAATGCCTGATTTGCGTAAGGGTACACACGTAACTAGAAAAGCCCATTCGACTTGATTGATGGAAATTAGCTAAACCGAGTGAATTCTGATCGACACTTTCGGCTATATCCTAATTCTGATCTCTGATGCAAGCGGTTTCCTAAAAGGACCTCAAGAGTTACGAAGGCAGTTCAATTTACGAGGATAAGTGAATTTCACCCTCTTCGGAGGGCTGTTAGTCGCAATTTTCAAGAAGGCTGGGTTTTGCCTAGGTCAACAAAGCGGGAAACGGAGAGGAAGGAACACTAGGGAGTGAGCGAAAAACCGAAGACGGAGTAGCGTCTGCAGTGTAGATAACGAAACCAGAATTCATTGATTATCGACTTGTTTTCAAACTGCTGGAAAAACGTGACCCTATTTTTCAACTATTTGCCAGCGGCACTATCGAACTATAATTACTAACTAAGATACAAGCAAGGCTTCCAAATTTTGGCATATTATATGGTTTTGACACGACTCTGTTGAATTAATCGTATACAAAAAAAATGATCAGGTATGGAACTCCGAGGCTGTGAATCTTGATGAATGAAGTTAAAACAAAATCGAAATATGCATAAAAAATTGCACGTTTTATTCGAAATTTTGATAAGTATGACATTTCATATAGAAGGCGATGAGAAATATGGCAAAAAATAAAAATTGATCAATAAATAAGGTAATTACTTCTTGAACATTATCAAACCATCCATTCGGGTCACTTAGAGCTCCAACAGGTTTTTGAAAACTGGCACAACCCTGCCACGTCACGCCACGGCACTTCAACTAAATTATAAATCATCCCGAGACATGTTGTGAGAAAACGTTTTCTTTACTTTCTGCAAAAGTTCATTTATATGTATATTAGATCCAGACACATCTTCACGCTACAAACGAACACAAAGATAGCCAGGAATATACATAAATACGAGTATAAGGAAACACGCGTGTGTATGTAAATAAATTGTAATGAGAGCGTTGCAGCGGGTAAAAATTCTCGCATGCAGTGAATAAACTGTACCCATTTTGAGGCTAGCTGAAAATTACCCCAGACGTCGTTTTATAACTCTTTGTCTTCCTCTTTCATTCGGTCTCTTAGTTTCTTGGAGGCAAGTCGAAAGCGCGCAGAACAATACCGCAGGGTAACGCGCAGTACGGACCGGATATATTCGTCGCTGAGGGTGCCAAGATGAAAACCTTCCGTAGTAAATCCTTTCAGGATGTGGATTTCCCGCGCTTGGAACAAAGTCCCTATCCTACGTACCTATACCCGCCTCGTAATGTCGGTGGACCTTTTTTTTTTATACATTGTTTTATTTTTTCTCTCTCTCTTTTTGTAGCGTCAAGGCGAAGATCATTTTGAAAATTTAGTCGTCGAATATTTTCATCGCGAATCCGACAAATATTGCCTTTTTTGAATATACCTACCGGAGTAAAATTTTCCGTTATATGTAAATTTATTTGAAAAGTTTTTAAAGTAGAGTCTATATAATATAGTTGTCTCATAGATATTAAACTATCAAATCTCGTTTTCATACCTCGGCATTTCTGAATCTAATGAAATTGCATCGCAGCTTTGTTCCCTTTTCTGTCTGACCTATAGAATGTATACATGGCAACGCGAAATGAGAGTTTGAAAATTCGATGTAATATCACGTCGAGCGGAACACTGTGCATTGCACATTCGCGCATACATGCCGATAAAGCACCGTCCTCGGATATAAAACAATCATTCGCCTCCGCTGGCAAATGACAATTTGTATACATGTGTACCGAATACCAAACTTCATACGTTTTCCGACCATTTATACTCTGAATATAATCTGCCAGACGAGCATGGCGCTATTAATTCGCGACCTGATTCATGGAAAGCGAGCCGCAGATATCTTTGGATTAATCCTAATCGAGTGTAATAAAGCACAGTGATGAACCACCGGTAACATAAGAAACGTGTGGCAATAGGGCACGAGGGAATCCCCGGTCGATTCTGACCGAGTTTTTGATTATCCCATATCCGAGGTGAATATACCCTGCGAGTAGGGACTGCCGGAGTTATGGCTAGAGCCCAAAATCTATAAGGATTTCATTAAAATGGATTACCTACTCTTGGTTTATTCCCTACCATTTTAGCTGTTCTTTTGCCAATAAAAACGGTCAAATAAATTCGTGGGTATCGTTTAAAAGGGCAAATGACGGTCCGGACTGCGCAGCCTCGAGGTTTATTCGAGAGGGATTTCCCAAAGTCTAGCAAAGCTTGGAAACCGGCATGGAATCCCCGAACTCTCGAATTTTCCCCGATCCAACAATCTCTTCGTCCTAGTTAGTCAGCGTCTTACATTTCTCTAAGGATAAGGGTTGTGTGACGGACGAGAATACTTATGGGAGTTAGTTGAACGTTACCTGAACTCTCCACTGTGAGAAATGTTAAGATGAAAAGTACCTCGAGAAGAAGAGAAGTCGCATAACCGTGGACAGCCCTCGGAAAAGTCTACATATATATACGATTAAAAGCTAACAATGGTGAAAAGAAAGAGCGGAGGAAGGAGTTAGAAGTACTTCGAATTCTTTTAGCTGCGCAGAGGTCATGGGGGACAAATTGGCCAACTAGTGGAAAATCCTCGCATCAAACTGACAAAGATATACACCTCAAAGTCTACTCAGGGTTGGAAAAAGCTTCGTTAAATTTAACGCACCGTTATACCCTTCCGAGAATTCTAACGTTTTTCTTTCTACGTAAGAGAAGACGCCCTAACTACGCTGATAAGGGATGTAGCCTCGCAGTATAGGACGGAGCCATCTTCTCCTTAAGCCGTGAGCGTGGTACAAGGCCCGTCCTTTCACATTGCGAACTTTTTGGGAATAGTGAAGCCCGGGATGCTATCTACCAGGACCCAGACCCAGAAAAGCCGAGGTGTACCAGTGGTATTAGAAGATTAATTATTTGGTTCTCCGAGCCCGTTTCACCGGTTTATTATTTTTATGGAACGCCCGCAGTGCGAGACGGCAAAAAATACGAAATCCGTCTTGTTACGTTGCGTGTCCGTACTAATATACCCGAAAGAATACTCGGGAAAAACGTATTTTCTACGCAGTAAAGTGGAAGTCGTGTTTGCTGGGGTTTAGTTCTCGTAAATCTTCTCGAGCTGACGGATAAATTTTGTCAAATAAACGGTACGACAGACACACCATAGAGCCTCTTGATCAAATTGATCTTGATCAAGTTTAACTCACGCAAATCAACCCTCTTCAATTCACATATTTGACGTATGTCAAATAATTTTTTTGCCACCAAGTTGACCATCTATTCCTGTCAAGAATTTGGACCCACAGATGATCATCTGTAATGACATCTTCTGTCATTGACGGCTCATCCGTTATTGAACGTTCTGTTTGATGTGAGGATATACCTTCGGGATGTAATACGGTCCATAATTCCGATCATCGGATAAATTTTTTTCATTTCTGCATTCAATTTTTTTATTGACCTGAGGGAACAACTTCGATCGATAACTATTCCTTACTGAATTGAACGATTTTTTTGTTGCACCGAATCGTATTGGTATTCAAGAAAATTCCACGATGTGCGACGAATTTCAATTTGCCTCTACGACTGTCGACTCCGGCTGCTGATATATTCGACAACTTATTACAGAGGGTCTTAAAATCCCGTTCAAACTCCGACGACACGGTTTTTTGTCGGTCTTATGTCACTTGATTTTCACCCGGGATATCAAGTTAATCCACAACTCTCCGCATCCAGAATTATCAACTATGAGAGCCAGGGATAGTCACTCAAACGATCTACAGCCCCAAAATTATATTTCTGTTTTTCAGATACCCGGAATGATACAGATCCATGTGGTTACCATTTGTTCTAAGTTATATAGGCTGAGATTATGTGGGATGAAAACATTTAATTTTATTCGAGATCCTCGGGTCATTAGTTCCGCGGGAATTCGTAGTATATAGGCACTAAATCCTGGCTAAACTTCTTTCCTCACCGCACAAATGATGCATTAGGCTTGAAAGAGGTACCAAAATCCTGGCAGACCTAGACGCTGAGGCAGTTACTTTAATTCGTTCGGCGCCAGTGGGATACTATCAGAATCCAGACTCTCGAACGTGCCTGCGAATGGCTGTTTTGTACTTGTGTATTTTTTTTTTTTTTTCCTCGTTTTCTTTATTACGCAGGAAGGCAAAGGGCAGACGTATCGCGATTCACTAACGTATACCTTTGGCTTTTTACTTCGGTGAAAATTCCGCGCCACGTACCTAAATCGCAAAGCTTAGTCGATTGGAAGGGTAGATTTAACATTCACTGTAGGTAGGTACGAGCTCTGTGTCAAAGGAACTTGAACGAAACTCATATAAAAGCTCACCGAAAGTTTCGCTCGTATCACTATCACTTCGTAGAATTAAAACTAGAAGCAATTTCAACTTGACGGTTAAAATTAATGATATAGCCGGGAGATACGCCGATCGTAGTTTTTTCCAGACAAGGACGTAACCCTCGCCGAATATACATCCTCTTCGGATCGATTTTCGAGCCGAGAAGAATCAAGTTACCTACTTATACATACCGAATATACAGGAAGATGGTGATTCAATGAAATTGTTCTGGTTGTCAGAATTTTCCGGGGAATCATTCGTCCCAGTCGAAAGTAACGGTATAGGAATCGTATAGTATATCGTCGTACGAAATTTTAGCCTCTATTCTATTTATACGTATATAAATAATTCGAGTGGTAATTTCCTAAACAAACATAAGTTAGTTCCTCCACCAAAATACTCGCGTATCGCCAGAATAAATAACAACTTTCATAACACGCTCGTGTTTGTGGAATTATTAATCTTCTACCAGAACGAGTGAAACAAGCGGAGTAAAAAAATTCTCAGAATCAGAGGCAGGAGGTTGTTTTGCAGTAAAATTTAGCGAAAGATTTGTCTTCCGTGACAGGCTTTTCGGAGGCGGCCTAATTCTCAGTACTTATACTTACAGAGCAACACCCGAGTTCCTTAATACTTTGAGTTGTACTTTAGCGGAGAGCTTCTCCAAAGAGACATCGAAACTGTGCTTTTTTTTTCTTAACGGTACACAATATCATTGTTATACCCGACTAGTGATGGATCTCTGATACTCTGTAATTTTAATCATCTTCGTACTCATTTCTCGAATCTAAATTATGCCCGAGTTGCTTTTCGTATTCAAATCACTATTCCACGAGTTACTGTTTAACAACCAACAATCACAGCGGATCAAGCTCGTCGTATTGGCCCACCAGCCGGATATTTATCCGGGCAATGTTTCTGCTCCAAAAGTAGTACCTGGTGTAGGCCAATACTACAGCCCCGAGTAGGTATCGAACTAATTGGAAAATTGATGCGACCCGTGATGGCCAATAGCGGTTTACTATCAATACGACTGGGATTGATATCTCATTTAAATTTACGCAAGGTTTCCCATCCCCGTTTTTAGCCAGGTTATCGTTGGCCTAAATTTTTTCCAGACAATGACTGTTACGTTCACGAGTCGACTGGGTGACTTGTCTCATTGCGTTCAGGATTCCGGAGTAATTTTCATTTTGTATGTAGCGGCGAAGAACCGCCTTGTTCCCGGCCCTTGCACCGAGTACTGTAATTCTCATTTCACGTTATTCTCAACGCTAGACAGTCCGAACTATGTCTCTGACGTAAATTAATGACCTCTGTGGCGTCACGGTATACGCAATTACTTCAGTGCTGGGAATTTCAAACGATTGTAGGTAGACTATTTTTGAAAAGTTTGAGAAACGCTCGACTCATAACCTAGCTCGACGTATTCGTTCGTTGCATTCTGAGTCGAAATAAATTTTAGAAAAAATAATTTCGAAGTAAAATGTTGCGACAAATTTACGGATTTATTTTTTGTACCCGGCAAGAGACAGTTGAATCTATCGATTGTTTCGAAAACGTGTTGAGCGATCCGCAATTCAATATTCTCTAATTAATTTATTCTTAGATGAGATTTCGACCTACATTTATTGGATTTATTTGAAACCAGTTAGCGAATCAATCGTGTTAAACGTAAAGTACTATCAGCTCGTCGCGCTAAAAGTATCTACGATTACGAATCGCGAATGAAAATTCCTCGCTAAATATCGTCAGCTTTTACGCAGCCGGTGCAGAAATATTTTCACTACTGAATGGAATGAAGAGGAAATCCCGTATCACTCGAGCGCGAACGAAAAAGAGTTTAGAATTTATGACATGAAATTCCGTTGGGTATACTTTAGGGATGAAAAAATAAAAACCAAAAAAAGAAAAGAGGAAAAACTTTTCTTATCGATATTGAGAACTCATCGCGCAGTGGAAGGTGGATATTATTGCTCAAAGTTGATGAGGAAGGGAAACGGTCTTTACGCTCGTTATTGCGGGAAAAATAAAAACGAGTTCGTTAGCGAAAGAAAAATGTTCGTTGTGTAACTTGCGGTTGAACTTATCCAAAGCCACCGCCCTGCAGGTGGCGTGAAATTTCAACACACGAAGGAATACGTACGTATACGTGAGTTTAGCGAAGAAATTTCCGACGTTTAAATTAGTCTAACGATCCCCTGGAACATTTGAGACTTTATAACGTGAGCTTTGGGCACTTTTCAAACAAGATTCTGACCATAACGAAGAGGACGAGCAAACATAGGCTTCAGAACGGAACATTGAAAGTTGTGGAAGGGCCGTTTCATTAGGCAGGAGTTTCTCTCTTTTTCCCGTAAATTCGATGCGGTATGAGGCTACCGGGATGAAATGCGAGTTTTCATATCGAACTTTAAATATCAAAGTTTATTCGACCATGTACGCAACCTGCCGCAGCAAAACTCGGTATGAAATTATTTTGAAATCAAATATGACTCGAGTTTCATCGCTCTAATATTTTACCGTAAAAGATTTGATAAAATCATCCCACGCCACTCCTGATGCAGATAGCATTACACAGAGAATGGATCACACCCATGTACGTTATAATACATCCAAAGAATTTTCCTAGCTTGTCATGATTCCGCAGAGTATCGTTCCGCCCGATCCATTATCACTCTCGGTTGATATTCCAAGCGCGAAAGAACGTACGGAAAAAAATGAAAAGACGGAAGAAAAAATGTACCTATCGCGATAAGTACCTACACAATTTCGTGTATCGTAGATGAGTAATGACTTGGAAAATTTATCACCGTTTCGCATTCGTCGAGGTCGAAACTAATCCTTAGAAATATTCTTACTTCTGATATAAGCTTCTGCAGACTCCGAATTGTTGGGCGAATTTTTGTGGTCCGTTGACGAAAGTTTTTTTTTTTTCTTCTTCTTTTCCTTTTTACCCAATCTTATTTGCGCTGAGACGTCAGGATTTTCCGACTTAAGGAAAGAGAAGAAGAAAAAAAAAATAAAAATATGTAATGAATTTTCAAGAGATTTTTTTTTCTTCCGCAGAAGAGACGAAAGACTCCAACGTTGCTCATGTCTATAGTCCATACTGAGATTGAAATTAAAATTTATGATTATTAAGCTGCTTGGGCGATACTTGAAAAGTTTTGATGCGACTTAAAGTTCTGAAATAACACGAATACCTTTGCCTAATTACGTCCCAGACGTCCCCTACGCTATCGATCGAGAAAAAATTTTGTACTCTATGTTCTTTTTCGCACTTTATCTACGTAATGATGTATATAGGTATATTATATGTATTATACTTTGGGTATATAACAGTTACCTGAAACAAGAAGCCATCGCACAGCTGAGAGGCTTCGTTCACTCAATCAAACGCAGTCTTTAACCTGGCTTTGTATTTTTAGTCCAATATCTCCAATAAATCGAACCTAACTCGACCCAAGCCCGAGCCTTGCCTAAAGCTAATGTCACCCGTACCCTGCCCCATTTAATCTAATACTTCGCGGTCAACAGAAACTTTATATGGCGAACAGTCCGAGGTTGGGTTCTCTCCCTAGGAGCATTTAAATTTAAGAAATAAAAGTTTTCGCGATACGTTCAGAGTTTAGGGAATTCGATAAGTCGTAGATTAGTATAACGCTGATCGCACGAACGAAATATCGACGCAATTTTTACCACGCATTTTGCGGACTGGAGGGTATTCCCGTTCCTCGAAATTTATCTTCTCATTCCTGTACGCCCTCGAGATCGTTCGAATTAATTATTCGAGGAACACGGGGTACCCCGTTGAAGTGGGTAGTTAACCTTTAACATTTCATTAAACAATCTTGAGAGTTGAGGAAAAAAATACTTTCTCACATGCGAAATGTAGGTTTCAAATGAAACACTGGAATACCAGATGATTTTTAATTTTTTTGGATGGGATTATTTGGGAGAGTCAAGTATGGACTTTATTAAATAATGCATATGATTCAGATGATTTGGCCAACCTTTATCAAAGTTCACCAAAATTGCCTGCAATTCTAACGATAGATTTATACTCACTGGATTTTGAAACTCAATAATGCATTGCATATTGAATTGTCATGACGATGAATTATCGAATGCTCTTCGAACGAAATTACATTTTACTGCGTTCGGTGTAATCATGGATGATGATTAATTTGTCCGGCATAGAACTTCTCTCTTTAATTCTCACGCAGCTAGCTTCAGGAAGATATTCCTTCAGTTTCATTATCTAATAAAATATCTAAGGTATACGATATCGACGGGCCACTCCATGTCCGCAGAGAACCTGTATCTCGGGAGTAAAACTTCCCTGGATTTCCTGTGATTCGGTATTGACCAATCCGAAAAGATCGTTACCAGATGAAGTGATCTCGAAACCCCGTCGCCCACCGATTTCATTGATCGTTGTTTACCCAAGGCAACGGGGCTGATCTCATTTTCCGGGTTACGGGAACAAAGAAGGGCTCTCGGTTAAAATCCTTTTTAAAAAATGCGGCAAGGGCCTCTCCTCGTTTGCTCAGCCCTCCAAACTAACCTTAGTGTGGATGGCGTTTCCCCCGTGATGCAGGGATGTGTATGTGTAGATGTATATATGTATATATAGACAGTGCTATATACACACGTACTTCTTTCGGCATCTCTCTCGTTTGATTAAGTGGAAGGGGAGACAGATAAGGGGCAGCCATAACCCCAACGACACAGATAACGCGCTGTCGAGCGAAAGAAAAAAAAATAAAAAATAAAAAAATCCATATTTTCCGAGAAGCAAACGAATTATTTACCCAAAAATGACCTTTGCTACCTTCGATGCCCTTGATCGAGCCTCGTTTAGCATGGAAATATGATAATTCGATTTTTGACGAGTTTTTTTGCTAATGACTTGCAGGAAGAAAGTGAGAAGCATGCCCCTTGCCAACCCCCGTGTAACGTCTGAGACTTTAATGAACTAACAAGATATTATTAGGACGAAAGATTTTGAATTTTCGTTGCTTCAGGAATAATTAAAAAAAAAAAAAATGCGTGCAACGTCTGTTGAGGAAACAGCTCGAGCCTTGTAATTTGGGAACTTAAAATTCTGCTGTTTTTTATACAGCAACCCCGACCCCATAAACGTCTCATGAGTCATAAATTTTCAATAACTTACAAAAGCGTAATTTGTCTTCATCACGGGGGGGAAGGTAAAGCCCAGCTACAAATCAACTTCAGATGTTATTTAGTTTTCGACGATTTTCACACATTCTTAGCTCGTCGTGATCAATATTCATCTCTCGAGTCAACGTTTCGCTTCTCTCTAATTCGAAACACTTAGTATCCAAAGAGGAACGCCTTGGCGCAACCCGCTGCAACAAACTAGCAGAGAAACTTATATACATAATATACCTGTATAGAACGCTGATGGGCGTGAGGAAATTATCAATTAATTATCCAAGGAAAACTTTACGGAGCAAACTGACGAGGCTGACTAGCATTTCTTAAGGATTCTGTACGCGTTCTTGCACTCCTACGTGCAGCATGTGTTAAACCCTTAGTTGCAAAAACTCTGCCAACAAACAAACACAAGACTTTCTTGGTAACTCGGTTAAAGACGACGAAGAGTTCTCAGGGGGGACGTTGACGTTGGTCTAACTTGTTCAAGAGCTTCTAGTCCTGTTAAGTATACAGATCCGGTTGTCATCTTACGAAAAAGTCGTGACTGATAGATTCAGATCACTTAGAATGAATATTTCTGGGGTTTAATACGGATGAGGGTTGACGAGGGACCCCGTCGGTTTGGGTACATCGCTTATGCGTCTTGGCCACTGATCGCAAAAGTTTTAACTCTCATATTTCATTAATTACAATTAGGAAGGACCCACGTAAAACTGCGGTGATGTTAGTTACGTAGCTATGTCACATCCTGTTCCCTACCGATCTTACCACCACCGTCTTAACCACTTACGGTGCCGTGACATCAAAGTTTAATCTAGACCACTTTACGACTCGGGAAATCCTCGTCGGTAATGTCTAACGAATAGTTCGCCCGGCTCCTTCGACGTCTCATGACAATTGAAACTGTTGATTAACTATTTATTTTTGAGAAATTCACGGAAAGACTGGCTCGACGGGAACCCTACCGTGTCTAAATAATAGAAAGACGTGGTAATAATGGGAACAAATCCGAAATGACACACGCAGACATCGAAGTCGAGCCAGAAAGTGATCGTCAGTCCGCACTTCGCAAACGTGCCAATGAGCTTATCTTTATCTTGATTTTTATTTTCATCTCATGAATCTGTATCTAATGGCTCTTGCTATGTGCTGGGAGGTTTCTCGGAAATACGATACGTAGGTCTCGAGTTGTACTTGCGGATATACCGAGGTTAACGTCCTTTGAAAACGCAATGAAAGACTCCGTAACTCTTTACATTCGTTGTCACGGCACCGGTGGTTTTAATCTGGGATTTCCGTTTGTTTACAGACAGCGATTGCAGCTTGAACTCGCCGATTGTTTTCATGTTTACAAAGTGTTGTGTAAATTCAACGGTTCAATGAGGCGTTGTTTTATTGGACTAAAAACGGTCGCAGGATACCGAGTGATCGAGGAAACCAAAAAGAAGAACTGGATAACAATAAACAACCGAAAGACTTTGACGAAATAAAATCATAACGGACCCAGTGTTTTGAGAGTTTGAAAATGTGTTTCAGAACGGTGTGAACAGTTTAAAAAATATTTGTTAAATAAAAGAGAGAGAGAGAAAAAATTTAATAATAAATTAAACGAAACTAAGCGGGGAATCTGAAGAAGTGAAAAAACGAATGTTCGATCCAATATGGAGATACTCAAGTTTGCCCATCGGAATGCGAAAACCTCCTGCGACTATACCGGCTGTGAGCTTAAGATTAGTAATAAATTTCCGATTCTCAACTCGCAGAAGCTATGGCTCTTCGGACCACGAGAAAGAATTCCATTATTTTAACGTTGCCTCCGACACGAGGACATCGATCACTACCAATTGTTATGTCGAAGTATTGAGCGGAGTAACGATATTATAAAACGCTCAACCTAACCACACAGATTGAAATGGAGTCTGCAAAGTTGAGTTCCGGACCTGCCCCAAGCAGCCCTCCTGGCGCTCATCCCCCCGCGATGCCGAGCTACGGGATATCGGGAGATGCCAGCATTGATTACATAATAAGTGATTACATGGAACGCTTAGGCACGCGGTTGAATATCCTCGAGACTGAGTTGAAGTACGCTTGGAGAGCACTGGACCTCCTCAGCCAAGAATATATTAAAATGTGGGAACGACTGGAAAAATTAGAAGGTCTGCTGTACGAACAGCAGACAGTTATAAGCCAATTGATAGAGTTTTACGCAACTGGTGGAACATCGGACGGGGTTTCGGGTGTAGAAGATGCGCTTGCTGCGCAGCAGAGTTCCGTTGGTGAGCTAGACGCCATTGCTGAAAGCCTTGGAGCGGCCATAGGCATCGAAGAGACGAGCGTTTTGAGGGAAAAACTTGCGCAACAAGAATTGGCGAGATTACACGGCATCACTCAGGATAGCACGGGGGCCGTAGCAGCTGTCACAGATATGCACAGAAATGTTCGTAATCTAGATCGTGAGACCCTGGAGACGCTCGAAGAAGAAGCAAACACCCCGGACGAGGCTTTTTACAGAAGTCTGAATAACGCCTACCGCGAGGACTTGATTTGCGGTGAGACTTCGAGACCAGCTTCACAGCTGGGTATGATATGGGAGGAGGCGGAAGAGGCGGAAGATGGAAATGGAAAAAAGGAGGCAGGTGACCACTTTGAGCGAATCTCTTTGAAGGAAAAACCAGACGAGGGTTCGACTGAGGGCGTTGAGACGTTCAGCGACAAGGAGGAACAGCAAGTAGTGTCCGCAGTTGAGGACGGCGATGATGAGGACGAGGGTGAAATCTTTAGTGCTGCCGATTACAAAAGCTATCGTGGAAATACCCCGTGCGTCAGTGAGCAGGACCTCGCACAACTTTCAAGGCTGAGTTCTATCGACCAAGTGGCCCTCGAGAAGCTTCACGAATTGGACAGACTGACTACAAAACTCCAAAAGGACTCGCAGAACCTGAAGGAACTACAATCCAGACTAATGGAATCGCCGAAGCACCAATACGCGACGGAAGCCGAAGCAAAACTCGCCGAAGAGTCGTGCAGTATTGATGAACAGCTTAGGAAAATCTACGCTGAAACGGATGTAGACAACTGGACGTACTCCAGGAGTCCTGGATCCACTGGTAGGTCTGCCTCGAGAGTTAGCACGGACAGCGGAATGGCTACTGACGCGGAATTCACCACTAGATCTATTTCGCCGAGGGTAAATGCCCAGAGAAGTAACCTGGATTCAACCTCGTCAACGTACACACCACCGAGATTAGGCTACACCGCTGCTTTGTTGGAGAAAAGCCCAGAGCCGGTTATCCCGTTACCCATAGACGTCGGAAACTTCGCAAAGGGATACGCGGAAAATAAAGAGCTCACCGATCTTATGGCAGAGAGCTTTGCTACGGTTACCTGCGCCTCGCCGACTATTTATAATACCTCCACTGACAAGGTACCGTCCCCCACGCTCTCTGCCCACAGTGTTCACAGTGTACATAGTGTACAGAGCCTCAGGACGCGCCAAGACGGTTACTTTGGCAGCGCAGCGAGGTTAAACCTTGAGTTTTCCGAGGGTAGAACACCCCCGAGTCCTTCACCGAGTTCGCCACCGCCCCCTGCCCCCCAGGACTCTGGAGACAGCTTCTTGATGCCTGGTACCGATCCTAGAGCCCCGGAGTCTGCTGATTCGAAAAGAGCGGCGAGTCCAAGCTTCCCAAGAAGCGGAGAAAAGATCACCACCCTTGACCAGGGAAGACTCAGTCCGCGAACTCCGCACTCCCCAAAATCGCCGAAAATCTCCCCGAAGCACGTGGCGAAATCAAGTAACGCGAATATAGTTGCTGCAAAGTCCGATTCCGGCCTATCGTCGATGAGCGGATGGAGTAGCCTCGATAAATCTCCAGGATCGCCGAAAAGTTCGATAAATAAAATGCTGACTTCGTACTCGGTGGACCACAGTAGATCGGGGTTAATTCCAACGACGCAGACGTTACGGGCCTCTAGTCCTATACCCCCTCTTCCAGAAAAAACCCCAATTTTCACGCAGGAACCACTATATGATACTCCCGAGGGAAGAGACGCTTTTGCCAGTTCCTCCCTATCGAACGCTCACTCTACCACTAACGCGTTGTCGACAACGATAAATCATTTGTCCGCGTTTACTGCCGTCAAGTCGCCCTGCTCCTCACAAGACGACTACAACTTTGTGCCTCCGCCAGCCCCGAGTTCCGATAACCCCAGTCCAAGTCCTAAACGACGAGGCCAGAGACAGCAAAGTTTGCAGCACACTTACGACACAGTTCCTACCGGCACCAGCGTCGACTTTGTTTATCGCTCGGAACAACCTGCCATATATTCCGTGGCTGGTAGCAATCGCCAGCAAGTTATTACTAGCGTTTACACTAGTGGCTCTGGACCGTACATGTCCCGGACAATAGATGCAGAGAATTATCCTGAAATTTTAGAACAATACTCAAACTACCCTGAAGATTATAATCTCCATCCTTATCCAGCCTCTACCATCACCAGCAGCAGTTCTCACGGTAAAAAACCAACGAGAGCGATGTCCTACGGTGACGGAATGATGAATCACGAAGGCTACAAAACTGCTATGTACAGAACCATGTTCCCGACAGGCAACATTACCGACGCTCTCTCGTACTATCCTACCAGTGCAAATCTTCCACGAACTGAGTCCAACGATAACTCTTGGCTTAGTTCGATGGAGGGACAAATACCCCACGACTCTACCTCGTCGAGCATTCGCTCACTCACTTCGGATGGTAGTTACGCTCAAAGTCCATACACGGACAGAAGGTATCCGAATCCACCCGCCTACCAATCACAGCAATATCACGCTTACGGGAATCAAATGTACCCGCAGAATTATATGCAGCAGCAGCAGCAACAACAACAACAACAACAACAACAGCAGTATCAACACTATGGACAAAGACTGACCCATTCGGAAAGCGTGCAACTGGTGGATGGTTATCAAAGACAGTGGCAAAGGGAACATCAGTACCTTCAAGATGTCGAAACACCGAGAATATCTGGCCATGAACAACAGCAAGTCCAACAAGGAGATTACTACGATACATCTGGAGTCATCGTATCGCAGTCGGGCTACATCAGCATATCCGCGGATATAAAAGACCACGAGGAACCGAAAGCGTCGAAAAAAGTTCGAAGAGGAGCTTCGTTGAAAAGTGCGATGAGTTCGATGAGCAACTGGTTGCCAGACTTGCATCTCAGCAAACGATATAGAAGCCAGTCGTTACCGGGAGGTGTTAGAAGGGAAGACTTAGACATGCCTCCGGATGGTGTTCCCCAACAACGGCCCCCTGCGGAAGCATCGGGAAGAGGACGAGGACGTAGCGGACAAGCAACACGAAAAAAGAAAAAACACACTTTAGTCTCTACGGTATCGGGAATTCTGCAGAAAGCCAAACGCAGGGGTCATCCAGCACAGTCACTGTCAGATCCTGAACAGTCGGAGACTGAATGGAGCAGTGGGCGTCAAAGTGGGATGTCGGAAGATGAGGATAGCGCACTTTCAGATGCTACCCAAGATACCGCCTTCTTTGCAAAGGTCAAATCGAGTGGTAAAAGAAAGCAGAACCAACAGCAAGTCCAGCAACATCAACAGCACCAACAAGCCCAACAGTTACATCAGCAACAACAGCAGACGTTACAACAGCAGAAGGAACTCATTCAGCAACAACAGAATATCCAACAGCAGCAGCAAATCCTACAACAGCAAATACAACAGCATCAAGAACAACTTCAGCAACAAGTGGCTCAGGAAAATGTGGTCAAAGAACGTAAACCAGACGGCAGTGAACACGAGTTTTCGGACAATGTAGCAGGAGAAGAAGAGGCGTCCGGTAAAAGCACTGGTTCCGGATCAGGTGGATCGTCAATATTCGCAACTGTAGGTGACATCAAGAGATCAGCGGGCAGCTCTGACGAGGCACCGAACGAAAAGGCGCCAAAGTTACCGCCGGTTACACTCATGGGTGGGGCAAGTATGGAATTTGCGGTATCGAGAGCGTTGGGCAAGTATCGTCAAAGGCAGTCTTCCACTGTCTCTGACGACCAGGCGACAAACGACGATATAGGACTTGACAAAAAGTCTGACGACGGTTTGATTCAACCGTTGGACACGAACTTTGAGTACACTGAAGAAGCTGTCTCCGAGAGGGAAGAGAAACCTGGTATCGCGAAACCTCCAGAACTGGTGACGAGCATATCCGAGGAAGCTCCGCCGTCCGAGGGCAGTCCTTCGGCATCCAGCTTAAGAGGACATACGACGAGCGGGAGTCGTTTCCTTCCGAGGCATCAGCAGTCTCTCGAAATTCCTTGGGGGCGAAGCGGCGAGGCCGACGAAGACAACCGGAGCACGCATTCATATCGAAGTACGTCCCGGGTGTCCTCCAGGAGACAGAGCACCGAGGATTCCATAGATTCTGAGGATGAATGGTACTGCTACGAGCTGAGGAAACTTGAGGAACTCGAGAGACAGTCGCAGATGGAAATAGAGATGGGCGTTATACGGGAACCCGATGAGATAGAACCCTTCGAACCGGATGAGGACGTCAAGGAGAGGATGTCTTTCGTCCTCCGCGAACTCAGACTGAAGGCTCAACCGAAGGAGGAAGTTCTCAGCAAGGAGGAATACGCTCGGAACGCGAGGATGAACGGCACAATGAGAGATCACGAGAGGGAACGAGAGATGGAGAGATCGCGGGATCGGGACGAGAGACCGATACCTAAACGAAAGACGGCGGAAAGCGTCGAGACTGTATTTGCCAGGGTGACGGACTACCATACCTGGGCTCACGAAGAGGAAGTCAGACGAGAGGAGAGAATTGAACCACCCGAAGAAGGATCCTCCGGAGAAACATCCGGTCCTGATAGTCCCGGCCACTCGATGGACGAGGAGGAAGACGAACTTCCAAACGAAGAACAATCCAGAAGGAGTTCCAGCGGGTCCACCCTTCGCCATGGTGAAAAACATCTTCCGGGATCAGACTCGCTGTCCAGAGAAGGTAGCGTAAGTGTACCACCTAGTGAGGTATCCGTCAGTATCCCTGGGGGTTGGGATTCAGAGAGCACTGTCTTAGAAGGTGATAGAGAGGACGCTGAGAGTGAGGAAACCGGGACAACGGCAACCCTGAGTCTCCCAAAGATCAAAATTGACTCCTCATCGTGCGGGAGTTCAGACACAACGCTCAAGGAGGGTCAGGCAAGTCCTGGGCCCCCAGCATCCAAGTGGAAACTCCTGAAGGCATTGAAGGAACGAAAGGCCGAAGACAAGCTAAAGGAGGTCGAAGACGCAAAGACCCAAGAAACTACAGTCACCCATCCGCCAACGGCAGTGAGTATCATGATCAAGTGAGGGCACGAAAACCTATGTAAGGTATATTCGCGATTCAGTTGGGCTAAAATTTAATACCTATACCTACGTATCAATACCTTTTTCTTTTGATTCTCATAACTCAGTTGCCGTTGGCTATTCAGGCCCAAGACTATTGGTAAAATAAAGTTTCACTGTCTCTTGTATTCCTAAAAATCGGTCTCCGCCCAACAAATCTCGAATTCACCTTACATGCGCGCAGCTATATCTATATGCGCAAAAATAAAAATGACTACGACGTTAAAAAAAAAAAAAAAAAATTCTAGCCAGTAGTAGAGGTAACAAAAACCAGTCAATACATAATTTATCGATAGTTGGTTAACTATGCATTATACATATATCGATTGATGTTGTTTATCTGTCATATACGGACACTTTATCGCGTCGATCATTATTCGACATGAGAAAAAAAAAAAACGTACGCCTGTAAACTGAAGGTATACATATATATATATAAATAATATACAAATGAACTAGTCAATTTAAAGAAGCACCATAGACGCTTTGCGAAGCAATATTTCTAAAAGCCTAAACAATGACTATCGATACTAATCCCCAGTATCGATCATATGAGTGCATATAGGATAGGTAATTAACTATAATATACACATATTATATATAAATATACATATATATAAATATATTATACCTGTTATAATCGTAGGAAAGGTTTCATGGCTGTAGTTTAGGTGTAAGTAGGCGGTATCTACCGCACCTATATACCTAGATATATATGCTTTAAGGACGATATCTTCGAATGCAAATGTTAATCGACCTAGAGGTGATATTTGAAGGACGCCGTTTTTAGCAGCGAATTTTGAACAATTGGATTCGAAGTATCAGAAAATTCACGCACATCGAATCATTCGTAACACCATTCACTCTATTCACTCGCACTCTTTACGCACAAAAATTTCAAATGTGAAATATTGTTGGAAATAACCGTACGATGTGTTGAGAAAATAATAATAATAATAATCATAATAATAATAATAATCGATGTGATATATATAGTCTCATAATAAAAGGGGATATTATGTTATCGATACGATCTTACTTGAATACGTGATGTGTGTCGGTAAAACATATCTGACTATAGAGCAGGGACACGATTTTGACCGCTTTCGATAGCCGATGTTTTAGTTCTACTTTAATTTAAGCCAATCAATCAGTCGCGCTGCGATAGCCATGGAAGGCTTGAAAATTAAAAAATTCGATCACGTCGCGTAGAAGTAATCGAACGAAATTGTATACGATCACAATGAGATAGATTATTATTTAATTGTGCATAAAAGCGTTAAAATATTGGCGCGTACGCGTCCAGTTGCAATTATATTACGAATAACTCTATTCTTCTTGACGCGTGAATGAAATTTTTTTATCGATTCGACGAACACCGATAGAAAAAAAAAAAAGAAAAAAAGAATGTAGAAAACCAAATCTCGTTAGGTTAATGACAAAAATCAAATTAGGGCTTGTAAAAAGCGAACTCCCCGTATTACCTACCCTCGTCTTACTTCTGGGTAGCAAAGAATCCCTCGTCCTTAACAATATAGTCGGAAATTTAAGTCGATTGTGTCAAACGTTTGAAAAGACGACAACAGTGGTTCGTCCGACCCTTGGCTTCCCTTATCGTCCGTTTGACGCCCGCTCCGTTCCGAAGCGATTTTTCCTTTTTCATTTTTCCAATTTTCTTCTCTATTTCAGTCTTATCTTTTTGACTTTGCTTACGGACTACCGGGGGTAACTTTATTCGGCGTTAATTCCTATAACTGGGAGTTAGAGAGTTTAAATTAACGCTTATACATCGTACGATTATTTCCACACCAAACATCTTGTAATTCAATTCTGTGCGAGCACTTCCGCGCCGCATTTCATGAACCCATTTGATGTTTTAGAATTTAAAAAAAAAAAAAAGAAAAAAAAAAATGAAAATACATGCTTCCGTATCTAAAGACTTGCTCTAGACTAGCACAGTGTATAGTATCGTGCGTAACTAACTTTGTTGTATTCGATGTTAGGATTATTATGAAAAAAAAAAAACGAGTATTACAGGCAAACTAATCGATAAGAAATTATTAATTAACATTTCGCGTATAAGCTCCGTTACTATTGCACATAACCGCAGTCACTCGCAACCAATTTACCACAGCTTTTTTTTTTTTTTAATAACAAGACGTTTTGCAATGGCACAAAAATTAACCCGGCCACATAATGCGTCGTACAAGGCGGTGAGCTACGGAATATCTATTCCCATGCTCAAACGCAACTATACTATAACTATATTAAATGTAAATCTATCAAGTAACGCTGCTTAACATTGCACCGATGCAAAAAATTAGGAGATTATTCGCGAATTAAGAAGAAAATAAATAAATGAATAAATAAATAATAAAATACATAATAATGCGACTATAGTATATAGGTAGTATAGATGATTGATATTGATTCGTTACTTCGAAATTTAAATCCGTAGCAGTATTTCTTGGCTGTCGTAGTTTTTAAAATTACTCCTAAATTATGGCAGATATCCAAGTGAATCTACTACCAGTATTATTGATATTATTACAATCGCATCTCTTCGCAAGACCCTCCCGCTGCTTCATAGAAACGTTTCACCTCCGTTGAGCTGGTGAGCTTACCCCCAACCAAGAACCTCAAAAGCACGTCTGGAGTTTGGTCAAGAGAGCTTCGAGGCTATGGGCTCAGAATCAAATTGTATATCAGGCTTAAGATGTGTATATTCGATGTGGGATTTTGGGGGTGCTGCAGTACAACGTTTATCATAATCCTGACTCCCTTATAAACCTTATATGCCTTGTCACCGGTCTTAACGAGAGATACGATAGTATAATCATTTCTATTATCTCCGTTGCTGCTATCATCATTAGCCATTACCATTATCATTAAAAGCCGAATATTTTCATTACGTAGTAGCAACAATTCTGTAATATGATGTTATAATTTATAAAATATTTTATAGGCGCGTGGGGTTGGGGTAATCGCGTAACGTGACTAGTATTACGATACTTTCTCTAGTAGTAACCATACCAATACATATAAACTGTACCATTTTCAAATGAAATTTAATACAGTGATGGTCAAATCGACGACGCGGACTCTTCGTAGATGTACACCTAAAACAAAAATAGTCAGGAAACCGGTTGAACTGTTGGCCAACCCTAAAACTTCCCGCTATGTGTCAAATACGTTACAATAAATTGATACTGTTGTGTTTATAATACATGAAAGAAGGTTATAAGTAGATATGGTTAGTTTTCCGTATACAAATTCTTTTCCGTCTGATTTTCAAAAATCGAGTTTTTGTCAAATGTCAAAGTTTCGAGGTTTCAGGGAGTTATATTTAAT
The DNA here is from genome assembly GCA_949628255.1 of Macrophya alboannulata. Classification (NCBI taxonomy): domain Eukaryota; kingdom Metazoa; phylum Arthropoda; class Insecta; order Hymenoptera; family Tenthredinidae; genus Macrophya; species Macrophya alboannulata. The sequence continues at coordinate 14,720,381 of OX451209.1, forward strand.
GTCAGAAGATATCGTTCAGTCTGTATGTTTATCTGCAAAATTTTTAATAGTTTCTAAACAATTTGACAGATTCGACATTGAGTGATTCGAGATCAACTCACGTCTATCAAAAAAAAAGAAAAGACATTTTTGTCGTGCAATATCTTTTAAACTAATCGGTCGATTTTGATGAATCTTGCGACAATCGAAAGGGCTATCCAAGACCTAAATCTGATTAAGTTTTGAGACTAATCGCACGAACAGTTTAAGTTTTCTGCGCTAAAACCATGATTTTTTTTTTTTTTTTAATTTTTATCTTCGAATAACTTTGAAACTACTCGACCGATCGACTCCAAAATCTACTCAGATCTAAGTCTTGATAACCCTTTTGATCGCCGCAAGAACTATTCCAATCGGTCAATTCGTTCTGAAGATATCGTACGATAAAAATTTTTTTACACACACACGGACGTCCATCCAAAAATAGTCAAAATAGCTTCCTGGGAACCCAAAACGTCAAGATCTGATAAAAACTCGATTTTCGAAAATTGGACCGAACCCAATAACTTCCCTTGTTTTTGAACATTTCCAATTTTCACAGCGGGAAGTTAAAAAAAAAAAAATGAAAGATTTCATTTCGATTACGATAGCTGTGTTCGAATGTTGGTTTATATCTCATGCCATAAGATTCAAATAAAAATAATAACAGACACTTTCTTAACTATTGATCTATGTATGTAGTATACTTTATAAGTAGATATTCAGTCTTGGCATATCACAGCAGCCCGACTACGTCTTCCGCTAAATATAACCTGCTTTGAAATGTATATGGTATAATTGCCTATATACCAGCTACGAGGACGAGTTTCAGCTCGCGTTTTCTCACGTGAATTAATTAAATTTCATTCGAAAAATAATTTTGAAAGCATTCCGGCATTAAATGGGCTCTACGTTTCTACCGCCCCTGGCAAACAGGAAAAATAAATAAATAAATAAATAAAGAAATGAGAGAAAAAAAAAAAAAGTAAATACTTTCGATAAGCTTTTGGTAAATGAGGAGACCAACAATTTCACACTTTTATACAAACAATTTTTTGCGCCTATAAATAATATAACTTCGTGTACTTTATAATTAGTATTTATCGTTCGTACATACTTTTCGACTATATACATATATATTTACACATATAAATTTAATATACATAGATGAATAACGCATTAACAAAAAATACAAAAAAAAAAAAAATACAAAAAAACAAAAAACTTTTTTTTCATCGTTTTATTTAACACTTTAAATTCATTTTTCGTATAATTAAACAAGGTATAGCTATTTCTTATCTTGAAACGATATGTAAGTAGCAGCGTCTGTGTCAATTAATAAATTACAATATAACCGTTAAATAGTGTCCAGTCTCAAGTGTTTGAAATTTAAATATGAATTTCTGTAATCACGCGTAATTAAATTTGAGAATACATACTGTAATTAGGATTATTTCACCTTTATAGATGTATTATATTTGCGTGAAATACAAAAAGAAAAAAAAAAAAACGAAAAAAAAGGGAAACACAATATGGGATAAAGAACTGTGACGCCTGTTATACTATAATCTCAAAATTCCGAACCTACTGAATATAATGCCTATACAGTATAATCAAATCCTGACAGAATGAGTCTAATCTACAGAATAAAATCTACAGCTGCGTTAAAATTCGAAATCATCTTTCCATAACCGACAACGTTTATAGCTTGTCAAGATTTAGGATAAGCCCTTGCGTTACAGCATTTTGCGTACACAGATTTTACGGTTGAAAGTGGCAGATCCGTCAAAGGCTGCGATTGCGTGCGGTTTTTTTTATTCTGATTTTGTTTTTTTTCTGGTTTTTCACTATTATCTCTCGTTCCCGAGAGTCGGGTCAATATCAATGAATAGACCCGGGTTTCAAACGGTTTCAAAAAAGAAAAAAGAAAGAAAAATCCACGTAACTATTTGCAGAAGCTGTCAAAATGAAATTTGTTAATTAATTGGGTACGAGAGAGCGTGAAGATATTTAATTAGAAAACGGTCAGTCGCTACATTAAAATTTACGGGCAAATAATTAACGCTGAAAATGATACTTAGTATAAAATAATTGGTAGAGCCATGGGACTGTGTTCTTAGCAGAGTTGGGTTCTAAAAGGCTCGGGATAAAAAGTGAGCAAAGTTTAAATTGCAACGATGGAGAAAGACGAAAAAAAAACCCTATTAATTAAAAGGTTTTGTAGTAATTAAAAACTTCACGCATCTGAAGATTTTAACTCAATTCGAGATTATCACAGTGGTGGAGAATTCTAATTCACCCTAACTTATTCACCTATAGGTATACTCAATTCATGCCCGAACTATACCATTCAGGATTCGGAAAACTTAAATCTTACCCAAATCGTACATTACACAAAATATACATGGGGCATTCTATACCAACTCGACCTGGCCGTGACCCTCGAACTCTCACATTTGGTCCGCGATTTTTTGTATCATTCTTCTGGCTCGAAATAGCATCTAGAATTTTTTTCAGATTTTACAAAATAATTTTGAACGCGTCATGAATTTTTCAAGTTTTTTTTTTCGACACCTCGATGGCCGCGGTGATCGGAAAATCTGAACAAATTCTCAAAACTTCTGTGTCCGAAATGGAAATTTTTCACCCAATATTCAAAATGTCTGGGCTTTTGCTCCAACCTGTTTTTTTAGATTTTTGGACGAAAATAAGTGAATAAAAATTAGAAGCAGAGGTCAATTTCCCGTTGACTGTTGCTTGAATTTTTTTATGCATACTACCGGATTTTCGAGAATTTTGATCAGATTTTTCAGAAGTATATTATATTTAGAATTGACCTCTGCTTCTAATTTTTATTCACTTATTTTCGTTGAAAAAGCTAAAAAAACAGGTCGAAGCAAAAGCCCAGACATTTTGAATATTGGGTCAAAAATTTTCATTTCGGACACAGAATTTTGGAGAATTTTTCAGATTTCTCGATCACAGCTATCGAAGTGTTAAAAAAAACCTAAAAAATTCACGAGATGCTCAAATTAAAATTGAAAAATCTGAAAAAAATTCTAGTTACTATTTGGAGTCAGAAGAATGATACAAAAAATCGCGGATCAGATCTGACAGGTCGAGGGTCACGGCCGGGTCGAGTTGGTATGGAATGCCCCATATATAATATATACATATGAAAACGGGTGCAGTTGGGCGCGTTTTTGTGCCTACCGAAAGCTCATGTAAAATCAAAAAACGCCCGTGGGCGAGGCGCGTTCGTAAATGGAAATGGAAAGTGAAACACCGTGAAAACTCGGGACAGATGCCTTCCTCCACTTTTTCCATTTTCACCTCTCTTTCATTTCTTTACCTTATTTTTTTCTTTTTATTTTTTTTTTTCTCCTTTCCTTCATCACTTCTCTTCTGCTCGTTTGAGATTGCAAAGAAAGTTTGAACCGAGACTTCCTTTCGTTGTAAAATTTGCTCACCCTGCAGCAACGCTCCACGTTCCACCACGTTTCCCTTTCCACGACATTTTCACGTTTTATACGTTTCGCGTTCAACGTTTTCCACGTTCTCCGCACCGGGCGTTATTTACACTCGTAGACTGAACCAGAAACCAGAAACTGCAGAACACGAAATCTGACCAGAACCACATACAAAACATCATGCACCCCCTATACGGTTGCAAAACACGACGCGATTTCAATCAGCAAACTTTTTCACTCCATATATTGCTTCCAAAGCTCGTGTATATACGTATAAGCGGCTTAATCTATCTTCCGAATAAGCAAACCTCATTAAAACACCGTCTCATATCTCTGAGTACCTCACAAAATTTCAATTGCCAAGACGAATTCAGAGTAACTCCTGCTTAACTCATACATGTACATACGTACCTATATATACATACATATACGTATATATGTAAGATATACATAATATACGAAAACGGATTACGTATACGCAACGCGTCTTTAAACCGGATATATATAGATTAATACGTTTTGCTTCAGACTTCTCTCGAATTAAAACAGTTTCAATTTCGCCTGAAACCGACGCTTTTCAACAAACACCACTCTCACACACACACACACACACACACATATAATGTATAATGTATATCGACACAAGTTGTACTTATACAGTTGCCGTGAGATTAGCCGCGACAACGGGATTTACAACCACGCAGGTGTAGAGCATAATTATACACACACTATACGTTATCGTTACACATATGGGTCAGCCACATATCATATGCACGCAGGCAAACAAAACACGCACATATATGCGACCTCCAAACTAAAAAAAAAATGAAAAAAATGAAAAAAAAAAAAACCTAACCATAAGCCGTTGTAATTATATTCGTGTACGGGTAAAAATGTATTATTATACATATATGTACGCGTGGGAGGCTTTATTCGTATAAAGATTTTTCTTCAGACCTAAGGTCAGTGAAAGGATAATCATGTAATATCAGTTATATCGTTAATTAATTGTTTGATAATTTTTTCAAATAACATTCGTGGATATTGGAATTACAACGACGCGGGGGTATATTGATAATGAACGAGTATAATTTCTGTACCATGTTATATACAGGTATATATACCCGTACGGGTTAATTTAATGATATTCATTTTGACGACACTGTTTTCGTGCGAGCATCGAATAAATCAATTAAACAGCTTGAATACGGAGAGACTAATTACCTACTCCCGTTTGTTTATTCACGTTATGGTAGATTCACGGTTATATTGCTAAGTATGCAAACATGTACGGCTAAAATAATATATTATAATGAAGAGGCAGTATATATATACCTTCCAACCTACCTACCTATCCACCTATCTAGCCTGTCAACTGGATGAAACTGTATCTAGGTATAGCAACGAGGAAAACTTTTGCCATTAATTTATCACAAGAAAGACTAGTTAATTTTAAGTGGCAATATATGCCTCTCGCTTCGCTCGTCGTTCGGTATATATGTATATAAAACTTTGAATTATTTCGAAGTTTATATACTATATACTACATATGTATAGATACATATATGTTCATATAACGACAGAAAAATGTTTCTAATCGAATGAAATTGAATCGGAAAAAAAAAAAAATATTCCCGAATCATGTCTATATGAAATTATTAACAAGCGAAGTTTTAAGGTTATTTATAATATCAAGAGACTCGGTAGAGTCTCGCGCCAAGTACATTAAAAAGAATTTTTAACGCACGGCGCGAGACTCGACCCGAGTCTCTATACCCGCATGAGAGCTCTACAGCCTATACGGCGATTGTATTATCCTTATATTTTCTGACTCGAGTTACACACGAGATTCAAATATTTATCTCCGAATATGGCTTCAAATAGCTTTCATTTAAGCCCAATTTTTATGCAATCGGTGGACGGAGAGCTGAGATATAATATTCCGATTTACCGAAATGCTCAATTCGATCAAGAATTTTCGTCCTCTCCGTCTCCATCGTCGTCGTCGTCGCCATCCAGCAGTGTTGCCAGTACCGCTCGGAACGAAGTAGCCACGCCGTGGCGCGCGTATAACCCCCAAGTAGCCTATCAGGCGGGAAATTTTTAAATCAAGAGTCTCGCGCCAAGTACATTAAGAAGAATTTTTAACGCGCGGCGCGGGATTCGGTCGAGTCTCTATACCCGCATGAGAGCTCTACGGCCTATGTGGCGATTTTACACGGAGAAAAGATTATAGCGAAATTTCCCATGGATTTCCCATAGATGAATGAGGAAATTTGTACGTTTCAAACAGCGAGCGTCGTGGATCGAGTTTTAATTGAGTATAACTCGAAAACTATATACATCATACAAAAAAATGCGAAGAATAAAAAAGTTTCAGCCTGAAGTAAACTTCAAAGTGATGACATACAAAAAATATTGGGGGTTCCGTAAAGTTGAAAAAAAAATTATACTACAATTAGTGTTAAAAATTTCTCAATAACCACGTCTTTTGGGGTTAAAAGTTTCAGAGAATATTCTTCTATTTAATGCACTTGAGGCATATAAGGCCCACCTTATTTCAAATTGCTTTATATCATTTTTACTTAAAGATAATTATCTCATGAAGGTGGCAAGTGTTGCTTCTTATAATTTCAAACATACATTTCAATGAATAATATGTCTTTATGCCTCGTAATTTTGATTATAATATAAAAAAAATAATGCTTAACAAGGCCTGGGTTGTTTCTCAAGGCCTAAGCCTTTTTCATCTTTTCGGAAAACCATGAAACTATTATGAATAATTTTCTAATTAGATTTAAAGTGTAAGCACTCATCAATTTATACTTATATTAGGTATATCATTTGTACAAGAATGATATTTCCAAACAAGATTGACTTTGAAGAAGGAACAGGCTTTACTATGCGATGCACATAGGCCTTATTATCCGCACTTTTCTAATAATAATGTAATAAGAAGTATTAAGGATATAGTTTATACTGGATTGGTGTTAGCTGTGAATTTTCATTTTTTATGTTCCCTTTAATAACTAATACATTCACACTATTGTAAGTCCAGTATTTTTGAGATAGGCTTCATTATACTCTAGGCCTGATTACCCTTCGGTACCTTAGTGTAAGAAGCACGTGCACAAATTTTATTATGGAGCCAGATTTAGCTTAGAAGATATGAATCTTCTACTGAATTTATTTCGAAAAAAAACCAACAACAAAAACTTTGTATCACAAGGACTTCGTATCGACTGATAAAATCTTTAAAAACCGTTAAATAAACAGAACTTTATAATCTGTACTTTCATTCCTTCAATTTCGCAGAGTGCTGAAAAAGTTGTATTTTTGGTTCGAAATGAATTCGGTAAAAAATTCATATCTCCTAGACGAAATCTAGCACCACGATAAAATTTATACCCATTCTTTTTACACTATAAAGGAATATTCTCTGAAATTTTGAGCAATGAAAAACGTATGGTTGTTGAGAAATTTTCAAAACTTATTTTATGTATAATTATAATTTTCTTTCAACTTTCCGGAACCCCCATATTTTTTTGTCTGTCATCGCCTAGTCATCACTTCAAACTGAAACTTTTTTATACCTAACATTTTTTGTGAGATGTATAGTTTTCGAGTTATGCTAAATTGAAACACGGATATTGTCGATTTCCGCATATATCGGATCAGCTGCTAACGTCTGAACGTTTTTTAATAAAAATCCATAAAAATTCATACGTACTCTTATCAAGTGCCACAAACCTTTTTTAAACCTTGAACCAATTTTTAGAGGATCAAAATGTATACAATTCATCATGAACAAGACTAAGTACGAATCGAGATGGTACAAAAAGTAATGAAATCCCCCCCCAAAAGCACCTCTGGTGCAAAAACCGTTCGCCAAGTACATTAATGTGATACTTCCCACAAAAATAGTTTGCAGCCATTTTATCTACAAAAGTATTGAAACCAATGGACGTTACCAAGTACAAATAAATTTGCTCCCAATTAATTTCTGAATGTGATCCAGTCTTAGTTTTCGGTAGGAATTTACGATTCGATATATATAATGTGGGTAACACGTAATAAAATGCGACATACGAACTCACAAGAAAAGATCAATCAAAATTAAAATTAGGAAAAAACAAAGAAAAGAAGAAAAAAATTGGAGGTAGTGGTACTTGGCGGGCATTTTTGTAAAAATTAGAAGAAAATATAAATGCCCGCCAAGTACCACTACCTCCAATTTTTTTCTTCTTTTCTTTGTTTTTTCCTAATTTTAATTTTGATTGATCTTTTCTTGTGAGTTCGTATGTCGCATTTTATTACGTGTTACCCACATTATATATATCGAATCGTAAATTCCTACCGAAAACTAAGACTGGATCACATTCAGAAATTAATTGGGAGCAAATTTATTTGTACTTGGTAACGTCCATTGGTTTCAATACTTTTGTAGATTAAATGGCTGCAAACTATTTTTGTGGGAAGTATTTAATAAACTACTATAATACTCACCAGAAAAGAAAAAAAAAAAAGAATTAAGATATTACCAGGCTGGAAATGTCAATTATAGTATCGAAGAAGTTACTCGCATATGGGACGGTTAAAAAAATATTCAAGTCCAAACGTACCTAAAAAGTAAAAAAAAAAATCTGCGCTCTGTAGCTCTGAACCTGAATATATAACATTCAAAGCCAGTTAAGCACAAAACCTTGATGTATTCGTAAGTTAAAATAAAGTCTATTATTTATTTATTTTTTTTGTTTATTCTCCCCTCCAGTTGCTAATAATTGTGATAAGAAGTAAAAGAAGAAAGAAAAAAAAATTAGTAAAAATAAAATTGTCCATCACGCAATCCCTTCACTAGCTTTGAGCCTTGAGAAAAACCTGCATTATATATCATCTTTCCATATCACTAACATTGTACTACATTAGATGTCATATCATTAAATCATCGATCGAAGTTATTGGCTTGATATAGAAGTTAGAATATTAATTAGAATGTTTAAGCTACATATATATATATACATACCTATATATATTTAGAATGTGAATAAGGCCTAACAGATATAACTGAACCAATTTCATTATAAGTGTTGCTTGTCAAACGTATATTTATAATTGTACAAGAAGTGATGCTGAATATATTTATTTATTCTCTCCTAATTAATTTCAAAAACATCTTGAACCAAAGAAGACTCGAAATATTTATTTCAATACTACATATATATATATATACGTTTAATAATTTTCATTCCAACGTTATTATTTTCATATCGCCCAAAAGGTTTTCTTATATACATAAAGCAAAGCATATCATTCGCTCTCGCGTATTTAGATAATTTAATTAATATATATCAGCATTATATCATAGCTAGAAGTACTTCAAAGAGGAAATCATATCAAAGTACGAATTACTCATAGGAATTGAAAATCATTTGTAATATTATTCACACGTCGAACCGAGCGAAAGTGGAGGAAAATCGAAGTGCATCCGCTCTATAATCATAAACGCGGGTCTTCTTTGAGAAATATGTTTTTGAGAATATAACCCACATTTCAGTGGTATGACGAGTATAAAAAATACATCGAAGGACGTTCTTCCAGCAGGAATATATAACTTTAACGGAGAAAAAAAAAAAAATGATGAAAAAAAAGAGAGAACTTCGCTGATGATAATTAGCTGAAAACAAAAAATAAAATACCTAATCACATGTCACGAGACTGTTTTTTTTTACTCACGAAATACCTGTGGGAACTAATTCTAACACTTGTTACGCTGTCTATAAGTTTATCTATCTATATATATTATATATAATATCAACGACAAAGATTCTACGTCTTAAAACATATATTTATATGTACTGTTAAACCGTACCCTTTTGTTTCGCGAGGTAAGAGGCATGAGATTCCCAAAATTTGAGTGCTCCATAAAGGAAAGAAAAAAAGGAAATAAAAGAAGAAGATAAGAAAGAGAAAAAAAAAAACGAATAAGTCACCCGACAATCCGCGAAGGATCTAGTCCTTTGATGGTCAGGTTTATATCACCGATCCCACCAGCCTTTATCTCGGTCCTCGAACCTCGCGAAGATGAAAAAAAAACGTCTATATATATAATTATATGTAACCGAGTGATTTGGGCGAATTTCAAAACTGCATTTCGTTCCCGGAATACATATTCAAATTTCGGTCACAAAGGATGGGGGCTAAAAGCTCTGTTCAATTTGATAATACATTTATGTATATAATAATATACGCGATACAGATTTGCCTAGACTCATCGTCGTCCTAAATTAACGAAATGCGGAATTTAGAAATCCCCCGATTATTCATTTATCTATATTACATACGTCGATCTGTCTATCTATGGCAAAACATTGTGCGTATGCGGCCACAGAATCAAACAACGTGGCACGTACCCTATACCTATACAACCCCTTCATCCTCAACGTTATCTACGTTGCAGTCGTGGCAGAGAATTACTAAACGTGCACTGTTTCTTCGGTGCAAGGTGACTTGATAGACTATAGCTACTCATATTTGTTATAGGTATATGTGTATACATACATATCCATCACTGGCGAAATGAAAATTAAATTTATTGTCCCATTGCTTAGATACGGTCTTGGTTGTGGCGCTATAAAACAGTTTTATATGTATGGAATAAAATTTTTACGACTTTTTTAAAATAATACCGCCCATTCAGCATCGATGAATCTTATAGATGAAAATGTGTTTTTTTATTTTCCTTTTTGGGGTTCAACTTTTTTTTGTTTTTCATTAACAAATGCCTTCAGAGTACCCAAATAATTCTGGCTCTATAAAAGTAACGTGTGCATTTTTCGTTTTTTTTTTTTTTTTTTTCTTTTTTCTGTCTTCAATTTTTTCGGAAACGTTCCGACATTATAGAATTCGATTAACGCATAACTTTTTCGTTCTGAGTCTGATTTGTTCTAATTCTGAATCGCCAGGTTGGTCACCTTCCGGAGAACAGTGCACTCAATAATATTGATAAATATTTCATATCCGATCGCTGTGTCGTGATATACCTAGTGAATATCTATGATAAACAGTAATGACGTTTCTGCCCGATTGCCGACTGCCTATAACTCTCAGAAACAAAATTCATGTTTCATTGCCGGCCTGGTATCCTGTTTTTAATTTTGTTTAAAAAAAAAAAAAAAAAAAAAAAAGGGAAATCAATCTTGCAATGTACAACGTGTAATCGTCCGCTTCGCAATCTTTGGAGTGCTCTAAGATTTACGAAGACGCTCGGTCTAACAATCTTAAGAAAGAAAGAAAGAAAAAAATCATAAAGTTAGGCACGCGAGGAATAGAAAACGCTGTTATATACTCTAGTCGGCAATCGTATATGAGTCGCGGATAAAAAAGCTCCATAGCTCTTCTGTGGCCGCATGTTTCTAATAAGACTGTATACTATTATTTGTATGAAAAAAAAAATACCATTTCATTCTAATTTATATTTTATCGTTTATCAATTTTTTTTTTTTTTATTATTATTTATTGTTGCTAGCTTGTTGTAATAAAATTGTTTTTTTGTTTGTTAGAATGGCAGTGGAGCTGGAGGCGATGCGAGTGGACGTAGCAATGGGTAAGTCGTATATACGTTATGATTATTTAGTATAAAATTCTAAATTATCCTCATTCATCAAGTTTCCCCATTCGCATATAATATGAAACGAAATTTCGTACATAAATATACATGTATATAATAGGCATATAATTATATACAAGCGGAATATTTTAAATATTCATAAAGCAGGAACGTCCGAGGCCCTGGTTTAACTGACGTTTGAGAGGTCAACGCGAGGCTAGCTGACTTGAGTTTACAATAATAAGGAGAAGCAAACGTTTGTTTGGGGAGGGAAGCGGGATTGTTTTTGTTCGTATGTAAAGCGACCCTCCAGGGTTTTAAACACATTTCTGGACAAGACCAGGCTTAGCCTAGGGGCTGCAGGGTTTTATACGGACTCTCGAATCTCGAAGCCAGATACGCGGCGTCGACACTTATTAGGCTTGATTAGTTTTTTTTAAATTTGAAGGTATACGTAATTAACAGACAATGTCCCGAAGATATATTCTCCCGTACGTTAATGAATAACTGATGAAAACCAATCCGCTGCACAACGTACGCTGATACCAGGACATCAGAATATAGACATTGCTATTGTAGCCTGTTAAGGTATTCGTGGTGTAACCTAGATTCGATATATACCAACTATAATCCCATAGGACTGATTGTGAGCAATCGAAATTAACGATAAGGCGATGGTAAATTTAGTCTCAGAGTTGAGACATCGGCGGGTTTGCAGGGCCACTTAGAGACTAGGCGAGGCTATCTCCTTGCAATCTCTAATGCCGTTAGCCGTTAGCTTCTGTCTGAATACCGGGCATAGAATACAAAGCGGGTTCGTGTCTCGTATATATATCAACCTCGGCATCCCACAAGCAAGCCACAAGCAAGCCTCTCCGTTCTCTTATACATATGTATAAAATACGCGCAATTCAGTTGGTCGCCTCGTTCTAAGCGGACGAAATTTATTCCCGGTTTGCATGCCATCCCGGAGCGTCGCGTCGCTTCGTACTTGAATAATAAAAAAAAAAAGAAAAAAAAAAGCTCGCTGAATGATTAATCGCCAACTTCGTTTTGATATTAAAACTTGAGGGACTTTTTACCCCAGTCATCACTGTCTGAAAAAAAAAATAAAAAAAATAAAATTGATGAAAAAAATACCTTTTCGTTCCCCGACGAAAATTATATCACGCTATTTTTATAGATCATGCTTTTTGACCACGCGGTGTTCATTCCTCGTCTATACTCACAGCATGCAGCATTAGGGTGGACCCTATTTTGGTACAGGACACCCCGTGTCGATTGTACGTCATTCAAATCTGACTTTTTTTGCTGTCTAATTTGGTAAAATATCGTGTCGAAAATTCACAACGAAACATAACAATATAAAGTTTTCCCCTTGCAGATTTTTTTTGCAAATTAATAGCCTATCAAAAACGTGTGTATGTATTTTAAATGGCAAAATTCACCACCTTTGCGGGAGAGTTTAGGGTCGACATAGAAAGCTAAAATTTTTAAGGGATTTTTTGTGGAATTATTCGAAGAAAATTTGGAGTACAGCCGCGAAAGAAAATCGTCCACACCCTGAATAAGGACTACCCTAATGTAGCATACATTTTCCTATCAAGAAGGCATATTTTTTGTTTCCTAGAAACTCGTAGATTGTTAATTCCCTAGCTTTTATATTCTTTTTATTTTTCTTCCCTGGCGTTGTTCATACGAGGCAAAAAATGAACACCCATGCATATCGCGTTGGAAATAATTACATATACGCATCGCGATGAGTTTCACGCGATGCGATGTGAAGAGGAGGACCTGTACGGCAACGGGTGAGAACAATACACCCCGTCGGGGTCGGTGGCAATTGATTGATTTTTGAGTTAGCCTAGAATAAGGGAGGTTCGTACGACGTGTTCCCGTCACCACATATACAGGCATAGGCATAGACACGTAGGGTACATACATTGAAGATTGAAGCTTCCGAGTGGTCCAGGTAATAATAAGGAAATAATTACATTTGCTTCTAGACACCCTGGAGATAACCCATTCTACAGCAACATCGACAGCATGCCGGACATTCGGCCACGTCGCAAGTCGATACCCCTGGTCTCTGAGCTGGTACGTAATTTGCTCTCTGCTTCTTTTCTCTCTCTATTTTTCTTTATCTATCTGTCTATCCATCTTCTTCCGTCATTTGCCTTTTTTCTTTACACTCTTTCCTCTCCCCATCATCCCTTCGAAACTCTATCTATCTCTGTCCTCGCTATTACTATTTCCTTGTCTTTTCCTCTCTCATTGTCTATTCCCCTCACTCACTCTCTCTCTCTTGTTTTCTCTCTCAGCCCTCCTGACCGACATACTCTCTGTGCTATCGGAGACAATTAATTACTGTTCCAAATAATGACAGGTCTCGTGCTGATACCCAAGGGCAACGGTTCTTGTTAACGAAGATTAGCTTTTTTTTCTTGAAACCTGGTTTTCCCGTTTTGTAGATCTAATTTTTCATCGGACCAAAGAGACGAGGCTTTATGGGGCTGGTCCATCGTTGGTCCAGAGAGTTCTGAGAGTTTAGAGTCGGAAGTTTGAACGGTGATTCAAACCACCTGTCAACTTTCAGACCCATCAGAGTTACTCGATTTTAGGTCTCTCAAAGTCTGATGATTATTATCGCGAGTCCGGTCGTCGCGCTTATTGACGTCGTTTGAAAAACTTTGACGGTTACACCTACCTACCCTCGTTCATCCCTTGGTTATTGCAGCACGATGTTCCTCGCTTCGGGTCCAAGATGACGGTTTTCTTCAGGCCAAAGGTTTCGGGAGTATAACGGTGTAGGACCCGTTTCGGTAAGGATCGCTCGTTATCTTGGGACAAGGGGGGATCTTCAAGCTTCCACTTTTAAGTATTACTCAAAATTTGTTCGAACCTACCTTTGCCTCAAGACTTTAGATAACGTAACGTAACATCTCGCTTTGCCTTCAACTTATTTTCGATACTTTCTGAATCGCGTTTGATAATTGTGCTCCATTGACGGTTATAACGATCGGTACATGCACGTTGTTATATTTTCGCAACTTTTGTGCTTGCGAAATGAACCAAAGCTGGGAGTTGTAACAATTTCGAATATTCCGGTACGCGTTTTGACGGGAGCAAAACTCACGCAGTTTTAGAAAAAATTTTTTTGATACACCACGATTTGGTATAAACGAACAATTAACCGTTGGCCTGGACTAGCCGTCGGTCTCGAAATACCTGCAAGAACTGTATATTATTATGCATTCGCGTGTACACCAGCCCCTGTGTGTTTGGAATCTGCATACCAAATGACGATCATTTCATTAAGTCTTTGGCGAATGTACACGAATAGTGAAGTACGCCAAATGGCATACCCAAGTAAATACCGGAAGCAGAAATTAACCCGGTAACAAGGTGTTCGCGAATTCCTTAACCTGACCGTCAAATTTCTAAATGTTGTATTTCTCGTTTTGTCGAAACATTTACGAAACTTTTTAGTTCGAACATGCCTGGCTTGTCAAACACGTGATAAGAAACCAGAAGAATATCAAAATTTTGTTAAATGCTTATATCAAATGTTTCGTCAAAACGCCGTTGTGTTTCCCTATATTTAATGTGTGTTCTACGATTCAGTGTGTCGTCACCTTGCCGCACCTATATTATACCCCTTTTCCCTCGCCTATATACCATATACTATCCGCAATATTAAAAAAATAAATAAATAACAAAATTAATTCATATTTCGTTTCAATGTTCCCTCTATAAGAAGCATTTTGTCCCAAACATTTGTCCCGCAGAAAATTTCCATCAACACACGTTTTCCTGGAGTCAAAATATTCCCGTCTTTGTCAATCCATTGTATATGGCATCGACGTCGACCAAGAGAGCAAAAGATCACTTTAGTCAGAGCTAAATTAGAGCTTACCTTGTTCACTGATTTCGATCAAATGTGAATATCGTTGAGGATGAAATAAATTTTTTAAGTCATCGTGCCTACGTCATCTGATCTTTAATCAGGCTCTTTTGATCGGTCGTTGATTCATACCTTTGAATGTTCAGTGTCAACTGTCGAAACAGTTTCTGTCTAATTGTTTGTTATGTATTTGTTTACCACTGAAGCATTGGTTGACAATCAGGCTCCCTGTTATATCCAGTTATATTAATTTGATTTGATATATTTTTTTTTTTTTTTTTTGAAAAATGATCTATACGCAACAAGATGTGTTCTGACACGGGATCTAAATGCCAAAACTTGCAAGATATTGAGAAATTTTTATTTTTGATAGCGGAACATTGTCTTCGCTAATGATAAACACGGAGACTGGAAATTGAGAGAAGAGGTACGTACGTATGAGATGCAAAAAACGCTTTGAGAGTAGAGGAAGGAAACGTTAAATATAAAGCGTTTTAAAAACGTACCTGTAATCGCGGCTTTAAAATTATATATACATACACATAATAACATATATATCCAACCAAAATGATATTGTAGTATAACGTATATCACATTGTGTCCATTTAAATGAAAATAGTACCTCTTTACTTTTGCAGTTAGAGATATCCAATAATTGCAGTTACCAGTGAATCAATTATTTCCCCGATAAGTATACCTAACGTAAATCGGTCTTCGATGTTTACCAGGTGTATTTATTGAATACAATTATTTTTTTCAGAGTCTTATATATAATTACCAGCTCATAATTATTGACATTCCCTCCATTCCCTTGATCAAACCAAAGTAATATCACAACGCAATACCCAGTATATATATATATATATATATGATATATAATAATATTGTTATCTGCCTATAAATTTAGGAGAAGAATTTTTTCAAAATCCAATGTTTTATGATATTATCGATCCTGCAGCTGTCTGTCTCCTCGCTCTAAATCCATTTATCCTTTGCACTTCCGGTTGATTCTAAACTCACCGCATATATAGTATATGTAGGTATATGTATATGGAGCCGGGTTTAGGTTTCGAATTTATCCAAAGTTCCGTACGGTCGAGATTACGAATTTATTTGCGAAACGATTTCGAATTTTTAGAAACGTTAAAGTTTGGAGTCTTAAAGTTGGAAAAGGACGGAATGCAGAGAGCAAGAAAACTTGGAAAATTCCAAAACTCCGAAAGTCGCTGAATCCAAAAATTTCAAGTTTCGGAGTTTTGCCCTTTCGGATTTTTAGACTGCGGAATTTTTTAACCTTTAGATTGGAAGTTTTTCTTTTTTAATCGACTGTGCAGACTTTTGGGGAAATACTCTTTCTGAAAACTGTGGATACCGATAATATTAAAATTCGGAATTTTTACCGATCGAGACCTTCAAAATTCGCAATTTAAACCCAGAGTCATATACATACATATATTATACCTGTACGACCACCATCGGCTATGAACCAATCCTTCCAGGAAAAACACTTAATTGTTTCTTAATTTTCTGAGTGTTTGTACATCCACGTGAAACAATTCCACCTTATTGTCCCGTAAGCATTTCAGTGTTGACAAAAAAAACAAAGAAACAAAAAAAAAAAAACGGAAAAAATGAATGAAACCCATATTTAATCGTGGTATGGACTAACGGGGCGTGGCGGTACCTACTCGCTTTCCTCCGTGACTTTTTGTGTCTCTATTATACCTGACTACCTTGGCGCGAACTGACACATCGATGGACACAGGCCTACGTACTACATACGCGTTTCAATGATCATTTAGAGCACAAATATATGACGGTCTACGAAAAAAATAAAAAAGAAAACAAAAAAAGAAAATTTCACGAACTGTGCGAAAGATTCGAGCGTGACCTTTGCAGTTTGACGGTAAAATAACAGGGGAATAATAGTCGGGTACAGAGTCACGATTTCAAGTAATGGAAAGGTATCGTATGTATGATTGGTACATACTTTGAAAATGAGGGATTTTTTTTTTGTTTTTTTGCCATGGGGAAAACTCTGAATTCAGACTGATATGTGACACCTTTGATTATATTCGTGTTATACCGTTACGTGCGAAAGACTTGTAGACTTTTTCAGTCCATACCGCGTGTATAAGAGGTTTTTCACTTTTTCTGATAAAAGTCTTTTATATATTATATATATGTACCGTAATTTTGTAACTTTGTACTTCTGTAGTTCTGTAAAACTGGTATATACATATATACTATATACTAAAAGTATATTTGATATACAGTATACATATATATGTACGTACCTGTTACAAAACCGTCCATGGAGAAAGAAACAATAACTCATCAGCACATAATACTATTCTTGTTTGTTCTCTGTGGCGACCGTTGTACTCTCTCCAACACACCTGAACCACTCACTGACCTCTCAAATTCAAAAACTCTACCTCCAGGTCTTGAAGGTACAAAATCAAAGAGTCCTTATACCAAAATTAATACGCATGATTAAATTATTGGGTATGCTGCATGCTACGAATGCGGCTTTTTACATGCATTTATATATCTATTATACATATTTAAATATATAGTTAACTATTTACGTATTATCTGCTTAAACTTATATACCTATAATTGATTTCAATAAATTATATTATACAGCTATATAATACGCATTTTGCTGAAGTAGCCGATCAGTTCCTAATTCTTCCTTGTTTCTTTTTTTGATCAAAAAATAATAGTCTGTTCTACTTGGCGTATACAGATCGAACTGTAGCGAATTTTGAGTAGATACAGTCGCGTTTAGATAGAGAAAACTCGAGATTTAACATAATTATTATGAAAAAAAAACCATTAAATTTATGCCAGTAACGTATCCATACTTTCGCAAGATGCTAATTCACCCTGAAGTTCATGCTCGCAATTAATCACAGCTTAAGTAACAAATTGTTCCGTGAATTGTTTGTATTATGTACATAAATACATACATACGTTAATGGAAAAAGCGACGCGTTGTGAATAATTTTTTTGTGACCAAAAAATTTTTTTCAATCTTTCATAATATTCACAGGATTTTTTTTTTTTTTTTGGTAACGATCAGTTTTCTTTCAATCTTTTAGAATTATTCACTATGCGTCGTCTTTGGTTCTTGTTTTTTTTTTTTTTGATACATTTTTTAATTTTTTTAATTCTCCTATATAATTTTATCTCTTTATATTATATACCTATACCTGTGTAATATATATAAATTTATATACGTATACCTTTATACGTATACCTTTCGACACGGTTTCGAAGAGCATGAATTTTTTATACATCTAGCTGCATGACCATGCGTCTGAGACCAGATCAATACAGTAAACGAGCTATTCTACTTTTTGCAAGGACGATAACGCGCGGTTGGTGTAAAAACTGAAAACAAACTAAGAAAAAGAAAAATCAAAAAAAAAAAGAAGTAAAAATAACGAATCTTGAAACTTTTATACAAAACGGTCCAAAGCACGATCCCTGATTCGTCGGGCAAAATAATGAAACTTGTTCTTCCTCTATCGAACTACTTCTTAAAATATCTAGCTGAGTGTCCTGGCGCAAAGTAAAGTACTTCTAGCTATAAGCTCTATACCTATAATCATTAATTTTCACTTCCTGCCAAGCTGCTTGTTAACTTGACACTATTAATAGGTTACCCTGGCGAAAATAATCCTATGAATTTTTACGAATTCTTGTAGAAATTGGAACAGTTCTACGAGTTTCTACGAATTTTTAGGGAATTCGAAATTTTTGTAGTTTTTCATAAGAACTTTTGTAGCTTTTTTTTTTTTAGTTTGATCCAAAAGAAAAAACAACAAAATTTTCGAAATAACTACGAAGATCTGGAATTTTTTTCTTTTCATGATTGACCATGGAAATTTACAAATTTTCACGAAAACAACGAAAATCTACAACTTTCAATGAAAAATTATTTATGAAATGTTCCAATTTCGCTAAAAATTCGTAGAAATCCTTAGGAGTAGAAATTTTCACCATGGTATCGTAGTATTTATACATTAAAATGCAGTAAGATCGTATATAGGACCAAGTTTTCGGTGAATAAAAATAATAAAAATACAAAATTTGAATATAACAATTAACTACGATTGTACAATATATGTGCAATCGGGGTTTTTTGAACCCGCAACTAAGTTCACTGGGTGCTCTCAAGGAAAGTGCTGCAAGTTGTAGGTCAAGTCAAGGCCTGAAAAAAAAAATGCCAAGTGGAGCACTTCGGTAGAATATACATATATATATATATATATATATATATATATACATATATATATATTTAAATATATATACATATATACATGTACAACTACCGTCGTGGAAAATCTTAATTGAAATCTCATGACTCGAGACTCTGCAGCCCGTTGATAGTCACGACACGACTAATTAGTCGAGCTTTTTATACTATAGAGAAAGAAACGTTCATTTATTATCGAACTATAATCATTTCCTTCCGCATCGATGTAGAATTTCTAACTAGACACTTTACATTATATACATACCTATATGTATACATACATACATGTATATACAAAGTTCGCTTCGTAGATTATATTTTCGAGTCTATATAGACTAGATTCAGATAGAAAATTCTATAATACATTTTTTAAAATCGCCATTCCAGTACGCTACTCCTATATATATGTATATGCAACGCGAAACGCAACACGCGATATACTGTAATTGAATAATCCGTATACAGTAACCGTTTGCAGAAAAAAAAAAATTATAAAAAAATGGAAAAATAAAATAATGAAAAAAAAGTTCATTAAAGCTGACAGAGCGATGTTGTGTCGTCTGCAGGGGGTGGCGTAAAGAAAAGGCGTCAAACTTCGGTTTCTCAATATTTCTAAAAAAAAAAAAAAATGAATAAAATTTTTTTTTTCTCATCATTATTTATAAGTACTTATATTAAACGATTATGATTATTATTTCACATAGTGTAACCGTACCATGCAACTGTGAATACTGTAATGTAATGTAATGGGTATTATTTGCTAGCATTAAAAGCCCGTTGGCTATAATACAGCACGCAGCGACTCGTTGCTTCATTTTTCGTAATATATCGCTCTATAGGAGGAGAAATTAATTATTTTCGAATGATCGCCATTACTTTTCTCGCGACCTCGATATACATATAAATTTCGTCGATTTTTTTACATACTATTTTTTGTTTCCTTTTTTTTTTCTCATTTTTCGTTTTTCGTTTTTCGTTTTTTTTTTTTTTTTATCTCAATACAGAACGGATACATATCTCACTCGAAAAACAATGTTTAACTCTTCTTTTTATTCTCCTTTTTGCATTTTACCACTTATATTGTTCTTCTTGTTCAACGATTCATACTGTACATCGTACAAGTACCACTGTAACTATAATACACCGGGCGTATAGTTACTTCGCTCCCTCGTTTTGTCGTCGATTTTTTATTTTTTTTCTTCTTATCGCCTATTCTAAAATTCAGCGCGCACCGCCATGTATGTAATTTTCTTTTTTCTGTTTTTTTTTTCGTCTTTTGTCATTTCTTTTCTTGTGTTTATCTTACCCTCTTGTTTTACCCGGAGCCGTTATTCATTCTTTCCAACCCGCAATCAAATCGAATGGATCTTGTAAATATTTTAAATATTTACGCGGCTTCCAATCTTCTAACCTGATTAGTTTCTTTAAATAGAAATAAATTACTTGCGGGTTTGATTTCGTTATTTTCTTGAATTATTCACGCTAATTCTTTACACATATATGTATATACATGAAATTTATATGTATACACATATGTAGGTATACGTATATACCTTCCATACGTTAAAAAAAAAAAAAAGATTTACCCATTTTTTCTTTTCAATATATTTTTTTCATCCAAATTTATAAACGTTTAACGAAAATTTGCACATCACGTAACTTCTGTACATACATATTTATGTATATATTTATATTTATATTATAGTATCTAAATAATAGGTATATATATATACAAATATATATATACATTATGGCTTTTCTATTTACTATTCTTCGACTTGTATTTAGGCTCGAGTCTAACGTAGATACTAATCGACTATATATTATTACCTTACTCATTGAATATCTGGCACCAAAGTTGAAACGCACGTTGGTTTAAAATTAGGGTGAAAATAATTAATTTTCAAAATTTCTCTAGACAATGGCAGCGACGAAGAGAAACGCCGCCGGACTAACGTCAGCCGTACCACGAGCCACCCTGAACGACGAGGATTTGGTAAGTTCCATTTATACATCGGATCACATACATGCTAATTAGTAAAAATATAATTTCTCTATATTTCTATATAATAACTCTATATTATATACAAGCTGTCAATTATATGTGTATATTCTATTTTATTTTATTTATATACCCATTCAAACAACACGCCACAGCTAATCGACGCTTTAAATTATAGAATCTGTATCTTCATTCACTTCGGGCAACATTTTTTAGTTCATATTAAGAAAAGAATTCAAGAAAAGCTTTTACATATTCCCGCGCACAGTGCAGTACGGATATATGTATATACGAACCCGCGGAGTGGTTCTTGATATAAGATAATATGTAAATTGTAATGTCGAGGGTAAGCTTTATCCAGAAATAAATTAAATATAATATAAGACCCGGACCGGACCCCCTCCTGCCCAAATAAATGACCTAGCATGAGAATTTAACGGTAAAAATGTAGATAAGCGTTTGCTAATTCGCGCCACTGCATATATATAGTCGACATGCGATGTCGTTTAAATAATTATTTGAATAACGTTGATCGAACTTTAATGATAACCTTATTTTGTAATAACGATAACGATCTAAGAATAACAATTTCAAATTATTCGAAAAATAAATATACCCGTAACGATATATTTGGCCAAAAAGTTAAAAAAAAAAAAAAAAAGGAAGAGTTCCAATCCGCTGAATAACTCCGTTTTGGTATACCATACACGCAATGACAATCATATATTCAATATTTAAATTCATATCTCTGCAATTTTTTGACAGATATTACAACGCGGCATAATTTTATCACAAGTTCTTTCCGGTTTGAACATTGTTTTCCCTGGTTCTTTTCCGCTTTATCCAAGTTCCGTTTATTCTTTATTCTCCGTATGAAACAAACTGCTTGTTGTCCCCATTTACGACCGTGTCTCTTGTCCCGGATTTTCGCCAGGAAACAACTTTCCGTTTGCTTTTTTTCTTTTTTTTTTCTGGCATTAGGCATCAGGAAATCAAGCATATGCTCAATTTTGATAGCTATCTCATCAATTCGACGGCTGAGCCGAACAACATCGTATCTCAAAATTTGATTCAACAACATCGTATCTCAAAATTTGGTCCAAGACCATCGTATCTCAAAATTTGGTTCAACAATATCGTATCTCTGTGTATAAGACATAGGAGATACGATGTTTTTGAACCAAATTTCGAGATACGATGTTGTTGAACCAAGTTCTGAGATACGATTGTCTTGGACCAAATTTTGAGATACGATGTTGTTCTGCTCAGCCGTCGAATTATACTCGGTTCCGTGTCTTAAGTCGTTTCTTAGATATCAGGAAAAATCGGATTATGGATGTACCTTCCTTTATTTTGTATTTTTTTCAAGCTTACCTTCGACATATCGAGAAAATTTAATAAATTTCTAGAATCACGTGTTTACCGTACAATATTAATGAACACATTTATTAATCTAATTACGAGATTGAATGCGATAATCATATATTACGTATTTATACATACAATTGGAGCACTTTTATAATTATGTATACCTATGCCTATAATATATGTATACACCTGCAGTAATTCATATACACGACACAAATAATTTAATATTAATTTATCAATGACAACGTAATATATTATATATATATATATATATATATATATATATATATATATATATATATATATATATATATATATATATTGTAATATATAAAGTTAATATTTAACAAGTTTATATATATAATGGAACCTCAACTTTTCTTATATCTACTATGCTGCGTTTTATGCTCATTTCCACGCTGTCTATTTTCTTGCACGTAAGTGTGTCTCGCTCTCTGCAAGGTCTATAGCGTTATAGATAAATGAACCCCTATAGAAATATATATACGTAGGCGTTTAATCAGTAGATGAAAATTTCATTTTCTGACAGGAACAACTCTATATATGTATATACATACTATAACATACATACATATGTACCTATATATAATATATCTATATAAATAAATAGGATCTAGCGCTAGGAAAATCACCTTCAATAAAATTTCAAATTCGTAAGCCGAAGGCAAAAGTTTTAAAAAAATAAAAAAATAAAAATCTACATACTAAAAATCTGAAAGCCGAGACTCACTATACGTTGAAAATATAAACGCCGTGGCATATACGTGCAGATACATTATATCCGAGAGAATATATAATGAAGTCAAATCCCGTGTATACGTATATATATACCTTTTTTTTATTTCGTCCTATTTTTACTACCTCGCGGCGTCAAGTGGATTATATAATGGGGTAAATCGGTTTTCTGCACTGTCGTCTAGTCAACGCTCAATAATTATTATCTATCGTATTATGTATATTACAAACTCTATTTTGTTCGACAATCGCCGGTGTAAAATTGGTCAAAAATCATTATCAAACATTTATTGAAAATTATTCATGGATCGTGAAGGTATGTATGATGGTTTTGTTCGGTAGATTCAACGTTGAATATATAAATTAAACGATTTTTCGATTGAATACGAGGGATTGAATTTTTTTTTTTTTTTTTTTTATCTTCTCTCGTTTTGATAGCTGGTAAACTTTTGCACTCGACTTTTGAATAAATATATAAACCATATACACTCGACGAAGAATCTCGTTATAAAAATATCGAGATATAATTTGTCGAGACGGTTATTGGAACAACCACTTTTTCTCGCACAACTCGACCCGAGCTTTTTAGGAAACCGATGCTTATTTCCTCATAGTTTTTAGCCAAAGATTAGAGAAATTGCGAAACTCTTTCTGAGGCAATCCCGCACGTTTTCATTGTTTCATCGGAAATTATTGCCCTAAAGGTTCTCGCAAGTTTCTCAAACGATCTTCCAAAGCTATATACGAACCCGTGCAGACACGCAGGCAACATTTGCCACGTTTCCTAAAAGTAGTTGAGCTTCCGGTGTGAGATTGTTAACCGTCGAGTGAAAGAAACAAAAAAATAAATAAATAAATACATAAATGAAAGCTGTGAAAATTTCACGTATACACACGGTTCCGTGAAAAGTATGAGAAAAAAAAAAAGAAACGAAATAACGGCCCCATGAAATTGGCTAAATTTTTAATGGATACGAATTCCCATCGGTGCTGTGCAGCTCTAACGATATCACAACGAATAAATGCATATACCTATCCACACGCACCTATATATACACGGGAAAATTATTCACGTGTATACAAATTTATCATCAAATCGGTAACTTTTAGTATAAGTTTATATGGGTTCAGGTTTCGCGGTTCTGGGGCGGGGGGAGGGTGAATTCGCGGATGGTAAATAGAACTACGACATATATATCCAACTGTTCCAATTGAAAGTGAAAGTTCGGGCCGTGGGGGGCTGTTTAAATTTGACTCTCTATTGTCCCAAAGTTGGTTGTAAGTCAGTCTTAAGACCGCTATCAACCTTCGTTGGCGTCCATTAATTTAAGCTTTTCAAGGAGGAGGCTAAAATCTCACAGAGTGGTAAGGCTTCGGTGAATACGAAGATGTACATACCCACCCTACGCGGTTGTGCATGGTTGAATGGATATGTAAGAGTGTTACGGTGATAAGGTAGACGTATAGAAATTTAGGATGATAGGATAATAGCGCTCGAAAAAAAGAAAATATTAAATTCACCGAGAAACAGAAAGCCTCAACTCGTTTCATATCAAAATATACATATATTATATACAAGCCAAAGTTCTTGTATACAATTTTATACCACCGGCACCACGACTCCGTATAAAACGTCGTATGTTATAAAACTCACATTTATTCATATATTCATTCCACTCATTTATTATCTTCCGTTGCTCGCGGGCTGTTAACCACTTTTCTGAAACGGTGAACTTTTTCTGTCGATTCTTTGCTACCAAACTCTGCAAAAAAAAAAGAAAGAGATAGACAACTCGAACTATAAATTGTTAACGTCAAATTGACCGTGTGAATAGAAAATGAAGAGTTGAAGGCTATCTGTCGCGCAGGTATTACAATGAATATTGATCGAATTATATAATATGACACAAAATTTTTTCATTCCTATCGCAGAAGATGCACGTATACAAGAAAACACTGCAAGCTCTTATCTATCCGATATCTTCGACGACACCCCACAATTTTGTGCTATGGACAGCGACCTCGCCGACCTATTGTTACGAGTGCGAAGGTCTTCTATGGGGTATTGCACGGCAAGGTGTACGATGTACCGAATGTGGGGTAAAGTGTCACGAGAAATGTAAGGACCTCCTCAACGCTGACTGTCTTCAAAGTAAGTTTAGAGATAAATTTTCGATCTTTTAGTTTAACCAACGCGGTTCAATAGTCGTAAGGAGTAATTCAATCGCATTATAGTGACAGGTTATTTGCAAAAGAAAATAATCCGCGATACGGTTTACAGAGTATTCGAAAGGTACGTTATACCTACCCCTGTCGAGAGAGTAAGAGCGAGAGAGGGGGAGGGTATGAGTCCAGTGTGTGTATTTGAAAAAAAAAAAAATTGATTAATTAACCTTATGCCAAGGCTGTGATAAATAAATGATGATATATCCGTGAAATGAGAGAAAACAAAAAGAGTCATATATCCATACACTTCGGGGTATAGGTATGTATATATAAATTTATTTCGGAGCGAGAGGGTGCCGAGAAGACTCTTCAACGTCGAATCGTTCTCCAACGACGGATTGAACGACTGCCTATTAATTCACCCGCAAAATCAAACGACCAGAAGCAAAAACGTCGAGCAAATATAAAATCCCCAATTTGGCTGGGGAAAAATCATTCGATCGACAGTCCTGTCCTGCACCCTGTCCTGTCCTCCAGCCTTCTAATCTAATCAAAAGAATTACATGGCTGGAATATCGATTAAGACAACAAGAGAACAAGGTCTATCAAATTTTATCGTTTTTATTATACGTATAGGAAAAATTTTCCAACTACGATAATTCGAGAGACAGGCTACGAAGGTTTTCATTTAAATTCATTGTTCAAATAACTGAAATGGCAAAAAGTTTGGCATGTATGGACCATGGATCAGCGTATAAGTGAGTGAGTGGGTGCAGTCCGTGGTTTTAGCTGCAGTCCGCGTGAAATTAGAACGGTAACGAGTGCAATTCCTATGGGAGACGTTGATTGAGATCAGAGCATACCTACCTACAGTAGCATCCGTCCCCGGAGTAAATTTGATGTAGCTTTGGGACCGCGTTTTACAAATCCCTGGTAATGTGTTCGGGAAAAGTTTGATCGATTTGCTTGCTCTCTCGTTGGGACAGACTTCGGGTCCATAATAATTCTATTCCGTCTAGCGATTTGGCCCAGAGCCCGCGTCGTCGTCGTCGTCTTCGTCGTAATCTCTTACTATATACGATATAGGATTAGGGTGAATACGTGACGAGGACGTTGTCGCGATCTCAGGGCTATCATTTATACGTCTAAGGGTACACAGCTCAAACTTGCGGCGGAGTAAATATTTTGAAAATTTTCAAGTTCTTCTTTCCCCTATTTTTTTTATTTTTTCCTCTTTTTTTATCTCTCCCCCTGATAAAACGGGGCATAGGAAATCAAAAGCTAAGATTATACTCCAAGTTACCTCGGTTACGTTTAACGACGCGAGCTTTATATCCCGCAGGATGAAATATTCCTAGTTTTACGGTGCACCGTTAACCCCGTAAGGTTTCTTATTTTTTTTTTTTTTTTATTCAATGAAAGAAAAAAAAACAGAAGGCAGAAAACGGAAAAAATGAAAAATAAATAAAAACAAATTGAATAAAAAGCTTACATCATGCGCGAAAGGTCAAACCTCGCGATCCGCTACCCCGTGATATATAAAATGGGTCAATTTTTCGCAGCCTTGTTTCGTTTGGATTGAACGATAAAAGCAAAGCGAGAAAAAAAAATACAAAAAAAAAAATACAAAAACCAATTTAAGCGGTAAAATTTTTGTGACCGTGCAGCGGTTATACCCTGAGATTGTAACGAAAAAAAAATATATTACGTTGTTTTATTTTATACTATCGTTTAATCTTTCTTTTTTCAAGCTCACGTAAGATTTACATTTCTTACAGGAACCTATGTTACAATCCGAAGGTATATATCAAAGGTGGCGTTAATCGGCCAAGTATATATTATAAAGGTATATAAAAATCTTTGAAAAAGCTTAAAATCGCGTCAGTGAACAATATAATATATTATATATCTAATCGCGTATAAATTTCAATGAAATATTCCGCGCACCTGAATAGTAATCGTATTATACGATTAAGAAATGAAAAATGAATGAAAAGAAAAAAGAAGGAAAAGGTAAAACTTATATATAGCAGCGTGATAAAATTAAAAACTGCAAACTCGCTATACCTGTTCCTCTTTCTTAATGGCCGGCACATTAGAATGATTGGTATACGTAATTTCCGACCCAGTTATATAAACTTGGTTAAAACCTGTTTTTTTTTTTATATGTATATATATATTTTTTTTTACCAAAAATAGAACGTATTATAGGTAGTACATAAATAAATCCGTACGTTTACTGCGAACTGTATATATACCTATTTGCCGCATACGATATACGTATAGGTATTGTATAAATATGTATATAGCAAAAGTGAGCAAGTGCACGCAGGTATACCGGAAAATTAGAGACATCGGATTGCTCCTGGTAGCAGAAAGAAAGAGAAAAAAAAAAGAGAAACGAAAAAACCGAAAAACAAAAAAATAAAAAAAAAAAAAAAAAAAAAACACTGTTCAACATCCCCGAACGGTACACCCATTCGCGTGGTTTGTTTTCCCCCAGTCCTGATGCCAGAGAGCTGTTCCAGATTCTTTCTTTTCATTAAATTCATTCATCACGAATTACTGGAAAACATGATTAAAAGCAATTAATGTAGGTATGTATGTGCAATACATACTCGTGGGTGTGTATACGTACATTAGGGTGGTTCGAAAAAAAAAAACACGAATTTGCCAGAATCAGTTGCACATCCGTTTTCACACAAAAAAAAAGTTCTTTCGGAGGCTACTGCAGCCTATACGAGCAATTTTAGTACTGCCTCATCGACGATAAAATTATTCTTAAATCGCTATTTTCGGTGATTTTTGATTTCGAGGATTCAACTGATTGATCATCGAGGAACTTGTTCCTTTCTCCGAAAAAAATATCTTTGCTAAAGGAGAGATCGGTAGGATAATATTTACTGCTGTCTCATCCAGGTTGAAATTTTGAAAAATGCAAAATTCAAAATCGTTAATGATCGGATATAGCGCTGCTCATCTGAAAATCACTTCCTTCCTACATAAAAGAACTTCCTGTGAAATCCGGACTCTGTGGAATAATATTTGATACTGCCTCATCGATCTCAACCGCATGCGAAGGTTCGAAAAAAAAAATTTAATTTTCAGATATCATGTTGCGCTTTCGTTTTTCGTCGGAGTGAAACCAGGACCCAGGAAGCGATTTACAGATGAGCAGCGCTATATCTGACCATTTAGGATCTTTAATTTTTTATTTTCCAAAATATCAACCTCGACGAGGCAGCAGTAAATATTGTCCTACCGATCTCTCATTTTCTAAAAATTATTTTATTTTTTTTTTGGGGGGAAAGGAACAAGTATCTCGGCAAGCATGAGTTGAATCCTTAAAATTAAAAATCATCGAAAATTGCAATTTTGGCATGATTTTATCGTCGCTCCTGAAATTGCTCGTATAGGCTGGAGCCTCCGCAAGAACTTTTTTCTTTGTGAAACTGTACAAAACTACGGATGAGCAACTGATTCAAGTAAATTCGTGTTTTTTTTTTAACCACCCTAATGTACGTTACATACGTGTTGTAAATTTTCATTTCAAGCTCTAGAATTCGGACTCAAAGGCTTCAATTATTATCAGTATAGGTATGTACGTGCCTATTATATCGTCAGATTTATCACCTTCATTCAGGATAATTATACAACCACTCCCGGAGTGTATACTGACTCTAATAAATTAATATCAATGCTATAACGACAATCGGACAATACTGCTCCCACACCGTTACTGGATTTTGGTAGACATGATCCCCGCGCTGAATGCTATCAAATATCTCAATAACTCGCGATAATTGAACCGCGCGATTCGATTAAACCCGATATTATAAAGCACCGATAAAATTTTCAAAATCTCACTGAAAAAAATTTGTCAGATAATGAATATCGCGACCATTTTAAATAAATTTTCACCCTCCCGCGATCGTTGTTGTAAAAAATTATTAATAGACAAGCTAGACTAATAGATTCCAAAAAAAGACGGTTAACGATCTGTAAAACAAAACAGGTATTTTAATTAGCTATATAATTGAGGGAGACGGTTTTACTGTAGGGCGTAATGCACTATATTATGGAAATTATTTGGAGCGCGTGAAGAGTTCAAGTCGAAGGGTATGCGGTAGGTACCCCATGAAAAGAGATCTGCATTTATGCAGAGTGAAGGTTGCGCGCCGGTCGCACAAGTCCATTGTAAAGCTACCATTGTGGGCAAGATAATCAATTCTGAAAAAAAAAATCCAAGGAAAGGAAAGGATAAAAAACGACTATACAAAGACGGTTGTATATTTATCGACCCCGTACGTTCTGGCCGTAACGATAAATAGTAAAAAGAAGTAAAATATACCTAGGTAGATAGGTATATATGTATATACGTAGGATGTTGCGGTGATACAGAAACCAGCGTGATAAGAAACTTATAGAAATAATGGAAAAGGTGAAGCGGAGAAAAGGTTAGCTAATTGTACTATAACGTGCTGGTAGAACAAATACCTGGTCTGCAGGTAGTATGTATCTTGAAGGCCACGTGTGATTGATGTACATGCAATAATAAACTCGGCCTAAGCCTGCGTTCGATAACTATAGAATTCACCCTCGCTTATACAGCTAATTACAAGCTTTAGTTAGAGCATTCGATAAGGAACTTGCCTCTGTCAAGTTGGTATATAATTATTATACTCCACGAAGAAAGAGAAAGAGAATAACAAAAGCAAAAATTGATGAGATGAATATTAGGGTGGTTCTTATTTTGAGGATTTTTGAAATTTAATGCAGACGCCCCCAAGAATGCTTTCAAATATATTCAAAAAAATTGTTGTAAAATTTGAGCCCTTAATATTAATATTAACACGTGCCTCAAAGCGACCAAAGTTTTAAATGCAAAATACATGTATTTTTGTACATGGATTGTATGAAAATTGTTATCTCACGAGATAATTGATCACAATTCGTGAAATCTTGGCTTAGTTGTTGCCAATAACAGGAGGTACAAAAAGGTAGTTTTATTATATTTTTATCGAAAATAAATTTCCAAATTATGAACATGACATTTTTTTTTCTCTTTTTCGCGACAAGTCGGAAATTTACTTTCGAAAAAAATATAATAAAAATACATTTTTATACTTCTTGTTGTTGGCTGTAAATAAGCCAAGTTTCACAATTTAGCATCAATTATCTCGTGAGATAACAATTTTCATACAATTGATGCACAAAAATGTATGTATTTTGCATTTAAAACTTTGGTTCGCTTTGAGGCACGTGTTAATATGAATATTAAGAGCTCAAACTTTACAGGCATTCTTTTTATTATATTTGGAAGGATTCTTGGGCGCGTCTGTATTAAATTTCAAGAATACTCAAAATAAGAACCACCCTAATGGATATTGAAGCTAGAATAATCGACGACGGTCTACGTTGAGACCATTAATTATTCTAACATCCTGAAACAGCTGAAATTAGCTGTTCCTAATGTCTACTTAATAAACACGCGAATAATCGTGGATATTTAATTGGTTTACTTGATCGCGTTTCAGGAGCCGCTGAGAAGAGTTCTAAACACGGAGCTGAGGACAAAGCGAACAGTATAATAACTGCGATGAAGGAACGGATGAAGCAGAGGGAAAAAGAAAAGCCAGAAATTTTCGAGCTTATCCGGTGAGTAACGTTCATATATATACTATGAGAAATAATGAAAAAAAAAAAATGAAAATTTTCCTTTGATCAATGAAATTTTAATACACCAATATCCCACGGAATGAAATCGTCTCGGTAAGACTTTACCGAGCAATTCATAAATTGGAACGTTCGTAAATCCGATAGTCGAGAAAGAACTTGTAAATCGAATGAATTCATCTCGGTAAAGATTACATTAAGTTAATACAACGGGTATCTCGAAAAAAAAACCAGTAATATTCATCCCCCAAGCCAAGCTGTTCGATTTTCTTCTTTTTCTTTTTTTCATTGGTATAATTACCTGATTTCCCTTTTTTTATTTCCTTGGTGAACTAACGCGAGTGAACAAAAATTGTGCGATCCGAGGTCTTTCTAAAAATTCTATTACATGTCTCTCGCTGGTAGCGAGTTCGGAACGCCTCCAGGTTTGTCCACGCGAACGCCATGATCGAAACGGAAATGAAATTTTATTTATTTACGAGCAGATAAGTAATCGAATTCCTAGTAGCCTTCTTTAACGAAAGTGCTTGCACTCAGCTTCTAGGAGGCCATGTACAGGACTTTTGATTATACCTTACTTTACCTCGCATGTATAAATATAACCTATACACGTTTGAATATACATGCGAATATCTATATTTTTTTATTTAGTAGTCATGTGTCAGGATTGGTATACAAGCGTAAATTTACGGTGCATAAGATTTATGAAAATTGTATTCGATCGATCGGTTTGCTCGTTTTTTTTTTCCTTCACTCTCGTCTCATTTTTCACCGATCAAACTGTCAGAAGAGGGCGATGCCCTTCTCCTCTGCAAAACGTAATATATATCAGTCCAATATTCCCGGATAGTTGGAACCGTCTTATACGTCACAAAGTACTTTCATCCTCTAGCGTTTCTTTTCACGTAACTATAACGAATAAATTTATATTTAATTTCTTATCAAAGAACAAAAAAACTCACGTGAACCATGACGAATCGCAAAATTTACGAAAAACAGAGAAGATCCATTTCCAATACGCCGGTATTTAATTATCCACGCGAACTGTGTAGGCGTTCGGAAGTAACGAGATATCGCGTGACTGACGGAAACTATAGAAAATAAACCGTTACGAGGAATTTTCTTTCTTTCTTCTTTATTTATTTATTTCCTCACTAATTTCTTTCTTCCCCTTCACAAGTTGCAGCTGTGAATCATGGATATAAAAATAAAAAGAGTGAATAGATTAAACCTACCACAGAGTTACGGGAAAACTGTATCTGCCACATTGTTTCCCGTGGATTAGGCCCGTGACGCCTTCAGTAGTACCCAGTATACCCAGTACCAGTAACACCTACCACCCCTGGTACTTTCCCAGATATAGTCTTCGAGTTAATCCATGATTTATTCTTTGTTTAAGCTCGTTGGTCAGGTGCTTTATCAACGACAAAAGGAAACGCGTAAACGAATAATTCTATCATTTAATCCGCACAGTTTGGCTTGGAATTATAAAGCATTGAAGAACGCGTTCCCCTCTCGCAATATAAGTTCACATTCTGTATCAAGCATCGATCCCAATATACCATCATATCAAAATTCAAGAAAAATTTCACACAATTTATTATACCTCGAGGAAGATTCTCAATTATTATTATCACTTTTTTTTCTCACAAATTTGAGTCACATTCCGTATGACATGAGACGGTCGTATTATAGGTATACGAAGTGTAAAGTCTGAGCTTTTTTCTGAGCAATTAATGAATATGAATACAGGGTGTCCCATTTTAGGAAATATGCTTAAATATGTCGAAAACTAAGCATTAAATTGAAAAATGTTTCGGACAAAAGTTGTTGTACATAAAGGGGGACATCAGATGAGCATATCAGTTTTTGGGTCCAGGGTCTTTGCTGGGCCCATTGAGGCTCAACTTTGGTTTTTTCAACGAAACTCCCTATTTTTTATTACAGATTCATATTCTACGCAGAAAAATACGTAACTTTTGTGGGAAACATTTTTTGTAAGGCATCAACTTTTTATCATATTCAGCTGACCAACTAGAGATTTTTGCACTTGTAAGAACACTTCACCTCGAAACTATCAAGTTTGGAGAAAAATTGCAAGAGTCGAAAAGTGCGTAATTTTATGCAGAAAATTTCGGAAAATAATTGCAGAATTTTTTGCCCTAACTATTTGTTGCAATTTTTTTAATTGGATGAAAAAAAAATCCAAAATTGTTAAAATAGTGCTGAAGGAATATTCTTCAAGATTCTTTGCATAAAATTACGCACTTTTCATCCCTTGAAATTTTCCTCTAAACTTGATAGTTTAGGGGTGAAACGTTCTTAAAAGTTCAAAAATCTCTAGTTGTTCTACAGCTGAATATCATAAAATATTGATAACTCACAAGAAAATGTTTCCCACAAAAGTTACGTATTTTTTTCCGTAGAACACGAATCCGCAATAAAAAAATAGCAAGTTCCTTTAAAAAAACTAAAGTTGGGCCTCAATGGGCCCAGCAGAGGCCCCGGGCCCAAAAACTGATCTGCTCATCTGATGTCCCCCTTGATATACAACAACTTTTGTTCGAAACAATTTTCAATTTGGTGTTTACTTTTCGATATATTCAAGCATATTTTTCAAAATGGAACACCCTGTATATACGATAACATTTATTGATATAACCGTACTATATGATATACTATAAATCACTAGAAACTTCTCAATAAACCAATTCACCTATTTCTATGGATGTATTATGTAAATTTAATCGGAGTCTAGGTCGGTGTTTGGAGTAAGCGAAAAGGGCCACCTCAAACATATGAAGGAGATCAACCAGTCGGTTTTGGATGGTACGAGCAAATGGTCGGCGAAGATTGCGATTACAGGTTTGTTAGCTGCAACCGAAAAAAAAAATTCGCTATAAAAAGTGACGTCGTCTGTAATGAATATACTAATTATAGATATATATACCTACTATATACATCGTTCTGTGTTTATACAATACATATACATACCTATATAATATATGTATATACATATATACATATATACAAAAAAAAAAATATATATATATATATATATGTATATTTATATATACATATATAAAATATACATTACGCTGAGCGGCTGCAACCCCTCTATAAAACCTTATAATCTCACGTGACTTGCCAAGATGTTAGATGTTGTCTATATATACATTATATACATACATATTTATATGCTCTATACATATAGATATTATATTATATTCGTTATAACTCGATGTGCCTCGACTGTGTTTTGATAATTATAATTCATTATTATCGTGTGTAGGTCGCGGGGTAGAGCTAAGACAGCAGAATTTTACCTATATCGATGCTGAAAACGAGTAGAATCTGATCAGGATTAATTTAATTGGGGTAATTTTATACGTTTGGTTCAAATATCACGTAGGTTTAGATTATATAGCAGCTGTCTTAGTCTGCCTTTACTATTTTTATCTTTCCTTTCTTTTATTTGAGTTTTGTTTTTTCTCGTTTCCTCGTTTCCTCTAATCGATATTGATTCTTCAATTCGCACCCGTAACTCGATCTACGTATAACAATAAAACAATTCTCTATATCCATGAACGTGTTTTAGATTGATTTCACGATAATTGACGAATCTGATAATTTGAGACTGTCCCCAATTAGACGATAATCACGCGATCAAACTGGCTCATTACATTTACTTGTACTTCGTCAATTGTTGTGAAAACAATTCTGTAGCCCTGATTGGTGTAATTTTTTGTTATCCAAATTCAAACATCCGGTTGAAAGAAGAACCGAGTATTATCCAGGATTACAAAATACGAGATTTTAAATTAACGGTAATTAATTCTTTGCCAAAATTGGAATTTCGACGTTAATTCAAATTACATTTATTTCCTTTTGTTTTATGTTTTCTTAGTTTTTTTCTCTCTTCAACCTCTTAAACTTTCTTTCGGTTTTTTTTAATCAACGCGTGACAACGGCCTCGGGTATTTACCTATACATATATACACGCGCAGTCTTATATGCTGGGCAAAAACTTTTCTCGTTGTCAAACAAAAGTCAAGTTTTTTTTACGACAATACACGTACCGAAAACAATGCCTATATTACAAAGGAAAACCGAACTCAGCGGGAATCAACTCCTGCAGCAGGTTTTTGGTACAGTACACGAAGACTCGTTAACCTCAGAAAAACGTGCAGGGTCTAATGAATAATTTCATTTAATTATTATATTTAAATTTTATTCGGACTTTTCGCAACGTGTCAAATCGTTCTTTTATAATCCCTTTCGTAGTTACGTGAAATTTTTTTTTTCCAGCCATAATTCCGGCTATAATCGATCGGTTGTTTTATCGGTTTCAATAAGCAACCGACACTCCTATAAATCGATTTTCATATTCAGTCAAGAAACGATATCCCTGTATAGAATTTGCGTTGACTCAACGGAGACAGAGTTAGACGGAATACGATCCGAGGAAAGCTTAGAAACGCAAATGCAAGACCTTAATGCCTTCTTCTTCGTATTAGGCATATATACAACAGCGTCATACGTACGTACTTACTCCAACATACGTAAATACACACACACTAGCTCGAAAATACACGTTCGTCTGCACAAGGTACGAACCATTAAGTCTAGCGGTGCAGCAGCCGAGCTCATGTAAAGCAATTGTAGAAGCTAGGAGAGTGAATGAAAGCCTCGGTTCCCAGCTGGTCTGCTTGAAGTACCTTGATTTCTTGTACACGTTAAGGTGTAGGTATAATGCATGTATGAACCTATTCCTTTGGGGGAATTCAATATTAACAAAAAAACGAAAACGGTCATATCCGTTTGAATTATAAATTTTCGGATCAGTTAAAGAGAAAGAAAAATACTCTGCTAATTTCCGACCTTGTAAACCAAGGTCGGAATAAAATCTTATCGGAAATATTGAGAGGTCAAACTATCCTCGGGAGCCTCACTCAGTTCCTAGGTCGCGTTCGCGGCCGGAGTTCAATCGAAAATCCATTAAGGCCACTCGGTAGGTTGTTGTGGTGTTGCTGTGCATGCCTTCGATGTCCCGTGGTCATCTGCAGGTATATAGCAACTATTGAACGCTAAAGATAGAATACACCTGCCTATGTATGGATATATCGAGGTTAGAGCGTTTCGTCAACCACCTGTAAATTGTAATTTGCGAACAGATTTACCTGTCCGGCTTTCTCTACCGTGAAAATCGGCCGAGATCCACCTAATTACGTTAGCAAATTCGATCGTTCGCGAAAGATTATCGGAGACTCCAGAGTTGGAATATAAGATATCGAACTTTGCAAAGCACGAGACAAAATATACGTCAGACTATTTTTTTTTTTTTTTTTTTTTTTGAAACGTGTGAAATGTTTTTTGAGTTAACACATTTCTTCAAATTTCTTAGATCTCGGCGGGTAATTAGACGTGAGACAAATGATATAGAACGAATCACGTGAGAAATGGCGATTTTCTCGACCCTTAGAAGCATTAATAAAATTACAGAAGATTCTCCTCCCAAGTTCATGTCTAATTCTATACAATTGGTGGTCGGGAAAGAGAATTGAGCAGTCTCATTTCTAACGAGACTCTACCTGCACGTGTCTAAATTCACTCGTTGAATTTGTCGGCTTCGTATGTATTCGTATTCGTATTCGTATTAGTATTCGCCGGGACTTCTTACCATTAACAATGATACGGTTAGACAGAACATGAAGGAAAGTTGGCAGCCAGCCACTGCTGTGCAGCAACAAGTATTCTTATTCAACAGGGATGTATATATCTTCTACGCGTTGTCGGGGGAGGGTCCGTGCAATAGTGACAGCTAGGTTAATCGTAAGACCACCGCCGTTGCTGATGCTATAGCCAAGTCTAGTAATGCTAATTTGCTAATTGTCCAGATAACAGGTGGTCGAATACACCCCGTTATACCCCTAGAGATTCACGGGCGTGGCTCGGAATGCTATTCATTAGACATTGCTGAACTTGACGTTTCCAATCTCGTAACGAAATTATTTTCGTTATCGTATGGTTATCGTAATAGTTACGTAAAATCAAGTTTTTCCGTACACGCGAATGATCCTGTGACGTTTGTCTTGATTTTTAGTGGAAAACGTGGTTATACAGTAGAAACGCGAAAAACCCGAGAGAGATTTTTACTAACACTTTTCAGTATTTCACAGTAATATTTATGACTCGCGATGAATTGACGTTAATTGATATTTCAGTGTTACTTTTAACGATGTTACAATTTTTTTTTTTGAATTTTTTTCCTAACTTTTTATTACACACCATATTGCCGTTTCAGGGCAATTGTGGTTGAAAACAATTTTCTGACTAGCAATAAAACGATACAGGTAGGTAGCCAGGTATATAATCGTAGAATGGGATCAGTTTTAACGACCCAACTGAAAGAGCGATAATTTTTCCACGACTCTGCACGAGCAGGATATTAATATATATTTAATTTAGCGGTTCGACCGCGACTTTTGCCACGTTATTATTTATTCGTTTTGTGTGCTTTGAAAAATGAGATTTGAAAACGCTTCGCTCCGGATAATTCGAGGGTATAAGGATATAATAGACCGTTTACTGGACACACCTTTTAGGCACGTGTGTAAAGCTTGTCGAGTAAACGCCTCGGTTTCAGACCCATGTATAAGTACATATGTACAGAAGCACTAGGACCCTGAATATCGCTCGTTATGCTCATTGACCAACACTCGTCTCTCGAGCCGTGGATAACCGCGCATAGGTAGAAAAAAAAATAAAAAAAAATAGCGAATGAGGTAGCAGACACCTGTTTCAAGTGCCAAGAACACAAAAAGTAGATATTCAACCGGTGAAAAAAGAGTAGATATTTATGCGAACCACCAATCCCTGATAATCACCTCGCCGTTCAAAGCCAGGATATGACATGCGACACTTGTTTTATGAATTTGCAAACTCATGTTTCCCGCAGGACCTGTAGCCGCGTACAAAAACCGTTGAAGCATCATAAAAGCGCGATGTGATTAATTGATAACAACTAGGCGTTGTACACAGGTTGATTGATTATCATTTTCTTTATCTATTTTCATTACGTGTGGATTTATTTTTCGCTAAATAATGAAAAACAAAAAACAACAAAAAAGAAAAAACTACTCGGGCACTCTACTCTGTATGTCGGCTGTATCGATGTTGTGCTGATGTTTCTGGAACGATGTCTAGACAATTGTGTACGTGTTGGTATATTTTTATGGGATCCAACATGGGATTATCCATGCTTGTTTATAACTCGTGATAATAATATTAACGTCAAAGACATCGTTCTCGCTTAACGACTTGCAAACATATCTGTGCATCTCCCTGCAGCGTATATATGTACCTACGTCAACGATCAACCTGCATATACGGAGTCTCCAGTCTTCGAGAGGCGGATAAATGAAAATGGGATAATAAAAATGAGGTAAATGAATGTTAGATGACGAGTAAATTGTTCTTTTCAGCACCACCTTTTCAGTGGACCCCGACACCCACATAGACACCCTTGAACAGGCCGAGGAAATCGTATTGGAAGGCACCAGCAAGTGGTCCTGCAAAATTGCCATCACAGGTGATCTTCGAATTAAGCATAAACCTAATCTTCATCTCGGATTCAAACTTCATCCTAATATTTTAATGCCTTTTAACGACTCTCTATAACCGACACGTCGAGTTTTATTAGTCGAAAAATCATCATTCATTTTTCTTTTATATATATTATACACACGTACTAATCATCATCAAATTTGAAACACCACTAAACAACATCTCCTGACGTTCTGACAACATCCATTAAACCTGTAACTATAACGTGCGACAAGGCGATAAAACCGTTATTTCATTCGATTAATAACCGATATCCATCGTTAATAATCCGCGGGTCTTAAATAATAGCGTATTTATTGATTAACCTACCTACGAAGCTTAGGCACGATCCCAATTGACTATCGACGTTCGGGAATTGATAATTTGACAGATTCTACAAAGCGGGAATGACGACAGTTCAGAAATAACTGTACCCAGTTGATACCCTTGTTACATACATCAATATCGTGAAAGCACTCCGCCACTCTCTGTAACATCAGAGAATATAGGCCATCTTTGTCGACTATGCTGCTAATATCATGCATAGTGCTTGCGCCTCACCCTATCTTTACCTAGATACGTATACCTATATTAATGCGAGAAGTCCGGTGGCATGATTGGTGCCGGGTGAAATTTAGGTGTTTGAGAATTTATACGCGCCTAACATACTTCGCACACGCATGTTGCTCATTAAGATTTCTTTTAACGACGTATATAGGAACCGGTAAATATGTAACAAAAAAAAAAAAAAAAAAAAAAAATGGCTGAATGGAAGGCATGATTAATAAATTAAATAAAGAACATTCAGCGACGATCGAGATCATTTTTTCATATAGTATTTTTTTTTTTTTTTTCGTACCTTTACGGTGACAACCGATCGTTAAACTACCCACCGTAACTAACGTAAACCCCTAGAGAGTAGACAAGCGTGTAAAGGAAATCTACTATGTAATACTGAGCAGCAAGAAACTCCATTAGACTTATTGCGTTCTAAAAATAAGTATCAAAAGCTCTGTGACAAGGTTATGTATGAATTTGAAAAAAAGAAATTTTTTTTTTTTTTTTTTTCGATATTTTTTAGCGTCGTCGAGCTTATTCGATTCTCTCGACCTTGATACCAGTCTCATATCTTATATTACCTTCCCAGTTAATTTTCAATCAAGTTGCGAAACTAATTCCTTTCAGAAATATCTATTCTCAAGGCACCGGAGTTCAAACCCCAAGATGATCAAACGTAACGCATTACTGTAATTAACTAAACTTCAGGCTACTGTTTCGGCTATGTTGTATCAACTTTGGCGGTCGGCTGTCCAATCCAGTTGCCGTAATAGCATTCGACTATGTAATTAATCGTATATGAGATCGCTCGGAAGAATGGAGCGAAGTGAAAACGTAGCCTTTCTTTCTCAAACTTCTATCTTCGGTTCTGACGCGAAGCTAAAACCTCTTTAAATGTATATAACTCTATATGTAGAGGGTAGAGACGAGACCTGTAGCTTTTGCGAATTCACTTCGAAGATAAGACGGGGTAGGTATATACGTACAACGAAAGATAATGCAAAGTGAAAAAAAAAAAAAGAAAAGAAAAAGGAAAAAAAAAAAAAAAACAACATGGGGTAAAAATCCGTGATGGAGTGGAGAAAATAACAAAAAGGAACCACGCGCGTTACGTGAGCCTTGAAGCTCGTGAAACACCCCCTGCTGCTCCCGGATAGCCACGCGCTTTATTTGTGTGAGTTTCGAAAGATCGATAGTTCAACGTACACCCAAGTACGGTGCCACCCACACTTTGCAACCCCTTTGCCCTTCTGGTCCCTCTACGACCCTCGAAGAGCATTCCTCTCTCTCGTCTCTTCCTGTCTCCCTCTGTTTCTCGTTCTCTCAGGATTCTCACAGCCCAAGTGAACCCACCCCCATTAAACCGATTATGTCGTTTTTCCATCTGATTCATTTGCAACTCGATACTATCTGGACTCTTGTCCATTCCGTGTCTCCCATTATAGACTGATTACACCATTTCCGGGCAGCACTGATATAGGACGGTTTTAGAAGCGATTCTATTCCTATATTTTACCAATAATCTCCAATTGTTCGCACGCCAGGGTGTTCCAATTTCATCTCAGATGAGAAATTTATTGTATACATGTACAGTCGGGCAATAAAGTTCTTGGAGGGTCGAAATTCAGGCTCAAACGTTTCAGTGTCTACGCTGTTGAGCAGCCCCCTCGCTCCGCATACCCCGTTCTCTGAGAACGCGAATCGGGCAGACTACCTACTCAAAGTAAAGTAAGAAATACTTCCTGAATATACACCGTGGCCCAGAACTAAATGTCCAAAATGAAAGGTGGCCTAGAGGAGGTCGAACTGAGTAAATTTTCCCGAAGAACATGGGGTCTGCGAAGTCGCGATCGCGAGATATCACAAGTTAAAAAAAAAAGTATCGCTTTGCGCCGCTTCGAGGCGGCGCAAAGCGATACTTTTTTTTTAACTTGTGATATCTCGCGATCGCGACTTCGCAGACCCCATGTTCTTCGGGAAAATTTACTCAGTTCGACCTCCTCTAGGCCACCTTTCATTTTGGACATTTAGTTCTGGGACACCCTGTATATAATAAATAACGCATCGATGGGCCTGCTCAACAGCGTAGCCACTGAAACACCCGAGCCTAAATTTCGACCCTACAAGAACTTTATTGCCTGACTGTACATACTACTATTAAATGCGTTGAGTTTATATCAAGTTATCCATGTACAGCCGTGTTACATACATATATACATATACATATATACACGCGAATCACTAGCTGATAATAAACTCAATATTATTTCTCGTTAGCCCCGGGGATACTGAATTACTTACTCATCCGACTACAACGTTTTCACGTTATGAAATCGTACCGTAGGCAATACGTCAAGCAGCGTTCAATTAAATGGTTCTTTTTGGCTTTTTCTTTTTTTTTTTTTTCTTCTTTCGTATTTGTTTAATCTCTTTTCTCTCTCTCTCTCTCTCTCTCTCTCTCTCTCTCTCTCTCTCTCTCTCTCTCTCTCTCTCTCTCTCTCTCTCTCTCTCTCTCTCTCTCTCTCTCTCTCTCTCTCTCTTTTTGTTTCGTATGAATTTGGTTGGACACCGTGAAATCAATGTCAGGAAGTTCGTGTGGGAGGATAATAATTGTTCCTCCACAAACGTACACGTTCACGGTGGCCATGGTAGATGGATAGGTATATGGACAAGGGGTTATTACAGAAAGTAGTTATCAATCGATGAACGCCCCCCCAACCCCGCTCCCGCTCCCGCAGACCCTTGGGGCTTTGAAAATATCGGCAATTTTAGCCAATTTCGAACCTCATCATGATAAATCGAACGTTCTCGTCAACGTGTATCTGTACCTGAGGAATTTCAGTTTTCTGAATAACTGAGAGTCTTTTAACGATGGATGAAAATGCGACTAATTTGATACCCGAACTTTGCACTTTACGAGCTATAAGAATTTCCTTTTTTTTTCTTTCTTTCTTTCTTCTTTTTCTTTTCGGAATGGATACATATATACAAACTTCGGTATATGCTATGAATTTTACGCACTCTTTTACGCCGCGTTTTACGCTCATCTAGTCTGACACGAACGTTATGATTCCTATAAAATATTTCATTCTGAAATGAGTTTTTTTTTTTTTTTTTTTTCTTTCCCCCTTTTTCTATTCACGGGTGATCAATAACTCGCGCGACACGCTGTGACGTATATCGTAAAAAAAATAACCGACTAATGATCATTTAACCAAAATTTGAAAACATATTTTCGTGGAAGCCAAAATAATCTGCGTGATCGAAATCTACTAATATTTCGTATAGCTGCACAGTTTGTCATCAAGTTTACGATATAGAAGGTAACTTGAGTTTTTTTTTACATCAATTTCAATTCCTGGTTGAGGGGAATTTGTTGAAAAATTGAAATAAAAGTTTCGATAGGATTGGCTGCGATTCTGATGTAGCTAAATCCTTTCCAACATCCCAGAGCTGGATAAATACGATAGTGCAGTACTTTGTGTAATAGCTTGAACAATGGGACCTCGGGAGACCGAGTTGTCATTGACAAACGAAGCCGTGATTCTGTGATCCTAAAGATTTGATATTGTCTGTTTGAATCGTTGTCTATTCATTTCCAATCGAAACTTTGAATTTTGAACTTCCGTAGACGGGAGTTAGAGGTGTGAGGGCAACAGTTGGCGCCAACTCCACTTCCACTTCCACTTCCGTTTCCGCTTCCGCCCCAGTAATCAAATCTCTTGATTCGCTAGGCGCAAATTAAAACTACATTGCCCAACGAAGAACCCGCTGCACCAGTAATTCCGCGCTTGATAAAACCTAGCTCGAAATAGTAAATTGGTCCGGTGAATCCGTTAAAGTATTGCTCACGGTTCGTTTGACTGAACTACTCGACGATGCAAAGAACCGCACAATCGCGATCTGTAACGAATAGAAAAAAAAAAGAAAGAAAACTATTTCATAAACCTCAGAAGATCGTTCTTTAGCCAAAAATCTGTGACCCCACAATTCACCGGAGCTTTTATCTCTCCCAAAAGCTTACAGGGAATTAGAATAACCAGAGTCTGGTGGTCGGATATAAATTATTACAATAGTATATATCCATTGTATCGATTGCACGCCACCTGAGCTTCTATATCAAGCGGAGCATCGCATATAGCATCGCATTGTCTCACACCTAGCGCGCGTTTCACTTTAATAATCTCCTCTGCCATGCCGGTTTTATCGCCTGTATACATGTATATACCTATACACTGATATAAACTATACGTAACAGGATTTTTCACACCCTCGGGTAGTTACTCTGTAACTCGATTTTGGGATTATACATCATTTTGTTAATGTAAATACAAATTTTTTATAACTTTTTTGAACAAAACAAAAAAAATCTTGTACAGCTTTTGAATTAACAACGGACAAATACAAATCCACGATACTCAAGACCTGCAAATTTCTCTACCCGATTCACTTTATATTCGCTATGAAACACTAGACACTATCCTAATATGATCAAGAGACTCGGTAGAGTCTCGCGCCAAGTATAATTCTATACTTTCGTGACTCGCAACTGTGTGCGACTCGAGTGTGTGTTTAAATAAAATTGTTGTTGTTTTTCCGCCAGTTTGAAATCTCGCTAATCGCAAGTCGTGAAAATATATCCATAAGTATGCCAAAAAAAAAAAAAATTTCCAAATCAACGTCGTATCACGCCGTTAGCAATTCACTGTAGGTATAATATTAAATTCCGCGGGTATAACATTACATACGTAAACGCACTCGTAGTACCACATCGCATACACGCGCCGAGAACGGACGAATATAAAATCTTGGAAAAAAAAAAAAAGAATTCTCTGTCGCATAATATATTTAGGGTAGGAATCAATTCTCCCATTCATCGAACCAAGGAAAATTCTGGCCTCCCCCCACCAATGGCGGACAAAGCGTTTGTAGCATGGGCATGTGTGTATGTCCGTCATGTCAGTCTGACTGCGTATATATATATATATTTTATATATACCAATTGTCACCGTGTATATACCTATATATGTATACCTGTGTGATTTGTCTGTATAAGTTATGTGGCCGTCTATCATAGCACGTAAAAATAATTATCAGGCTTTTGCACGCTTGCATCGTGGCTGTTTGTGATCGATAATTAATTATACATCGACAGAAAGGATTATTTATTGATTTTTTGTTTCAACACATCCAATAGAAACTGCATGCTTATAATATTC
Organism: Macrophya alboannulata; assembly: GCA_949628255.1. Taxonomy (NCBI): domain Eukaryota; kingdom Metazoa; phylum Arthropoda; class Insecta; order Hymenoptera; family Tenthredinidae; genus Macrophya; species Macrophya alboannulata. The sequence goes on from OX451209.1 coordinate 14,764,996, forward strand.
ATCAACCTCTCACAACACGATCACACAAATACACTCAGGCTTCAAAATTAAGATCTAATCCCAGATAAGCTAGATAGTAAAAAAAAAAAAAAATTGAAAAAAGTTTCACGGTGACGAAAAATTGTTCAAATATTCAATTAAACTTGGGACAGTGAAAATTCTCGAAGCCCTATGAAATGGGATTTGCATTTATCAAACTTGTTCGAAGGACAGGCTACTTCGCGTATTTTTCTCTTTGCAGAGTGGTGATCGATTTGCTCAACGTTCGGATATCGAATCACGTATAATATACATACCTACAGTCCCTACGCATATAGGAAAATATGATTTAGATAGTCGGAACGTAATCTGGTAATATTTCATGATCCTGTTCAGGGATCTAACTGGCTAGAAGTTGTACTAAATTATTGACGTGACCCACCTGGGTTCCGTGTTGTGCAGTTTTCACAGTATACACCGTGTTAAGATTCATATCTATTCCTATATAATTACGTATGTCCATATAGGATCGCAAACGCGGATATTTAATAGGAGAAACTATGCAGCGTTTGAAAACAAGAATTATTTAACACGCGATAACTAAAAACCGCTGATATGATGACATACCCGACGTCAAATCTTGTGGAAATAACACAAACCGAAAAAAAAAAAAAAAATAAGAAAATTGTTTTCCGATTTGATTAGGCCCTGACGTGGCAGTTTCAAAGTTGTGGTCGGGGTTAAGAGGGCGAAGCACTTATCACCACTTCTGTTTTTATTTTTTGTTACTTTTTTTCTTTCTTTCTTTCTTTATTTCACAAATCTTGACACATCTACACTTTGCTCTATAGAGATTCATCGGCGATGAGAGTGAGAGGATATTAGGAACGTGACACGCTAATATTAAAGTTATAAAACTTTCTTTTTACAGTGATTTGCGCCCAGGGCTTGATTGCGAAAGATAAAAGCGGTACATCTGACCCCTACGTAACTGTGCAAGTTGGTAAGGTGAAAAAACGGACGAGAACGATGCCGCAAGAACTGAACCCAGTATGGAATGAAAAGTTTTACTTGTAAGTGAATTCAATGTGGAATTGTGAAAAACAAAAAGCTGTCCAAAGTCGCAAATTTTTTTTTTTAAACCTTCTATTCATTTTCTTTGTCTCACTCTACTCATCGGTACCATTCGATCCTGCGGATCCTACAACCGGATATTGCATCCGAACGCCGCAAAGCTATAAAGAAACTTTCAGCCATTCTCTGAAAACTATTAAAATACCGTATATATCTACTGGCTTTTTCAACTCAATTCAAACTTTGTAGGCTAGAAAATTCCGGGCTGTTTACATCCGGCATAGTTTTTCTCTATTCGAGACTTTTATCTGCACGCCGATTTCTACCGTTGAATTTAAATTCAAACCGTATTCCGAAACCCGGGACGATATTACCGCACAGTTTGCATTTAACCGAGTAACATCCCTCTGAGTTAACGCGTTAAGATTGTGTAGATTGTGGAAAGTTTTCGGGGGGTAAATTGTCTCCTTGGTACCGTGTGATCGTAACTTTATTACTTTATAATTAGACGAGTGAACGCTCTCGCGTTTTGGAATATAATTAACGATAACGTTCCGCCGTAAATTATCGCCCCGATCTAACATGAGTAAATTTGTTTATCTGCGCCACAGCGAGTGTCACAATTCGTCGGATCGTATAAAGGTGCGAGTATGGGACGAGGACAACGATCTAAAATCTAAATTGAGGCAAAAACTTACCCGAGAGAGCGACGACTTCTTGGGACAGACCATCATCGAAGTACGAACACTGAGCGGGGAGATGGACGTTTGGTACAACTTGGAAAAACGAACTGATAAAAGTGCGGTCTCCGGAGCAATCCGGTTACATATAAGCGTGGAAATTAAAGGCGAAGAAAAGGTCGCTCCGTATCACGTACAGTACACCTGCCTCCACGAAAATTTGTTTCATAGTTTGTGCGAGGAAAACGGTGGTATAGTTACTCTACCTCAAGCCAAGGGCGACGATGCATGGAAGATATACTTTGACCCATCCGGCGAGGAGCTGGTAGATGAATTCGCAATGCGGTACGGCATCGAGAGCATCTACCAGGCGATGACGTAAGTGGACATCTTCTTTATTACATTATCTCGTCCTATTTCTTATCATCTCTCTTTTCTACGAACAAAAAAGTGTCTTGTAACAACTCCCACTGGCGTGAGTGGTCGTTTTTCTTATGTATTTTTTTTTTTTTTTTCCTAAAGGGTCTTAAGGAGTATATGACCCTTGAGTCGCAAAAGTCGTCCCACATAACGGAATACCGTTGCGCCTTTTTCTTTCTTTATCGCGAATAACTTCAAATGGAAGAAATATTCTCAAATTACCTTCAAAACGTCTTTTCTCGTTCAGAAATAGGGTTCCAAAGGAGAATTTTTAAAGAAACTCATGTACGTATATGTTTGGTTAATATTTTCAATATTATCTTCGTTATAACGACCTTATTTTATTTCTTGCTCGGAGCGAGAGCTCAAGCCTCGGTCGAGCTGTCTCGCAGCTTTACCGTGACAAGTACAGCAAGTAAAGTAAAGTAATGTAAACGGTATGCAGCAATAAAGTATAAATTGCTACAAAACTAAAGTAGACGAGATACATATATTAGTGTGTTTAGCTGTGTATGAATTTGCGGCATCCTCGATTCCAGACGAACTTTTGAACCCAGTTGGTTGAGATTTTCAATCCAATCCAAGGTGCCAATAATTTTTTTCTTTTCTGTAATTTCAGTAACTTCCGATTGCTAGAACCGAATAACATGGTCTTTGAAATTCTCTCCGAATATCGTAACAGTTTTTTACATCGATACCTCTGCAATACTGTCTGTAAATTTGATTATGAAAATTAAATGGGATCTTAATAATAATTGAGTCAGTTCGTTCAGTTCTCGCGTTAATTGAACTACATTCACTTTTAGCCCCCCATCTTCCCCCTTGGAACTCGATGGTTTACATTTCATTTAATTTCAGACATTTTCACTGTCTATCAACGAAGTACCTTTGCCCAGGAGTCCCTGCAGTGATGTCCACTCTGTTGGCTAACATAAACGCTTACTATGCCCACACAACAGCAAGTTCTGCGGTTTCAGCCAGTGATAGATTTGCTGCCAGCAACTTTGGGGTGAGTTTAGTATAGAATGAGAATTTAGTTGAGAAATGCGGCTGCAATTTCCACAGACAATTACTGCCATCCGTTAAGCAAGACAAGCGACTGCTTCGCGCATCTAATGCTCGGACTAGGGAGAGCCCCCTCGTGCGATGTACGTATGTATGTATGTACATACATACAAGCTAGCAACACCACCTGATGAACTCTGATTTTGAGTCCGATGATTCTTCGAGTATATAAAAATAATTGATCATTTCGACGCGTTATCGAACTTTCTATTTGACTATTCGCGTATAATTCCATCGTTTTGTTGGGTTCCTAATTGAAATATAATTGCCGAGTTAATTAAACTAATTATACATTTCCTGTCCGGGGGTATGGGAAGGGAAAGAGGTCAGGTCCGGACCTTTGGAAACACATCATACCCGATGTGGAAAATTCATTTGAAATATAATTTCTCTGAAGGTATATAAGCACACAGACGACGTTGATTAAAAAGGTAAACTAATGAAAGCGGTAACTCAGAGTCAGCGTCAGATTTCTCGATATAAATTGAATAATTTATACCCGAACCGTTGAATGAATAGTAAATTATAAATATGGGGAGATATATTTTTTAATCGTTCTGTCAAAGAGATACGCGCGGTGATAGAACTGATCCGGAAACTGCCAGAGCTTTCGAACTTCGGAGGCAAACGTAGAGGGGAAAAATCTTCTTCTATATAGATATATACATATGTTGACAGTATTTTGCGAAATCGATGGTACGCTGCGTGCATAATATCTATACCTATAGTTATGGACAAGCGTACCCCGACTTCCTTACTCCATTCACGGTTCATGACGGTGAAGTTTTATTTAAATGGACGTGTGCCTCGAGTTCGAATCAGCGGTGAATAGGAAGAAGGTAGAGAGGAGAATGGAGGAACTGGCGAATGAAGTAGACGCCAAGGGAGACATAGCGGTAGAGACAACGGAAAAGTTTTATCCATATTGATGATATCGCTCGCTCCGACTATCGGTACCATTTATAAAACGAAAAATATCTACGGCCCCGCCTGACTCGCTCTCTCGCCTCTTCTCCACCCCCGCCCTGTACCATCTCTTTGTCTATTCAGCAATCTCGTTTTCTTTGCTTCATTTTTACCGTTTTGCATATTACTCCCATCCACGTGCCATGGTCACGGGTTGGCAGCACGGAGCCATAAACAATGCGCGTGACTTTATTCCATACCGGGCGGAAAAATTTTCTCGTAAACTTTGAATCGGTAAGAAGGTGTTAAGGCAACTTTATCCGACCTTACCCACCGCCTGGTCTCCCTTTACCACCTTTTCCCATCCCGTTTTGTAAAGTGAACTCGTACTACTCAGACCAGTGCCTCTTAGAATCCAGGTGGAAAGCCACTGAGATCTGAACCGTCACGAGAACCAAGATTCACGGGATATTTCCGACCATGTATTCTCCACAAGCGTCTGTACAGATTTGATCCCTTAAGTCTCGTATTGGAATTCTTGTATACCGTGTATATATATGCTACGATACCCGGCTTTGGGTATATATACCTATGTACAATAGGTATACGTCGTAGAGCAGCGATATGCATGCGAGTTTAGGAGATATCGCATATTTTAATTAAAAAATAATCGAGACAAAGTTTAGGAATAAAAATGGAAACATTGTTAAATGTTTGAATGTACTTATGTGAACAAAACCGACGAGTCAACTTATACTTAAACCTAACTTGTGTAAGATTTTTATTAAACCTTTTTTGCAGAAAGAAAAGTTCGTCAAACTTCTAGACCAGCTGCACAACTCCCTTAGGATAGACTTGTCCATGTATCGTAACAACTTCCCAGCATCTAGCCAGGAAAAACTTATGGATCTAAAAAGTACAGTCGATCTTCTCACAAGCATAACTTTCTTCAGAATGAAGGTGCAAGAACTATCGAGTCCACCGCGGGCCAGTACAGTTGTAAAGGATTGTGTCAAGGCTTGCCTAAGATCTACGTACCAATTTTTATTCGAAAATTGTTACGAGTTGTACAATCGGGAGTTCCAAGTTGATCCCAACGAGGCCAAGCGAGACTCTGAAGACCACGGGCCACGATTGGACTCCCTCGACTTCTGGCACAAGTTAATCGCTCTTATTGTTTCCGTGATCGACGAGGACAGGAACAGCTATGCACCGGTTCTAAATCAGTTCCCACAGGAGTTGAATATCGGTCAACTATCAGCAGCCACCATGTGGTCCCTATTCGCTGTAGACATGAAGTACGCACTTGAGGAACACGAACAGCACAGACTATGCAAGTCGTCAGCGTACATGAATCTTCACTTCAAGGTCAAGTGGCTTCATGCCAACTACGTCAAGGACGTACCACCTTACAAGGGTGCTGTGCCTGAGTATCCAGCCTGGTTTGAACCCTTCGTCATGCAGTGGCTCAACGAAAATGACGACGTTTCTTTGGAGTATCTTCACGGCGCGTTTAATCGTGACAAAAAAGACTCGGTAAGAAATTATGAAATATTCACCATTCAAATAACTTTTACAGTTCGTCATACGGTTCGAATGATAAATCATCCCATTCAAAGTTCATCCCATTCCCTGATTGTCAATATCGTAATATAACCGATGTATACATTCGAATTCAATACTAATAATTCCGACAAAACGAAGAATGAAGGCGAAATACGGGGCAGAGCAATAAGCTGTAATAAGAGACAAAGTAATGAGCTGCGAATATCGATAAAAATTAATTTTTTAACATCGGATATCCCCTTAGGGAAATTTTGTACATCATCTTATACTTCGTAATTATGTGATGTAAATTTTTCATTTTATCTCCATCAGTTCCAAAGAAGCAGCGAACACGCTTTGTTCAGTTGTTCTGTCGTCGACGTGTTTACTCAACTGACACAATGCTTTGACGTTGTTTCTAAACTTGAATGTCCGGATCCCGAGATCTGGAAGAGGTACATGAAGAGGTTCGCCAAAACGATCGTTAAGGTTCTGGTCGCGTACGCGGATATTGTCAAAAAAGAATTCCCCAGCCACTTGAAAGAGGAACGAATAGTAAGTGCTGACTTGTTAATCGCAAGAGCAAAAAATCTCTAAGCTTATTACAAGTGCGACGATTCACACGACAAAATCATTTTCTTCAAGGCATGTATTCTGATGAACAACATACAACAACTTCGGGTTCAACTAGAAAAAATGTTCGAATCAATGGGAGGCGAGAAACTCGAGGAAGACGCTGCCAATATCCTCAAAGAACTTCAACAACAGCTAAACGGGGCTCTCGATGATCTGGCCATGTTATTCGCGGATAGTTTAGAGCCGAGGATCACAGTGTCAGTTCGAGAACTCGGTGATCTCCTCCTCGCCATTAAAGGCGGAGGACAAGTCACCCTCACTCAACCAGCTCAAAGAAATGCTGTCGCTGTTGAAGCAGACGATGTTCTGAGGCCGTTGATGGTACTCCTCGACGGAAGCCTATCGCTCTATGCCCAATCTTGCGAAAAGACGGTGCTGAAGAGGCTGCTCAAAGAACTGTGGAAAATTGTCATGAGGATTTTGGAAAAGACCGTCGTACTCCCGCCTATGACAGACAAGAGTGTGCGTATCGTGTTTCAGAAAATAAACATGGTGTTCAGCATCTCTTTATTATCGTGTCTCAAGTTGCTTGATCTTTTCTTTCGAATTTTTTAGATGATGTTCAAAAACCTGACCGACAATGCGAAGAACTTGGCTGCCAATGCTAAAATCGAAGACATGTCGAGGCTATTCAAAAATCACATGGCCGGTAAACCTGACGTCAAAAATGCCCTCAGTGGTGTCATGGTGAGCTGATCAGTTTAATTTATTAACGTCATCTAGTTAGAGAAAGTTTCGAGCTCATTTGTACTCTTGTAAAAACGTACACTGTTCTTTTTTGATGATGAATTTTGTTGAGACGTTATCTTGGCCCACATTTTTCAGGACATTTCGAAGGAAGTGGAGAAGAATTTATCTCCAAAGCAATGCGCCGTACTGGACGTGGCTCTGGACACGATAAAGCAGTATTTCCATGCTGGTGGTAACGGATTGAAAAAGACATTCCTGGAGAAATCACCCGAACTACAAAGCCTTCGGTATGCCCTCAGCCTCTACACACAAACAACGGACACCCTGATCAAGACTTTCGTAACTTCCCAAGTCAACGAAGGTAAGATATTCTTTCAAATAATAACTGAAAAAAAAAAAACGTTCTCGCGCAAGTGTTGGGTGCCAAATTTTAAACGATTTTGTACAGACGATTATCTCCCACAAATTTCGAAATATGCGTCTTTCGGATATTCCATACCAGCCACAATTTTTCATCGCAATAAAATATGTATGGTTTCGTTCATAAAAAGAGGTAAAAAAAATTGTACGTGTAAAAATATGAGACAAGGAAATGATGTGACTCATCAATTACACCACTTGACAGAGTAAAACTTTCGAGTGAAAAATATTTCTTCTCTGCCTTCATTCGAGCTCGCGATGCAGATTTCGGTGACTTAATATTCATCGATTGATGTATTCCAAGTTTATGAATTGAATTGCATTCGTTGATAATATACGCGAAGTGTTAAATTCGCGAAGTGTATTTATATTTGATTCGTGATGACTTTATACATAGTGCCTAATGAACGTGCTATTTTATTTACTGAATAAAATGAATATCTAATTTGGAGTACGGAAGACAGATGTAAAAACACCAAACTACGAAATAAAGCCCATTCGCTAATGGCGGAAAAGTCAAGACTTTAAGTATGATAAAAACAGGTTTAACATTTATACTTCCTAGGGTAGTAAGCAAAATTAAACTCCAACTTGTCGTAAATATATTTCTCTCACTTGACTATAAGGAAACTCCGGGGGTATAAAAGTTCCACGTAAAGCCCGCACATTAGTACTGCCCTACTGGGACACGGTGATTTTTTTTTATTTCTTTTTTTCTTGTTCCTTTATTCTTCTTTTTTTTTTTTTTTTTTTTTTTTCTCTCTCAAGTCGCGTTAACCACGGCTTAAAGTTTTCCAAACCAAGCCGTTAAAACGACATATACCTATATTAGGAATAATCTACGGAAAACTTATATCTGATCAGCTCTCACAGTGGGATAATCAGGTCCAAATTCACGACGGGGAATGAGACGGCGGATGTATTTAAAAATAATGATATTCTCGGTGATGATGATGATGATTATATAGTCGATAATATTAGGTAACAAAGTCTGATTGAGCAAAAGAAAATGTGTAAATTTTGTTTCCACACTTTATAAACCGTACTACATATATTATTCACTACACTGTCGATATATCTAACACATATTTGCGTCACTATTAACACAACCCAAACACGCTTACGAACGTCATTATGAATGATTGTGGTGGAAACACAGTGCCGCTGAATGACAAGACAACGTTACGTCAACGGTCCATGAGCAGCGATCGGGGCGATGACAGTGACCCAGGTGAAGGCATGGAGGGTCTTGAAGAGCCTCTCCGACAACGAAAACCCCCGCTTCGACGGGAAAGCCGCCAAGGTACCTTGTTGCCAACTTAGACCAGGACCGCCAGATTTCTAATATTCCGTTTCGAATATTAGACACTATCGTAGCTCGTAGAGTTTGCATTTTATCGAGACGTCCTTCGGTTCAAACAACAAACAACGACCAATCCAATGTGCATTAAACTAGGCCCTTCCTCTGATAACCCTGAGGCTTTTGAATCGAAATTTCGTGTGTTAAAAGATGAGTAAATCAAGGAGAAAGTTGAAATTCAGATGGAGAGAGAGAGAGAGAGAGAGAAATAGAGAGAGACAGAAACTGGACTCTGCAATTACGAATAATCCTTTGATGAAACTTGTTCATAATTGTTTTAGGAATGCTCTAGATGTTTTGTTAAGAATACCACAATTGATGGTGTGCGTACGGATATTCAAACCAAGTCGAAAATCCGTAGAGCTAAATGTCTGTAAGACAGAGTGTTTGTAGGTGCGACTGTACATTGCTGTGAGAACGGCTTGGGCTGACCAAACAATGCTTATACTACTGCGAACGTGTTCGTTCATCATTTTCTTTCAGAGTAACGGTTCAAACTATCTCTCGTTCAATTTTCTAGCACAATTTCGATACGTCGATGTAACGATATGCGTGAAAATATAATACGAAAGTTAATTATTTCGAAGAGAAAGAAAAAAAAAAAAGAAAAAACGCTTGACAGTGATGCGAAGACTGGCTTAGTCAGCCTTACGGCACGACGACCGCGTGCCTGATGCAAGAATACTGTCGTTCTTTAATTACTTGTTCTGTCTATGTGTATGAATGTATGTGTGTAGATATATATTCTCTTCTCGCTCTTTTACTCCGTCTTTTTCTCACTGTTGCTCTCTTTTTCCGCTAATACTTACGTTCTTTTCTTTACAAGTAAAAAAACAAAACAAAAAAATGAGAGGAATAGAAAAGAAATAAAAAAAAAAAAAAAAATTGAAGTTAAGTATACTGGATACTCGAAAGTCTTGAGGACGTCTCGATAGTTGTAGTAGGTGCTGCTGATAACCTACTCCACATCACAATCCTTCGACGATATAACACCCACCGCTTGAGAAAAAAAAAGGTTCTGAACACGGACTATCATAGAATATTGTACATACACATGACTCTGAACAAATTCTAAGTCAGTCACTTAATAAAATCACCAAATTTTATTCCCGTTTTTTGTTGTTTTTTTTTTTTCACAATTGCCAATTATTTCATTTTTATTTCTTTCAGCACGGTATGTGTATACATGTATACATACGAGGGATGTTTAACGAGTTTATTTGATTTTGTTAGGAAAATGCTTATATCATACCACTTTTACACATAATATGCTGTACAAAAAACAAAAAAACATCAAAGAAAAAAAAAAATAGAACATTTTTTAAAAAAATAATACAAAAAACTAGCCGCTGCACAATATTTTAGAGCATGAAGTTTGCTCTAGGACTAGATATGGAATAGTTTAGAAGATTTTTGAACGTAGCTGCAAGTAAACGGTCCCGATCTTCCCTTCGGTTCTCGGAACGCGAAGAGTTTCGTTTCCTCATTACGGAGCTTGGAGGCCAAAGAGAAGAACGAAACCTAGAAATTTAGCCCCCTAGGGACCGGCTAGCTCTTGCAGATGATCTTGAAGAGGACATTTTTCTTAAAATATGTTAATATTTCAGACACAACCGGTTCCGACGAAGGTTCCGTGGGAGAAGTTAGCATCCAAGTGGACTTGTTCACTCATCCAGGCACCGGGGAACACAAGGTTACCGTCAAAGGTAAGAAAAGTTTTCTCTCAAGTTTGGACGAAGAGAAAAAGACAAAAGACAATAAAAAGAAAAAATTTGTATCGAACTTTTCTGCAACAACTCTTTGCCTCTTAGACTTGTAAACTTTTTTTTTTCTTTATTTTTACCCCAACAGACGGAAACTTTTCGTTTGTTCCGTGTATAACAAATCATTGTTCTGATTTTACTCTGAAAGTATCTGAATATCGACGGATTCTTTGAAAAGAATTTTTCAACTTTTACCAAGCTTACCTTGAAAGATTAATAATGCTTGAATTATCCAACGAAAAATTCCAACATTCATGCGGATTATTTATTGCGAATTTTAGTCGTTGCTGCAAACGATCTCAAGTGGCCCTTGGCTACAGGGATGTTCAGGCCGTTCGTTGAAGTGAATCTAATCGGTCCCCACCTCGCAGACAAGAAAAGAAAACACGCTACTAAATCGAAGAGCAACAATTGGTCACCAAAGTTCAACGACACTTTCCACTTGTAAGTTCAAAGTGATAATATTTATTATTATTTTATGCAACGAGGTTTTTACGTGTTAAAACTTGTATAGCTTTACCGCATGGCCGTTGAAAATTAAAAAAAATAAATTAAAGGACACAAGTTCGCACCTTAAAATTTGCTTAACTTTGAGCGTACCCCGGAGTCAAAGGGACCGGGAAAGGGAGCAAAAATATTAAATATTTCATGTGAGAAAGTTTTTTTCTCCAACGAAAACGTATAAAACTTTTTCATTCTCAAAGCCAGAAGAGTCCGCTCTTTAAACTTTCAACTGTACGGATTAAATATTATACAGATATAATAAAAAAAATCGTTGTTTTATTCAAATCTTCGTGATTTTGAAAAAAGGGCATGGCGGGAGGATATATAAAAATACACGATTATAATTTTAAATCTTCGGAGAATCTTACTGAACGGTATAAGGGAATTAAAACAAAAGAAACCAGGTCGTCGTATTCATCGTGTTCTCATTATAGACAATGCGCATTCATTTGTGAAGTGAGCATTACGCGTATACCTACTCGGAAACGGTTCACCTCGTACAACCTCGAAAATTTTTCAAGATTCTTTCAAAAAAAAACCTGCACTATCGTATATACCCACTACAGGCACGTTATTAGTCATTTTCCTACTCACGTATGTACATAGAATTAGCCACGTAGAGGAAGTTTGATTAACAAACACATTCTGATTTTTTTGGACTTATTCAATTTCATTTTTCATCGTTTTTTTTTTTTTTTTTTGTTCTTTTTCATCCGTACATAATTTATTTCCTTTATTACAGTATAATCGGAAACGAGGAGCAACTGGATTTCTTCGAGCTTCACATATGCGTGAAGGATTATTGTTTCGCACGTGAAGATCGGCTGGTAGGTGTGGCGGTGATGCAGCTGAAGGATATCGTCGATCAAGGATCTTGTGCGTGCTGGTTATCGCTAGGGAAGAGAATTCATATGGACGAGACCGGATGGACGATACTTCGGATACTTTCGCAAAGGAATAACGACGAAGTGGCCAAGGAGTTTGTTAAATTGAAGAGCGACATAAGGCAAGAAAATCCATTGCCAAATCCAACCTGAAGCGACGATATATAATATGAATAAAAGTTAAATACATTAATCGTTAAGATTCTTTCTTTGAGCTTCGAAAGAGCTCGGACTGAATTAACATTCGACTGCAGCCTTTATATGTTCATCGACGACCCTGAAGGTTGACGCGATCTCGGCAGACAAAGTGATACGAAAAAAAAAGAGAAATAGCAAAAAAAAAAAAGAAAAGAGTCAAATATGAAAGAGTCAAGAAAACGTCCGATGATGAGCGCTGCACATACTACGGGGTCCATAAATATCGTATACGTATTAATTGATGTACAAAAAAAAGGGGAGAATTAAGTTCCGAGTTTTATAAAAAAAAAGAGAGGAAAAAAAGAGGAAAAAAAATATTCAATTGCCAACATCGAGGATTCGGTTTTCTTGATTTCTCTATAAGAAACCAACAAGACGGGACCCTGCAATCGCGAAATCTCTCGTTGAAAAGACGCCGATCTTTCTAACGTATCTGAACCTCAGTTAAGACGACGTCAAAAAAAAAAACCACTTCGGCTATATATGGACCAAATCTTATTCCTTCGAGATGAAACGGTTTCGAAGTATCGTCAACGTTCTACGAGGCAGACCAATGCACTCTGCAGGAAACGCTAGGGACAGGCGTTGAACATAAAAACAAAAAAAACAAAAATAAGGGGCGGAAGGGGGGGAAGGGTGGGAAGGGGAAAAAATCTAGATAAGATATCGTGAGACTGCGTCATTGCCAAAAACGAAGAATTCTTAGAGGTGATTTAATAAATCTGACATATATATCGTCGCCACTACAGTGAGGATCGATGAATAATAATCAAAGGATTGTGTATAATATAATTGCAGGGAGACTTTACAGTGAAATGAAAGACTATATTGAATGAAATAAAAACCAGATCGTGAAAACAGTGCTGCCAGTACGCAATATTAACCATATATTCGTATTATAAGTTAAATAAATTGAAAACGAACGAACAATACTGATAAAAGTAAAAATCAAAAGAAAAAAGAAAAAAGAAAAAAGAAAAAAATTAAATATATGTGTATGGTATGTGATCTTTGAGATCCTAAACCATACAATACAGGCGGCGGAGGACTGACTCTATAATTAATATATAGTGTGGAGAAATAAATCATGCCGAAATATTCAAATTTGTCCAAGCACACAAATAAAAATATATGTAAAAAAAAAAAAAAAAATACAATAACAATAACTAAGAATAATTAACGATAATCCAAGTAAAACGAGAGAGTTAGAGAGTGAAAGAGTGAAAGAGAGAGCGAGAGAGAGAGAGAGAGAGAGAAATAGAGATAGAGTAAAATTGTGAAACGCAAAGACTCGATAATAATGTATATTTCGGTCGTTGTACGGAGGGACAATTTATTGTAGATACTTTGAAATTGTTGATGGGAGTTGTTTTTTTTTTTCTGTTTTTTTTTTTTCGTTTTTTTTTTCTAATAATGTTATAAGGTAGCATTGAGGACGACCAAAAGACGCGCGTCACGCTCCGTTTAACGTGGCGCGTCTCTATATAGTAATAATTATTATACATATACCATAATAAATAATAAAGAAAAAAAGAAGAGACAAAAGAAAAAAAAAAAAAAAAAACTTCAGATATATATGTATAAATACCTATATATACATATAATATTAATTAACATTATGACTAAGAGAAGAAAAAAAAATTATTACATCAATAATAATATTAATAATAATTATAATTATAACATTAATAATAATAATAATAATAATAATAATAATAATAATAATAATAATAATAATAATTACGATGATAAAGATATATAGGCACTCTAATAACGTTTCAAGTATACGTATATATTATATTCGTAAATACGTACACCAACGTTATTTATATAGATATATAAGGTGCGTATGTACAGCTGGGAAATAAAGTTCGTCAAGGGTAGAAATTCGGGCTGAAACATTTCAGTTTCTACGCTGTTGAGCCGGCCCCTCACTCCGAATACCCCTCTCCCTTAGCCCATTGATGAGTTATTGTGGATATTCCCGAAATTAATTCTTATCTCTTTTTCGGAAGTATTTCGTACTTTATACTTTGAGCAGGTAGTCTGCCCGATTTGCCTTCTCGTCTACCGACTCGCCACACGTCCTCGATAAATATACGTATAATATGTATGTCGTCACCTGATCTCAAATTTCTTTATTTCAGTGAAAAACAGTTAAATTTGAAATCGATTTTGATATTATACAGAATTAACTCATGTAATTAGTTTCCTAATTGCTGTTGTCCATTTTATTTATTTATTTTTTTTATTGAGTTCTGATTTTGGATTTTTGGTTTCTTAGTTAATAAAAATATAAAATTTTTCTCCAAATTTATAAACGACCAACTGAGTATGTTACCTTGATTCTTCTCCCTGTGTTTCAATTATTCATTCTTTCATTCAACGTAGATACATACATTCAGAAAACCTGTATAAAATAATGAGAATATAAAAAGAAATTAGGAATTTGCTATTATAAAAACTTTAGTAGATCACCGTTGAAGCTGAAATGCGAATTCCGATCAGTTGGGCATCAAATTTTTAGATGAAATTTTTCCAAACTAATAACATAAGTTAATTCTGTATAATATCAAAATCGAGTTGAAATTTTACTCTTTTTCACTAAAATAAAGAAATTTCAGATCAGGTGACGATATATTATACGTATATTTATCGACGACGTGTATGACGAGTCGGTATAAGACGAGAAGGCAAATCGGGCAGACTACCTGCTCGAAGTAAAGTACGAAATACTTCCGAAAAAGAAATAAAAATTAATTTCGGAAATATCCACAATAATGCATCGATGGGCTCAGGGAGAGGGGGATGCGAAGCGAGGGGCCTGCTCAATAGCGTAGACACTGAAATACTCGAGCCTGAATTTCTACCCTTGATGAACTTTATTACCCAGCTGTACATTTGACTGCAGTGTGTTGAATGGCTAAAAAATTTTCCTTTGTTTTTCATTTTTTTTTTTCATAATTTTTTCCATTTTCCATTGTAGTACTCAATTCGTAAACGGGCGTGCGCTCAGGAATTATTATAATATAAAAACGTTGTATAATCGATAATTGCAAATCGCGTATAATCAATCTCGATATATTGTATGTATGTACTACTCCATTTTAAATACCTGGATACTTATAATACCTACTTTTATTTTATAATATATAATACACTATGTATATATTATGATGACTATAATGATGACGTATGTGAATATCGCAAACGAATTATTAATTGCCAGTGGGCGTTTTGAAAGTTGCAAGTTCCAGTTTATACATATACGTGTAGAGTAAAATCCACAAGAAAAAAAAAAATATAAAATGAAAATTTTTAATTCGAAAAATATGAAATAAAAAATATACAGTTCTGCATATGCTATTATATACGTGCCCGGAATGCCCCTAGGATTGCCTTGGATCATTGGTAAACCGTTGAAACGGTATTCGTTTGCTTTTATGACGATCAAATATGTGTATCCACAGCGAAGCGCGCGCCTGAATAACCCGAGTTGTGTCTTAGTGTAAAATAAATGAAAAAAAAAAAAAAAGAAAGAATGAAAAAACACAATAAGTAATGCACCCAAATTTATCCGTTTACCACGAAATACCCTTATACAATTATCTTGACGGGTGCCACCCCCGGCTATTTATTATTACCTATTTATTTAATTATTGTCTTGAAAAAAAAATCCAAAAAAAAAGAATTCACAACTATAATACCCGCCAATCTCAAATCGATATGTTTGAAAAATTTTTACTATTCCGTATGTTGAGATATATACATATATTATATATACATACATATATATATATATATATATATATATAATATACATGTATTTACCTAACTTACAATTAGCCTATCCTAACCATAAGTATATACCTATAATATATTATGGTTCGATTAGTAGAAAAAAGTCTTAAAAACTTTTATAAAGATTAGCGATCAACGACCACAATTTTAATATATAGTTCATGGTCTTGCTATAATTATAATAGTCCTCGTTAGCACGATGGTGAAACAAATTTTAGTAGTTAGGAATTCAATTTTTTATTTTTATTTTGAAGTTTTCTAGACTTTTTTCTATTATTAATATTCATAACAAACTAAATCGTTAGACTCGCGGTAGGTGGACCGGGAAAATAGTGGTACCTAATCAATATAATATATAAATAAATATATATATATATATATATATATATATATATATATATATATATATATATATATATATATATATATATATATATATATATATATATATATATATATATATATATATATATATATATATATATATATATATATATATATATATATATATATATATATATATATATATATATATATATATATATATATATATATATATATATATAGTTGTGTAATATGTAACAGGTAAAATTTTTAGTTTTTTAGTTTTATTTTATTTTATTTTTTTTTTTTTACTATTAACGTAATTTTTTTTTGACCGTGTTAAAACGCTTCCGCAAGTCTATCGATCATGCGTAATATTTAATACTTACAATTAGTATATAGATAAATATAATAATATACCTAACGCAGTAAAATTCTTAGTGCAAAGAAAAACGTAAAAGAAAAAATAAATAAATAAATAAAATAAAAAATAAATATTTCGTAATTAGGATAGTTTTTAACGAAAATTAAAGATCCGAGACTCCTTAATGTGGTCTTCGTTTATAAAATGTCTATTTTCTTCGCTGCCTATTATACATACATACATATATACATATATATTATACATACTTGAGAAAAGGCTGGCGACGTCGGCACCCTGCACATACATATATACCTATAATATAGGTATATGTATATGTATATACATACTGATTTCGTCAAATTAATTATATAGACAAAGAAAATCGACTGTAGAAATTTATCGGCTATAATATTGACGAAATCCGTCGGTATTTTTTTTTTTTTTTTTTTCTTCTATATACCTATAATATTATCTCCGCTTGGATTAATATGTCCTGTATAAGCTTGAAAAATATCTCGTGTATTCTGTGATAATTACCCTTTAAAAAATATTTTTCCCAATAGCAACGGTATTTTTCTCTTTCGATAAAAAAAAGAAAAAAAAAAAAAAAAAATTAAAAAAATATCAAAAAAAAAACAAAAAAATCCAAAAAAAAAAATAATAAAATAAAATAACACTATACGATTTCTATTAATCTCTGTACGTATATACATACATATATATTATATATACAGGGTAAACCATTTTAATCTATCCACGTAAATAACTCCAAAGGCATGGTTCATAGCGAGGATTTACCCTCACAAAAGTTGCTGGGTTCAAAGGGGGAAAGAAGTTGACGTTGTTGGATTTTTCAGTGGAGGCGCCTCTGAGGCCAGGGAAAGGTCAATTCTGTTTTTTTTTAAATGGAAACCCATATTTTTCATTACGTAACTTTGTTCTACTTGAAAAATCAAACGACTTTCATATGAAAAATTTTTTTCTGAGTCACAAATTTTATTTTTTTTTTTATATTTAGCTGAACAAGTAGAGATTTTTGAACTTTTAAGCACATTTCACCTCTAAACTATCAAGTTTGGAGAAAAATTGCAAGAGACAAAAAGTACGTAATTTCATACAAAGATTCTTGGAGAATAATTGCAGTTTTTTTTTTTAAACAATTTTTGACTTTTTTCGTGCATTTGAAGAAGCTGTAATAAAAAAAAATTATTGGAAAAAATTATACAATCATTCTCCGAGAATCTTTGCATGAAATTACACACTTTTTGTCTCTTGCAATTTTTCTTCAAACTTGATAGTATAGAGGTGAAATGTTCTCAAAAGTTCAAAAACCTCTGGTTCTTCGGCTGAATATAATAAAAAAAGTGATGTCTCACAAAAAGATGTTTCATACAAAAGTCGTTTGATTTTTCAAGTAGAAAAAAATTACGTAATGAAAAATGTGGGTTTCCATTAAACCGAAAAAAGAATCCAATAACGTTAACTTCGTTCCCTTTATGTACCCTGAAACTTTAGCGAGAGTCAATTTTCGCTATAAATCATGCTTTTAGAGTTATTCGCGTGGACAGATTAAAATGACCTACCCTGTGTATAGCAACGTCCACATTATGTTCCAATCGGGACGGGTAAGTAAGTGTGTAATTGCAATAACATATTAAAGAACCGAAAAAAATAACGCTGAAATAAAATAAAAAATGAAAAATAAAAACTTGCGACCATTGATATAATGAATTAATAAAAATCGGGCGCCCGATGTGCAGTTCAGTGACGATTAGTTTCATTCAATTTAAATCTGCATGTACATACATACAATAATAATTAAAGTTATACCTATAATGTATTATACCGTTAT
Source organism: Macrophya alboannulata (assembly GCA_949628255.1). Classification (NCBI taxonomy): domain Eukaryota; kingdom Metazoa; phylum Arthropoda; class Insecta; order Hymenoptera; family Tenthredinidae; genus Macrophya; species Macrophya alboannulata. Next base: position 14,783,461 of record OX451209.1, read on the forward strand.
TTACAAACAAAACAAAAAATAAATTTATCGATTAAAATGGCAAGAAAATTTACAAATTTTAGACGTCCCGATCATACGGTCAAACTTATTTAGATATTTAACTAGATAGCTATTACATATGTCTATAATCGAAGAGACAGATTTAAAATGAAATTCTTACAAAAAACACTTCCTCGCATCTAGGTATATGTATAATATTAATCTCGAAAGCGATTCAGTTGTTTGATGTAACCTGTTCATCCGCGTCTCGAAATTTTTACCGATAATATTTCTGCATGCACTGTTTGTTAGTAAGTTACGTCACTGGAATTAAGGCGCCTAGAAGAACAAGAAAAATAATAACAATAATGATAATACTAATAATTTACAAAAAAAAAAAAAAAAAACGCCGTACTATTATTATCAGATTAAAAATATGATCAGAGCATTTGCCTATAGCTGAACAAAAAAAAGAAAAGTATTTAACACAGAAAAGAAAAGAAAAAAAAAAAAGGCGGGGTGGGGGATGGGAACGGGAAAAATGGGGGAAAATGAAGGTAAATGAAAAAAAAAATACACAACTGTTGACAATACTATGCTTGAAATTCGTATGAAATTCGCGTGTGTTACGTACCTAATAAATATACATATATAATGACGGGGTGTTTGTGTTGTGTTTCGTAAATAAAATTTGAAGAAAAAAATAAAAAAAAAAGAACAAAGAACAAAAAAAAAAATAATATAAATTCAATCATGATTATCGTTCGTAATAATTAATATCGGTATATACAAATAGGGTATATAATATATATAGGAAGGAATTATGTAAAATTAACTTGTGTATGAATATAATGCGATGACTGCAGCGTGTTTTGTGTATAAAAATATCATCATTGAACCAGCATTAATTGTGGTATCAATGCTATTTAAATTTATTAAAGAAGAAGTAGAAGAATACGAAGGAGAAGAAGTGGAAGATGCGAAGAAGAAGGAAAAAAAAAACTTGAAAAGATACGAATAAAATTATTATCACCGATTTGCAGCCTCCTGTGACATCAACGTCACCAAGTCAAACACGCACATTGATAAGGGAAAATGTTATGGAAACAGAAAAAAAAAATATATATATATGAATATAATCTCTCGTCGTCATACATATTTACATCAATCTTCTCCATTCAATTAGATTTCGTCTTATATTATACTTTCTATAATATTGGTATTTACTATTTTAGAAAATTAGGGCATGTACACACCATATATCATCGCAATGATTTGAGGTCAGAATAAATTTTTCTAATCTTCTTGATTCTCCTATATTAATTCAGGCGCGGTGGATTTTAACTTACCATTAATTCGAATGGATGCATTTGATTATTTTCACCATACAAGCACGCATTCCATGCCAACTTGACCGGATTTTATAGACTGAAGACCATTTTTAATATGGTTGAAAATTTTTCCAGGTGAGAGGTAGCACCTCTGAATTACCCTCAGTTTTTCTCTTTTTTCCTATTCATCCAAACGTCTTTGAGATGAAAATATTCAAAACTCATTATAGTTCCACCCTCTTTTTAAATGCTCAAAAATTTCTGAATAATTTTATATTTCATTTCCATCATTTGAAGATCTTTCCCACGATGGAACCTTTTTTTTCTGTTTTTAGAACAACTTTAAAAATTTTCAATCGACAAAAATTGATGTTTAAACGTTTTAAAAAAAGTAAAAAAAAAAAAAAATCCCCAACATGTTCGACTCTATAACGAATGAAATTAATTTTTGTGCTAATTTTTATCGCATTTCCAAAAAATAATGTTTTTCTGAAAATTTATTTTATCTTCTACATAATTCGATCATGTTTGTTACAAGATTCGAAAATGTTGAGGAAATTTTTTGGACATTTATGAAAGGTTTAAAGATCAATTTTGGTTAAATCAAAATTCTGTACGTGCTAGAGAAAACAAAAAATAAAATAAAACAAAAAATGGTTCCATCGTAAAAAAAATGTTGAAATGATCGAAGTGAGAAAGAAAATTTTCGAAAATTTTTTGAGCGTTCTAAAAACCGTGGAACTGTAATAAAGTTTTGATATCCCTAACTCAGAGACGCTTACATGAAAATCAAAAAAAAACAAACAAAAAAAACTGGAGATAATTTAGGGATAATCCTGTCACCTGAAAAAATTTTAACCAAATCAAAAATGATCAGGCTAAATCCTGGTCAAATTGGCATGCAATGCCCCATATATGGCTAGACAGAACTCCAATGACCTCCTTGACCGAAAAATATCAGAAGCATTTTACGAATTTACCATGAATCTTAATTGTTCTTTGCATATTAATTACTCTCAAATGTGAAAGCTCTACCTGTATTATACATATGCCTACAGATATTATACGTGATACGAGTATAAGGTAGATCAAAGATGCATCAAATATTTTGACACAATTGCAGCAGTTAAATTTGAAAAATTCGCGAAATATATACGAAATTATATACTGTCCCGTTTGCTACTCATAATTTATTTATACGTATATGAGATATTTCACGTCGATTCGACCTAGGTCCGTTCCTCAACCCCTTGTGTTTGGTCTGTAATTTTTTATATGGTTTTTCTATCTTTCGAAGGCAAACTGAATTTTTTTCAGATTTTTTATTTTTTTCTATTAAATTTGTACATTTAGAAAAGTACAATCACTGGAGAAAAACATCACACCGAAAGCCATAATTTAAAAATCCAAAGAAATTCTGAAAAATCATGTATCAGGTATCAAAATTTTGAGATATTCAGCCAAAGTGGACCGGCGATTCCTTCTTCATTTCGACATTTTTCCGAAATTCTTTTCCTTTTCATTTGGAAAAACGAATCAGCACACTATGAGCGGTTGCTTGAACATTTTTATATGTGGCACCAGATTTTGAGGAATTTTTTTCTGATTTTTTCGAAGCAATTTTGTTTTATTTTTTTCCAAAAAATCTTGAAAAAAAATCTCTCGAGAAATCTAACTCTTCGTTCTAATTGAAGTAAAAAAAAAAAATTTCGAAAAAATGTCCAAAAAAATAAGAAGAAATCGCCTGCCCACTTTGGCTCAGTACCTCAAAATTTTGATATCTGCCACATGATTTTTTAGAATTTTTTCAGATTTTTCAATTATGGCATTCGATGTGATTTTTTTCTCAAGTGATTTTATTGTTCTAAATGTACAAATTTATCCAAGGAAATCTGAAAAAAAATTCAGTGTGCCTTCAAAAGATAAAAGAACTATATAAAAAATGACGGACCAATTCCAAGGGGTCGAGGGTCAGACCCAGGTCGAATCGGCGTGGAATATCTTATATATATATATATAGTACTCAATAATACACAAATTAATGATTTGTTTCTGAGGATCTTTAATTTAAATTTTTTTTTTTCATAAATGCATATAACCACATACGTATGTACTTATAAAGCAAACAGCCATACATAGGAATGAATAGCAGTCACCCGCTTTATAATCATATATATAAATGAACATAAACACACGTCATACCTAATCACAGATCATTATATAATACATTTCAAAAGTCTGGAGGTCGCATGAATCGATAATTTGTAAAGCCATATGTTACATATACCTATAGGTAGGTTCGAAATCGTTTAAGCTGGTATTAAAATAAATTAAAAAAAAAAAAAGTACCTATAAATCACCACACCTCGTATTCATAATAATGCAACAAAATATTTCAAAGTGTAATAGAAAGTTTAAGATACGTTCCAAAAACAAAAACACAAAAATTGGAAAAATGTTTTGTTACGTCATTCATACCTACATAATATTGAATTTAAAGAAAAATTAATAATAACAATAATAATATTAATATTAACAATAATAATAATTATAATAATAATAACAATAATTATAATAACAATAATTATAATAATAATAATAATAATAATAATAATAATAATAATAATAATAATAATAAAAATATTATTAGTAGTAATAATACTAATAATCACAATAATAATAATTATAATAATAATAATAATAATAATAATAATAAAATATGAAGAAGTGAGCGCGACGCTAGCCATAGTAGCTAGGTAGCCCGTAAACGTGAAAATTATCATGATGTATAAAATTAACTTATTATATAATAATTGATTAAATAAGAAATGAACAATTATAAAAAATAAAAAATAAAATCAACCAAATTATATCACCGTTGATCATTGTGCCGCGCGTTTCATATCATTACATATTTACATCTTAGGAAGAATAAAAATAATAATAATATTAATAATAATAATAATAATAATAATAATAATAATAATAATACCAATAATAATAATAATAATAATAATAATAATAATAATAATAATAATAATAATAGAATTATTACTCATAATAATACTAACAATAATAATAATAATAATAACAATAACATTAATATTAATTAAAGAGTGAAAAACTATAATAATTAAAGTTAGATAGACTAGATAGACCCTATTTAAACGATTAAACGCGATTGAACTTGAGACTTGATTATAACCCAGAGAAGAAAAGTAAAATCTTTTGTTGTAAAGTAACTTTCAGAATTATTCCCAGGAAAATCGGGAGAGCGATCAGCGAATTGATAATGGAAGTATATATATATATGAGGAGAAAGGGAAAGCGGGATTATCCGTCTAAAAGTATCTAGAGAAAATTTCAGCTAATCTTACCACCATTCTATAATATATATGTATATATATATATATATATATATATATATATATATATATATATATATATATATATATATATATATATATATATATATATATATATATATATATATATATATATATATATATATATATATATATATATATATATGTAATGTATGTATACTAGGGCGATTTTTTTTCGACTATTTTTATTTTTTCACTCCCCACTCAAAATTTTGTTGGACATGTCGAACAAAAAATTCCCTGAAAGTTATACCTCTTAATATTAATATTAAGTACTTTCCCAGAGCGTGAAAAGATTTTTCATCTAAAATACACGTAAAGCAAAAATTTTTTTTTTCAAAATTCTATAACTCAGCGGCATTTTATGCTATCAGATTGGTCTTGGTTTCAATTTACGCAGAATTGAACGATCTTCAAAAGTGTCTCTGACGGCGTAAGTGCAACTTACACTGGTGAGATGGTACGGGTCACTTAAGTTGATTTTTACCCAAAATTCTCGTTTTTTCGCTGTTATCTCCGGAATGATTAACTTTACCGAAAAAATGTAGAGGATAATTTTGTTGGAAATTTACCTTCCTACAAAAAAGGTTCTTGAGGCCTAAATGCTCAGATTAATATTTCTTGAGATATTGAACTTTAACTTACTTGATATAAAATTTTACCTTAACTTGGTATAAAATTTTTATGGTTTATTGTTTACATAATTATGATAAATATCATAAATATGATATGATATCATAAATTATGATATGGAATATCAACAATTGAAACGTTTGATTCAATGAACCATAAAAATTTTATTCACCACAAGTAAGTCAAAGTTCAATATCTCAAGAAATATTAATCTGAGCATTTAGGTCTAAAGGACCTTTTTTGTAGGAAATTAAATTTCCATCAAAATTATCCTCTGCGTTTTTCCGGTAAAGTTAATCATTTCGGAGATAACAGCAAAAAAACGAGAATTTTGGGTAAAAATCAACTTTAGTGACCCGTGCCTTCTCACCAGTGTAAGTTGCACTTACGCCGTCATAGACACTTTTGAAGATCGTTCAATTCTGCGTAAATTGAGACTAAGACCAATGTGATAGCATAAAATGCCGCTGAGTTATAAAATTTTGAAAAACAAAATTTTTGCTTTACGTGTATTTTAGATTAAAAATCTTTTCACGCTCTGGGAAAGTACTTAATATTAATATTAAGGGGTATAACTTTCAGGGAATTTCTTGTTCGACATGTCCAACAAAATTTTAGGTGGGGAGTGAAAAAATAAAAATAGTCGCAAAAAAAAATCGCCCTAATCTATACCTATATAATATGTATATTATTATAGGTGTACATTTTAGCACAGGCGCGTCTTTATCGATCCTGCAGTCTACATTGAATCACTTATCGATGAACGTCTTTAAATTCAAATTTCTGACATTATTATATACGTACGGGACTGTTTATTCGCCTTCTTTACCTATATTGAATAATATATAGTTTTTATTTTCCATTCATTAGATACATACATCAAATTACATCATATGCACGTGTAAAATATTCAACATTTTAATCGTCATCAAATTGAATATTGTGCATCTAAAACGATGTTGTATAGACATTGATTAAACAAGTAAATGCAGTTTCATTATACATATATAGATTTTTTTTTCTTCTGAATGTACACCATATTGAGCTAAGATTCAAACTCTTTTTTGCCTCCGCCCATACATTATATACATATAGGTATACACTATTGATATGACCATTTCTCTCTTGTTTCCAAAAACTATCCACCAGCTTTTTTAATAACTTATTATTATTATTTATTTTCATTTTTTTTTTTCACGAAACTTTGCAACGGTATAGGGTCGTATAGCTAGATTAGTAAAACTAAGAAACGATTGACTTACTTAACACATCATACGCTGGAGATACCTACCGTAATACCTGTTTCTATAAGTTGAATGGTAGAATAATTTATTAAGAGGCAGGTTTCGTGATAATATTTATATCATCAATCCCTCGTTCTTCCACCGCATAATATATTATACCTAAACGTATATTAGACCGTGTAAATACGTGTAATACTAAAAAAAAAAAAAAAATCTATTTTTTCTTCACACGCTGTAACGCACGTCCTATATTTTCTAATCTGGAATTGTCCAATTATAATTTCGCGTGAAATTTACCATATCCCATGGGTGCTCCTAAATACGGATCAGTGGATCAAAGAATTTATTAATTATCATTTTTAGCCGAGCCATATAAGATACCCATCTATATATATTATATGTTGGATTCGTCGAACGTATACGCACGGAGTGTATACATAGTCTCAAACCGCAGATTCCTTAAACATGAAGAAAAAATGAAAGAAATAAAATAAATAAATAAATAAAAGCTTACGAACGGAAGATATATATCATCGGTGATTCATAATTAATATATTTATATAAATATCTGCAAACTCAGCGCGTGTATCGTACGTCTTTCTAAACATAAAAATGTGTGCGCGTGAGTATTATGTGCGGAAAAAAGAAAAAAAAAAAAAAAAAAAAAAAAACAGCTCACACTCAGAAGTACGCAGAAAAAAAAAATTATCGACATTAATTAACAGCTGCAATATGATATGCGATGTTATGGTAAAATGTTGAACAGATCCGAGTTTGGAAACTGTTTTTTCTTTTTTCTTTTGGAAAGGAGTATGAAAAATCGCATGTATACCTACGATCGCGCACATTCTATGATCTCGGTGTGTTTAAATGCATATTAGATGTAATATATAGATATTCTATTGATTATTTTGGGACAGTTTATTGAAAACAAAAAAAAAAAAATTATATTAATAATGCTTTTAAGCCGGGGTTATTTTATGCAGAAGCAGTATCAATGAGTATTTAAGTATTGAAAGAAGGAAAGAAAGAAGAGAATTGATATATGTTTATTGAAGGAATATTGGAGTTGAAATAATTAATTTGCATTGGATAGCAATTATCGAATTAGAGAAAAGACGATATGGAAGTGAAAATAAGAAATGAAATGAAATAAAATAAAATGAATATAAATATATGTATATATTTATGTAGCTACATATGTATATATATATTTACAATGCGAAACTAATAGCATGATATAAATATATATGTATATACCTACAATACAATGGTACTTTGTCATAAATTATTATTCAAATGTTCAATCATTATCGCCATTAACATATATTATAGACGATTACCCGTACTTGTTAAAAACTATTTCCGGTCAACAAAAAAAAAATTAAAAAACATTAAAAACAAAAAAAAAAGACAAAAAATAAAATAAAAACGAAAAAAAAACTTCTCTCTTCGCGCATACTACACACATAAATATATAATACATGTATATTTTGGTTTGTGGAATGACGCATGCGTTCATCGTTTTGACGACAGTATATATATATATTATTATCTACCTGTTACAGATAACAAATACATATATATGTATATAAGCCCAGTCGCACAGGTCGTTCTCGTATTATATTCGCTGACAGATATGAAACAAAATTTTTCTAACAATTACCAAACCAGTAAAACACTATGACTGTATACTAACCGACTATAAATCCGCCGAAATCTGTACAACCTCATATAGTTTTGTATCGTTTCGTATTATTTTATTTCCTTTTTTTATTGGTATTTTTTATTTGATTTTTTACGTTTTTTTTTTCTCAACATTCTATCTCCCGAATGATAAAGGAACTGTGTGATGTATAAAATTGTAATGAATAAATTATCCTTTCTATAAACTGCACAGTAAAATTGTTGCCAAAACCGTGGATAAAGCAAGCTACATTAACATTATACAGCTGATATTACCGTATATCCTTTATAAACTCATATAGAAAAGAAATCTCTATAACTTAATACACTGAAACTTTTTTCTTTTTCAAATTAGCTATGATACGATTTTTTTTTTTTTTTTTTTTCTTTAAATATCCGTAATGCCTTGTACAATCTTTCGATTTATGTGCTCGTTTCAGTGAGTGGCGTAAGATTTGAGGAATACAAAAAAAAATGAAAAAAAAGACGAATAAAAAAGTAGAAATGATTTATGCTGGCCAACTAAAAAATAATATCGCATATATACCAATATAATGGAAATTTGTAATTCACTGCGTTCTCAATAAGATAAAAGACCGTTGAATGAATAAAAATAAATCACCGTTAATGTCATCGTAATTAACATACCTACTAGATAAAATTATTCAGATTTACATGAATCAGCTTATACATCGCATATCATCTGACTCCTAGAAACAGTCTTATTTATATGTATATAGGTATATATGTATTAAAATTCTCACAGGTCCCAGCAGTAGCTGTGTGAAAACCATGAATGTGTAAAACAGCTGGGATCCGTGTAACGTTTTAATTGTTCCAAAACTCGGAAATAGAGACAATGCCTTGCGGCTATAGTCCCTGCATCTTATATTTTTTGCATAATTAGTAACGCTCCGAAAAGTTTTTAAAGATATGGATATAGAAAACGGAGCTAATTCTTGAGCAGAAGGTAGATACATACGAATATATAAATATATGTATACGTAGAACGTATAGTCTATAGAAATGAAAGTGAACAACATTTCAACACCTCGCAATGTACTCTTTTTTCTTTTTTTTAATTTTTTTATTCAATTTATTTCGCGGACAAATGAGGCGGGTGTAATGTTTAAATCACCGTTTGAAAGTGTATAAGGATTAAGTATGACGTGGTCAACGAGTCACGTGTAACGTTTAGACTAGTATAACACTAATTAGCAAGTTTTACGCGGTAACAGAGTTCGCATACTGCTATGGGGGTTGGGAGGGGGGGGGGGGGGGGGGGGGGGGGCTGTAATTAAACGCAAATGCAGTGAGTTACAAATTTTTTCACATAGCTATTATAGTATATATATATATATATACCGAATACCGATGTACAAATTAAAGAAAACATAAAATAAAATCAAAGTATTATATGATTGGGGAAGAAAAAAAACAAAAAAACAATCCTTTACATATAATTTATTAATTTTTCCGTATACAGGCGGATATATACATGTAGGTGTGTACAGCAATAATTTTACTCGTATAGATTATGATGTTAATCTGATCGGTAAAATGTAATAAATTTCTGCATTATAATAAAAAACAGAAGAAAAAAAAAAAAAATTTACTTTCCTAGATTGCGAGTGCATTACATTACGATCACGCGAACTGGTGCGAAAATTAGTAACAGACTTTCATTTGTAAATAAACATTATTCGATCGTGAGTCGTGCGAATTAAAAACTTCGAAAGCTTAGGACCATACATACCTATATAATACATACAGTAATAATGTAATAAAATAGCGTCACTAAAACGATGAAGCGTATATAATTCATTTGAAATGTAATTAAATAAGAATAATAATAATAATATTAATAATATTAATAATAGTAATAATAATAATAATAATAATAATAATAATAACAATAATAATAATAATAATAATAACAATAATAATAATAATAATAATAATAATAAAAATAAAAATAATGAAGAAAGAAAGAAAATGAAATAAAAAAAAATTAAAAAAAAAAAACGAAAAAAAGATAAAACAAAGTCTACAAAAAATATATACTACATAATATTACGTTCGTTAATCATATTCGATTTGTTGAAATGTACAAAATGATATATTGCATATAGGATTAAGTAAGATTATGTAATAATCTTCATTATTATGAATTTTATTATAAAAAAAAAAAAAAAAAAAAATGAAAAAAAAAAAAAAGAAATACCAAATGGTAATGTACGACGGATGATATATGCCAACATTACTATTTATTTACCTATCAACATTATGAATACGGTAAATGATAAATAATTATAATATAGTTATCGTTTATTACCAATAAGTTTTATTGTGTATTATTGAAAGAAAATACATTTCTAAAGCACAATGATTACAATATAAACGATCAGTCATTAACCTCGCCTAATAATCCTTTATCTTTGTACATACAATGAGTCATTATTTTCCATTTTACACCCTACTCCTCGTCGGTACTGTACTATACCTATATACATACTCGTTGCCTTGTTGTGTTATTCTTGTTTTAATTCCTTTTCCCTGTTAGCGGTAACCATTCGTCATTTATTGCATATTCAAGACTATATTATCATAAAAGCTCAGTCATCGTAATCTGTAGATACGTCAATAAACCAAAGATGTACAAATCTTTGACGTATCCCACGACTTAAATTCGAGAAATTAAGAACTTCGACGATAATAAAATCAGTCCAATGTGATAATACTGTTTAAACTTACGAAAGAATCGTCAGAGGCAATCTTTAGACTTTATTAGCTATGCTAATTTTCACAAATCAGAGGTCCTGAAGAAGATATTCGATCGTTTAACGATCAGTCAAAATATAATTGTAGATATTCAATTAACTCGTGAACGAAATGAACACGCTCGATGATAACGTGTTCAGTAATGAAATCAAAGAATTTAATAAACATTTATTAATTTTTTTTTTTGCCCTTTTTTTTTTTTCATTTTTATAAATCTTCGCCGAGTTTCTCTGGTTTACAAACGTTGTTTCATCTAGTACCCTTAATTTTTACTTTCTCAACCATTACTATGCTTATATCTGCTGCACTAACTTTCCCTCACAATTAGACTCCGAACCGTTATTGCCGCTCGTGTTAAAGAAAGGAATTTCTTTAATGTTTGTGCAATGTAACACATACGACGTCATCGGGATTGATTACTTACACATATAATAAAAAAATAAATAAAAAAAAATTATATAAAATAAAAATTAATAAAACAGAACGGAAAAAAAATTTGTAAATATTTTACTCAACCAGGTGGACTGAATAATTATTGCGAAATATACATAGGTATGTATACATATACGTGCGTATTATACTTCCGCGAAAATATGATTTACTCATATTGTTTTATTACAAGTCAGAAATGACTCATACTACGTAATAATAGAAGAAGAATTTTCCTCTATCAATGATAATACCAGTTAGTTAGTTATTCTCTGGGTCTATCGCGTAATCGCGTGTGACCACAATGATAATACCAGACTAACGAATGACAGATTTAGTCCATAGTTTGAATGAATAAATGAATAACCATCCGAGCATTTGCTAAATATTTCTGAAAATAACCGCCAGATGGCGTTAGCAGTTCACTAAAAGACCAAGACGGGGATCTCCCGTGAACGATACCTGGGAAAGACTCTAGTACTCGAGGAGGCGACAGTGTCGCACCTCCCGCCACCGGAATTTGTTCGGTTTAGCAAACTCGCGATTCTTACTGGTTGTTCGGGGCTTGTAAGCCCTGCCCACCAGGTGGCCGTGGAAAGTGTGTAGTTTCTTACGAACAGTACTGCTCTCTTCTAATCAAGAGAAAATCTGAAATAAAACATGTGTCCTGGCGGTAATATGTAACTAAATAAAGACTAAAGGGTCTTATCGCGTGGGTGATCCAAGACCCGAGTGACGCGTGTGTACAGTTTCGTTTAACATCATAATAATATTGATAAATTGTTAAATATCAAAGATAATAAGTGTTTCATTTGACTAGCCGACGTCAGCTGGTCTTCGGTGTGAGAGAACGAAGTTAGAAATGGCGGCGCTGGTGGCAGGTGTCCAGTATGGTTTGTCATCGCATAGTAATTTTCATGAAAATAAATCGTTAATATTTGTGAAACTTACTGATTCGGCTTACCGAGCGATCGAGGACTACCTTGGCAACCGGGTGAGTTAATAGTCAAACTATTTACAATAAATTAAAACGCGATAAACTTGTCTGTTAACAAACCGTGTGTCGTAATGGATGAAAAGAGGGACACTCGGTAGCCATATTTCAGACAAAATTTCATTCCTATAACCGATTATACTATCGTTAACATTACCATCATCTAATATCTACATTATTCTACAATTAAAACAAATTTACGGTACAATTATATCGCCAGTACTTTACCTGACACAACTCAACAGTCGAAGCCACGTCGACGCAGCTGTCTTCTATTCGTGATAATATTTTCATCCTATTATTCAGCCAATATGCATACGTAAATCTATGAGTTTTTAACAGATATATCGTTCCCCTTGAACCCCGATCCCGATCGGACAGTTCCGTATGGTTTGACAACGATATTACGTAATGCGACGAGTTGTCACGGAGTTTTGTTCCGAGCCCCTGTATTCGTGATCGTGATTTCGATTGTTTCGTTTTAACCCAGGTTATTGTATCTTGAAGCCCTGTTTTAAAATTCATCTGTTTCAAATACTTGATATTATTTCACAGAAATACTATCTATCGATAGATATTCATCTCGTATTTTCGCAATCTGTTTAATACGCGATACACAATCAACAACGCGTGACAAAACGTTCTCTCTCTTTCTCTCTCTCTCTCTCTCTCTCTATCGTAGGATTTAAACCAGGTTGTAAAATACACAGTGAATTTTAGAACGTGAAAAGACACACTGCCAGCTGCTGCTGCTACTACTGCTGTTGCTATTGCTGCTCTCTTTCTCTACGTAGGAAACGGGGAATAACTAAATAATATAAAGAAACGATCGTGTTTTTGTGTTTTTTTTTCTTTCTCTTCTCCAGTTGATAAACTCACGTTCACAGAAAACAAAAGTCGGGGAATTTTTTCACAAGCTAAGGACAGGTTTAACGTGAAAATCAAAGTTTATTATATTATATTATATTATATTATATTATATTGTATGGCCAGAGTCCCTCTTTACAGGCATGTGGTTCGGCTTTGACCCCCCGCTGTGCGAGCCCTTAGTAGGTATATCGAGGAGCGTGCTTAACGTTTATTTAAACTTTTCGCAAAGGATACAAAACTCCGGGATCATTGTTATCGCCATTTCTTATCTAACGTACATACCTATGTACCCAGAAAGTTGTAGCCTTAATTGGGGTGGGTGTATAGGGCCTTATTTCTGTCTTCGGTAACCACCTACTGAATACACTTGCGTCTAAAATTAACCAGACAACACACTCGGGTGGTATAGAGCGATATAGAGATAGAACGATCTAGTCAGAGAGGGGGAGAGAATGGAGAAAATGAATTAAAAAATTAGAAAATGAAACAAAGAAGAGAGTGCAAAAATTAGATGAAGCTTGAATAAGGTGAGACTGTGTCTCTCTCTCGGTTCATTTTTCATTTCAAATTTTATATTTAACTGTAAATTAGATGTGTCGATATCGGGCCGATCCTGTACCGTTTGTAGAGCTGTAACAGGAGCATTAATAACTACATTATCATAATATCGTGTCGATAATCGTATTTATTGATTTCTGCAGAGTCATATTGGAATATATAATTATGTATATTTATTCGTTTTTGACGTTTTGTAGTTTTTCATTCATTGATAATAAAATTTTATGGATCGTTGATGAAAAATGTCTTTGTACTTTAATATATTCGAGTTTAAATTAAAATCTATACTGACACGGTTATCGAAGTTCGATCTTTTGATCCTCAATCATAATATTCTAAAGAAATTTTATTTACTCATTTTTGTTACTTCAATATTTTTAAACGAGTGTATAACACGCAGTGTTGTAATTTGTAAATATGATAAACTCTATCGGTGCAGAATATTATAACGGTATATTTCTTCTTTTTCTTTTCTTTTTTTCTTTCTTTCTCTTCTGAAATTAAATCACTCCACCTTATTCATTTTATGGATCGACTCATCGAAACAAACAACACTTAATTACCATTAACTCAGATATTTGTGTTTACACCGAAACACGTTCTACTGTTCGTATTGAATTATTACCAACAAATATTTACTATTATTCGCGATCCGTGTTTCTTCTACATTTTACACACGCATCAAATTCTCGTTCAATGTTTTATTTTTCTACTTGTTTTAAACACACGATCGTACACACATACCTACAGATGTATATTATCTTTCGGGAAGTAAAAAAAAAAAAAAAAGAGAAAAAAAAGTCAATTTTTTTTTATTCTAACAGATTTTTTATGAAAAAAAAATGAAAAAAAAAACATTTTACATATATAACAACGTGTAATACATAGGTATATATATACGAACTGTATAGATATATATGTATATATTTATATATTAATCGAAAGCGAGAGTAAGGAAAACATAAAAAAATAAAAGTACCTATATGAAATAAAATAAAATAAAATACCACATCGCAGTTATAGTATTGAATTACATCGCGGATTGGCGCCTGACGCAACAACGAGAATAATTCTTGTATGTGGTCTCTAAGAACACGATACACTATACAAGATCGGGCTAAAAAGTTTGAATCGTTCGCGTTATAAGTATATAAATATATAGGTATAAATTTACACATCTGTATATTCAACACTTGAGGAATAACTGTTATTAATATCTTAACATTCTATATTTTTGTTACTTTAATCAGGAAATAATATATATACATATACATACATTCAGTCAATTGATAAAATAATTACCCTGCAGAATCTGAAGCTATAACCTATATACAGTGCTTTTGTCTGGATGCGGGACACTCGATTTGGTTCGACACAGTAGTTGGCGTCTACGCTATTGCCACCCATAGCAGACGCTATGCATAGCAGACGCCAAGCAGCGTGAGTACGGAGCGGTGGAAGTGAAACGCAATAGCGTAGTCTGTAGTCCAACTACTGTGTCGAACTAAATCGAGTGTCCCGCATCCAGACAAAAGCACTGTATATTAATCCTCGAACTTTGAAATCCCGAAAAATAATATTGTTTAAAAAACATTTTAAGGCAAAAATAAAAATAAAAATGAAATAAAAATATGCATCGAGGTAAAGAGGAATCGAAATAGTTTTGCACATGAGTAAGGAATACAATAAAAACTATTTTTAAAATTGCAAGTGGTATAATTATCATCTGCCTGATACTCTCGTTTTTTTTCTCGATATAAATAGCTCCCTCGCGTACAATATAGATATGTATTGTATCGTATTTAATATGTACACATATATGTATATGTTTATCGTTCATAATCGGAAAGCAGTTTTAGATAAGCCTGATTAATATAAAAATGAGAAAAAAAATATGAAGAAGAATGTCAAAATTATCTATATATGTGTGTGTGTATAGGTATGTATATATATGTATATATATGTATACCTATACGCCCGTAACAGTAGGTAATACTAAGACAGAAACCAAGTAGCGATAGCCAAAGTTACGCAATTTCAGATTTCTCCTCAACTCTGCGGCCATAACTTGCCTTTTGCCGGTTACTCGAGTAGCTTATATACCCACCTACCTACCTTATAGTTCGTTTATTGTTCAGACACAATGCGGAGAGACCCGAGTAAACTTACAGTGATTATTACCACTGCAACAGCACCATCAGAAGCAGGAATCTGGTTCTCCTATTCCCAAGTCTATTAAAATCAAAACGAATTCTGAGCGATGATAAAAAATGAAGAACAAGAAGAAAAAAAAATGTAACAACGCGTGGTGCAGGAGGATAGGTTTTCTGCTGGTAAATACGATAAACGTAATAAACTGTTGAAACTTGCGGCTAACAAAAAAATTTAGTTGATTCTATGGTTTAAACCGCGTGCACTGCAGCATATACCTACAACTGCTTGAAATAATTGCAACCCAACTTGCGAACAGACATACACACCTCTATAGAGCGAGGAGATTAATCGTGTCGTAAAAAGATAACGAGAGGAAGCAAGAGAGTATGCCAAGTATGAATATTTTTTAGATCAAGTATTCATATTTTTTTTTCGTCACGTTTTTCTTTTTATAACTTCTCTATCTTGGCCGGTGGGTATTTAGTACCTATGCTAATATGCGGAATAAATTAAGACACGCGTCAGATATCGCTGTTTTTTTTTTTCAACTATATACACACGGAATGGTATAGTTTATTCCTTCGATGGCCCAGTTTGCAATTTTCAATTTTAGTCTTTTTTTTCTGTTAAATTTTCCATTTCAAAAAAATGGTAACGTAAAAATCGAGAGTAGGGTATAACATTAGATGTGGAATATGCTAAGCCTGAATCGCAACCGTCGATGCCATATGTCGTTTTATTCAGGCATTGCGCTTCAGGGATTTTCCGTTATACATTTTATTTAATACGTATATAAGTTCGTATCTATATGGTGCACCGTGATCACGTATAAACTGTGTAAAACGATTATAATTGGCCTAAACTTGCAACTTCGCAAGGTGTCGATGTAGAAAAATTTTGAAAGGAAGATCTTACTTTAATACTGTTTTTTTTTTTTTTTTTTTTTTTTTCCTCTAAACCCAGACTTGTCCCAAAATTTTTATTACAAAAATTTGTACAGTACGGTTACTGTAAATTTCAACATTTACGAAAGAAAAAAATTTTTTCATCTGCATATAAATGAAACAAAAAATAAATAATAATATCGTAACGTAATTCTGATCAGTTTCAATAAAAACTCGGTTCTGACTTATCATCGGGAGAAAAAAGGGAGTAATTATTGTGATTTGGCTCGAAAGGATGGTAAAATATAACTACTAAATTCTAAACAAACACCCTATATGTAACTTGTTACAATATTCCTTTCTCAACCTTCGCGTTATAGCAGCAATCGAGCCACCACTATCTGTAGAGAGCAGGGTGAAAGGGGGACTATGTTTAGACAAAGAGGTAAAGGCTCGGTATTTCCCCGGGAGTCTGTATAGTCGATGTAAAAAAAAAAAATACTTCAAATCGAGGGCAAAAATCCGAAACTTGAAATTCGAGCTTCGTGCCTATCTTCATTGGATTTTTGGATTCTTGGACTTTCTGAGTTTTGAACTGTCTGCGTTCTGTTCTTTCGAAATCTTTTTAAATGAATTCGTAATTTAGACCGTTCGGAACTTTGACCCAGTGCCACTTTATTATGGTACTTACCTTACAACCGAGTTGGATTGAACACAGAAACTGACCCAACTCATGTCCATCCGTTTGTTAATTCTGTATGTTATATACGTATACTTATTCGTGCGGTTAGCCCATACGGCTATGTATAATCGAGACCGCGGAGGGACTTCCGGGTATCTAGATCCCTTGGACAACCGATTCACGTAAGCCATAGCTGCCTTTAACTTTGATTTATAGGTACACCCGGCGTGTTTCTATATACTCGATAAGTAGCTACTAGGTATACCCAACGTTGACGGGGTTCTATCACGTCGTTATCGTATTAACCTGTTATTATTTTTTTAAACTCTTTAATCGGAGCATCCTGGCGCTGATGGAATCAGCTGTTTCAATCAATATTCTACTTTCCGTCTACATACGTATACATATATACCTATATTTATTTATTGTATATTATTTGTTTATTTTAAATCCAGGGTCGTCGTTAGACAATTACTTACATTTTATTCATCCGTTATTTATTTATTCATTTATTTTTCGATATATCGTACACGTAATATGGTATACCAGAACCTTCTGACAGATCGTATTAGTTTCAAAGTTTTCAACCCCTTCTGGTAATGACAGTTAATTTAAACTTAGAGCAAACCTAGGTATAGTAAATATGAAGAGACGGAGGGAGGGCAGGATTAATTCGGAACTATCCTCTTTTTTATTTCTTTCGTTTTTTTTTTTTTTTTCTTGCGTCTGAGATCTAAAATTGGAGCGAATTTGACTAAAATTTTAGAAAATCGGGGTGCAACTTCGCATATAATTTTTGTTAGAATGATAGTTTAAATAGATATATTTATGAATATTATAACGCAGTTTGAAAATTTTGAGATTTATAATATATTTCTTTTTTTTTTTTTTTTTTTTGCGTGTTTAAATTCCGTTTTATACCTCGTTTGTATAAATAACGTTGTTTATAATTCAGGAATAAAAATTGCAATTCAGTACGGTGTCCCACCGGAGAAAACGGGTGAATTTCCTAATTTCAACTTTCATGTCACGCTCGGCCTAACAACTATCTACCTATACCTATTTACACGTGGGCTTTGTATCATCGAATTAGTTTTTATCGATATAATAGTATTATAAAAATTCAATTATTAAATAATCACTTCTTATTTAATGACGAAAAATTATACCCAAAAATCCAAGAGATAATAATGAATTATCGACAAATTTATATGCTTCACATTTATCATGACTCGGTTGGTAATTTCAGAGTTAAATAAAAACGCGACTATGACTTCCCGAATACAGCTTTTGAGTACACGTATATATACTCCTCATCAATCATGTTCTATAAATTGTAAACAAATTAAAATAATATAAAATGAAATTTATTACGGAGAAAAAAAAATTAGTATACAGGTTTTTGGGTCGTTTCAAAAATAGACACAATTATCATAGCTGTTCAGTTTTTTTTTTTTGTTTTGTTTTTTTTTTCTAATATTTCCAATGAAATTGACTAATTACTGGACTAGATACAAAAAAAAATATCATTATAGTAGTAATATTGATAATAACGTTAAAATAAGGTTCGATTTTTAAGACAGAGGCAATGGACAGAATTCTAAATCAATAAACCGCGATAAACGGGAATATATCTATGTATTATACTAATAGATATACCCGAAACAGCTAATATCTAGCCGAATTTATGATAAATATTCAAACGGTTAAAATAATAATAACAATAATAATAAACCACGAAAAATTCAGCGTAGAAAATTTAATATTACTTGCACAGTATTGACCATTCGTTATTGATGGATATACATAATTATAGGCATCTATGTCGATAGTCGATATACAAACTTTATCTATATTCAAAACTTATATATTAATTAAATAAAAACTATTTCTTGATTAATACGTGTTGGACAACAAACATATGTATAGATACGTGAAGCATTTTATTTCCTATTGCGTTACACTATATCTATACATGTAAGTACATAGGCATATGTATATATGCAACCGTTCACGTCTGGTAGCCAAGAAAGCCGAGTACGTTAACTGCAGCAGGTCGGTGGGGTCGACGGTCGTGGGTCGTGGCTCAAACTGGGCGGTAGCAGGGTAAAACGAAAAAGAAAAAGAGGAAGGAGTGAGGGAGATGAGAGGTGGAGGGGAAATAACCCTTGGGAAACGAAGAGATGTGAAATAATGCACCCCTATAGGCAGGTGGTGCGGACGAAGCAAACAACACGCACATATACAGATTCACTGCAGACTCGTACATACAAATAGAATATAATATATATATATATATATATATATATATATATATATATATATATATATATATATATATATATATATATATATATATATATATATATATATATATATATATATATATATATATATATATATATATATGTGTATATGTATATGTATATATATATATATATATATATATATATATATATATATATATATATATATATATATATATATATATATATATATATATATATATATATATATATATACATACACACAGGCTTGCTGGAGCCTCGACTCCGTTTCTTCCCTTCTTTTACATCGCACCGCGGGAATCTATAGTCGGGCGAAGACCCCGCCGCGAATCTTTAACCTGGCAAAAAAAATATATATATATTTATATACATAGGTATATATATGGTTTACCGTAGAATATGCGCGTGTGTGCGTGTGTGCGTGTAAAGTTAGAAGCATTTGGGATATTTCTTATCCTCGTTTTATAAAGGGCTGCATAGGGAAACGGAACGAAAGGAATGGAATGGAATGGAAAGGAAAGAAGAGGAAAGGAAAGGAAGCTGCGCTACAGAGCGCGCGCGCGTGCGCGTAATTCTTACTGGTACATAGAAAAACCTCGGTAGTAAACATTAACGCGGTTGACTGTAGGTATAAAGTAAGAGAGCCGGGTATATATAAAGAGTAAGAGAAAACTAAAGGAAAGGAATGGAAAGGGAAGGAAAGGACGTACGTAGGGAGAGAAAAGGCCCCCGTCGACTGACTGGTTTTAGGGCGGCAATGTGCGAGAGCCGTGCTTGAATTTTAATTAACGAGAGCTCGATATTTCGAAGAGCCATGAAAACCGGATTCTACTTCTTATGTTGTGTTGGTTATATATGTATGTATAACGTACCTATTAATACCTACAAGGAAAAATGTTCAGTTTCTGGAGAAGGAGAAGAAGTAGAAGAAGGAAAAGGAGGAGGAGAAGGTTATAGAACTATCACCGCGGACACTGCAGTCCCGATCAGACTCATATTACTGTATAAATGAAACAATAAATATATATCGGAAAATCCACGGCTAAAATCGTCCGTTATAATTATTGCCTGGCTAATTATTTTCACCGTTCAAATTATGGGATATATACGTATACGACGAATTGATAATTGAATATATTCATTATGTTATCAAAATTCCTAACCATAACAATTCAGCTATAATATATAACCGAGTGTGGATTTACGCTTTCGATCTGACTCATATTTTCTTCTTGTTCTGTATTATCTGTTTTTTTTTTTTTTTTTTTTTTCTTTTCCTTTATTCACCGTGGTAATCGAGGCTCATACCGCAAAACTTGCACTTAACCATATTATAATATACACGTATCAAGAGACTCGGTAGAGTCTCGCGCGAAGGACATAATATGTATCGGAGGAAAACCGACTACTGAATACGGGAATTACGTGAATGCTATGGTTTTTTTTTTTTGCTTTTTATCCTGTACATTATTCCGGATGAAAATCGTTGAATACGACTGTTAAAATAAACAATTTGTGGATGATAATCGTTGTCAGATTCTTCGTTCAGTCCATACATGGTCGTATCTTGACGAGGTGTATTTAATTTTTACATATAGGACACAAATGTCTTGAAAAATAAATAGAAAAAGAAAAACAAAAATGATTCAAGAATAGCTGGAAAAAAAATCGCTTCAAAAATAATAGAAAAAAAAGATTCACACCGTCATTAGAGCATAAAAGTTTGATAGGTAAAAGTCTATGCCACATACGTAATGATACTCGTACACGTCGTGTAGAAAAATGATTAATAACCTCGTTACTTACCTTCAACTCTTACTTACTATACACTGGTATACTTATAACGATGGATACAATTCGTTAACCGATGTTAATTAACGGAACGAACACAAAAACCATCACCGCGAGTAGATTAGAGGTAGCTTATAGCTGATAGGTATTGAAGAAGAACGGATATACCGCAGAGACTGTATCGGTAGGTAAAAAAGGAAAAAAAGAAAAAATAAAAAATAATAATAAGAAGAGAGAAATGAATGAATGAATGAATAAAATCATCGACATATATATATACGAATTCCTTATACCGGATTATTGTAGTTGTATAGATTTACATGTAGGGATATACATTTTACCATCCGGTTTCTCGAAGTCACGTCTCTCACGTTTTAGTTAATTACCAATTAAAGTCAGAAAACCTGATTTCCAAACCCGGGCCCTAAACTACTACTACTTTCCGTCCCTTGCTGTTACAAGAACGTTAACCGGCCAAATTTCTCCTACAATTATAAAGTTTCCGACAACTTTTTGTAGAAGAATTTGTGGTTTATACCTACGTGCTGTCGTACAGGTATACGATAAAACGTCTTCGAGATATCGTCATATAGCTTGCGCATATATGCATAAAACGCAGATACATAATATCTTAATGGTCGTACGTTTTTTATTTTATTTCATTTTTTATCCTTCTTTCTTAGTTTTATTTCCTTTTTTTTTTTTTTTTTGCTTGACAAAAATAACAAGTGACAAGACGGAAAATACGGTTTTTCTCATCGTACTTTTCATCGTCCTCATGCGAGCTCGTGTTACCATCGAAATTACTGTCAAGTATCATCAGAATATAGTTCGACGTTCAAAAATTAATTAATATTTATCTTTCGAATGTAGGTTTCCATTTAGAGAGAAAAAAAAAAAGAAATGACCTTTAAATGACCTTGAAAATGTGCACCAAATTAAAAATTATCCTAATCCAAAATCCTGTGGATTGGAGATTTTGTTTTATCCAGCCGTTTTCGAGATGATTCGGCAAGTTTAGATTCAAAGATCCTGTAAGTCGATAAAGAAGAAAATTTTTCATTCAGAAATGTACCGAATACAATATTGGTTTGAAGTCGAAATAACATTATCTTAAATTTGAAAGTATAAAAAAGAAAAAAAAAAAAAAAAAAAAAAACTATAAAATTGAAAGTAAATTTATTTCCGGTAGAAGCGAACGTTCGAATTCGATGGAATATGGCAATTTTTTTTTATGCCTATCATTCGAATGTAAAGTCCTCTAAATTCCGGATTTTTTCATCGATTTGTTGAAATGAGCAAAAGTCACTTTTGGAACGAAACCGATACTTTTTTTTTTTCATACCACCGTGGATTATGAAAAGTAATAAAAAAAATAAAAAATGGTGTTAACACAGTTAGGCATATTATAACTACCATCTTCCACATACCCACCTTATAATACCTATATACTTATCAGTGTCTAATTCTTGATGCTATTATTTCTCAATGAAATTCCGAGACCATTGCGTGTTAGTGGTAGCTGTAAACAATCGATCGACGATACGTCGTCGCAACTCGCGTATACATACGTACCTATACGTACGTAGTCGGTAGTCGATTATAGGTTATTAATACCCGGACACTTACTTAAACACGTTATATGCGATGATATATAATATAAACGTAGTACTACAGGCAAACCTTTCTCCGCGTATGTGGATACCTACCACACCTCTTCTATATGTACCGAGAAACATGTTATATGTATATATACACATTAGGGTGGTCCTTATTTAGGGTTTGGACGAATTATTTTGCGGCCACGACCGAAATCGTATTCAAAAAAATTCTCCGAAATTCCTTAAAAAATTTCAGTTTTCTATCTATAACAGAGATTTTTTTGAAAATAAATAGCCTCGCGATGAAATATTTACCGTAAGCGTTTGAAAAACGTTTGTTACATGTATTTTCAATGAAAAAAAAAAAAAAAATTTCACCCTCTTATTGCGGGAGGGTTTAGGGTCGAGATGGAAAGCTGAAATTTTTTTCTGCGAATTATTTTGAAACTATTCGGAGGGCGGCGGCGAAAAAATTCGTTTACACCCATACGTATTATATGTACAGCTCTACAATCCGCGGCGTTACGATTATCGAATAAATCTGACCGCAAAACTGATCGAAAGAAGCATAAATCTGTACTTTACGTGTACTTTACGTAGGTATACGATAATAATGAAAAGACAAACAAAGAAACAAAAAAATAATTTTCGTTCACAAATTTGATCTTGACTCGAGGCGTTTCTCATTCGCGGGTGGGCTACAGCTTCTTGTTCTTATTTTACGAAATAATTATTGTCACGGTGATGGAAATATATATATATATATATAACACGTAGTCGGTGAGACAGAAGTCTTTTTGTCTCTGAACAAAACCCCTGGGTTGGCAAATTATTATTATTATTATCATTGACATTTTATTTATTATTATTTCTTTTGTATGATACAAGGAAACGTGGAAACGTGAATATATACTGCAGAAAAGGCCAACGACTTTTGAAACTAAATAGGGCTCAATCCACGACGAATAGACTGCGGTAACGCCTTTTCTCTGATTAATTAACGCTCGGAATTGAGACCCTGCATTTCAGGTATATATCGGTGCATACATATCGCAATTTGATGAATATAATTATTCCCAGCAGTCCAATTCCAAATTCCGAATTTGAATTTCGGTACAAAAATCATATAGAAACTTTTTTTTTTCAAATCGGAGGATACATCGATCCTCGGAAACTTTTTTTGGTTCCCTTAAAGTAAAAAAGCTGCCCTTAATATTTGTCACGTCAGTTTTTGTCGGAGTATTGTAAAATATTTAAATTACGATTAATATCAGTGAACAATTATTTATTTCTTTTTTTTTTTCTCAATATTTCGCGATGATGTCTTAGACCACGTAGACGTGACGATTTCGCGATTATTTCTTCGGCGCAGTCAGGATCGGTCGATTCAAAACCTGACCGGCACCAAGTAGTCGGGGCCATACGGAGCGAGAGAAAGTGAACCAGTTGGCGACGTTGCCGAATTGATTGCAAATAATTGCAAACCGGCAACTCCGCGTGAGTCTTAATTCGCGATTAACTATAAGTTTTATAAATATATATATATATATATATGTATATACATATAGAGATGTATACATGTATTTTTATATACATATAAATATATATATATTATATATATACGTACATTTATATCTGTAGCAATGCGCCGGATTAAGTAATTCGACTTATTTTTCACTCTGCCCTTATAACGGGGCTTAAAATTTATTGCAATTGACTCTTTGAAATGCAGTGCTTTCAATCACATAAATTTGTCCCCCAATGTATAATTATTATTTTTTTTTTTTTTTGTCATCGACTATATAATCTGGAGAAGTTATACGCGCGATCCGTGAAAATACGGTGACGATATATGGATTATTTTGCGAATGTACCTACCCGAATACGAAAAACAAAAAAGAAAAAAACGGATTACCAGTCGTTAATTAATTTCATAAGAGAAAAGAAGTGGTGCTTAACGTCGTTCCGCCCCGAGGGTTACGGAGAGAATTATTATCAAATTTCTAAATTAGGTATACCGTATAAACTATATACCTATACCTATATATGTGTGAATTTAAAACCCTCGGTATATAATATATAGCGATGATATGCATCAGGCGTGGAGATGATTTCGGGCGATTAGCGCGCTTAGTCGCGATTATTATCCCGAGAAATCCGTTATGTTATTAAAACACGTTATATATATATTAATATCCGCGGTCAATGTCTTGACTATTTTAATTGCTTTGATCGTTGGTTGTGAAAAAAAATTTCGTAGTTACACACAGCGAAGATGCGCATTCGCATTTATAATATTTTTGGTATATTCCGTTTCACCGTGACTATAATATACGTCTACACCTAAATACCTATCTACGGAACGTACATAAAGTGTACAGATTTAAATATAACTATACGGTCGAAAAAATTAGATTTATAAAGTACATTTCGTTTTTTCTTTTTTTTTTTTTTTTCTCTCCTTTTTTCTTTTAGTCAGATGGCTAATTATTTCGAAACGGGCTTTAAATTTGTTGAATCATTATCTCAGCCAACGTGCGTAGATACATATATATATACAATACATATGTTGTATATAATATCTACGATCCGCCTAAATTTCTTTGCAAAAAAAAATTTCAACCGAGATATGATATACCTACTCGAGCAGGTGAAAAAAAAAAAAAAAAAAAAACAGAAAAACTTTTCAATTATATTTTATTAATAAATTATCGATATAAAAATATTGGACAATATTTCAGCGACAGAATCATCGCGTTTTTTGATTTTTTGCGGGTCTTACGATTGTATAGTGAAAAAAAAAAAATCAAAACATGAATACATATATATGTATGTATATTATACATACATATGTATGCCAACGGATTCTTGAAAACCACTATATGTATATATCATATTATGCTGATATAGATTTTCTGTAAACATGTTGTCGCGTGCAAACCGTCCGCACGATACCATCATTCTTATCGGTGATTACCTTTCGAGATAAAAGTGTAGATCCTTCGCTTATCGCTTCTGAACGTTCAACAACCGCTCACACGTGACTTCCCACACCACAATCCTCCGCCTATGTATACATAACAGTGAGAGATATAATTCAAGCCTATATAGACACACATGGAATATAAAAAATAAAAATAAAAAAACCGCGGTACGAAGTTTTGTATTCATTTCTGTTCTTTTTCGCTTCTTCAAACTTCATTTCTTTTTTTTCTTGTTTTTTCGTTTTCCTGACTCAAAACGGTCCACGTACATTTACTTATGTCTAGACACGTGGCGTGAGTGCAGGTATATTTATGACACGAGTTGCCAGTTCGTCTATAAGTAAATATATACAGTTACGTAAAAGAAAAAAGAAGAAAAAAAAAAGAAAAAAAAAAAAGAAATAATGAGAGCGAGAGAGAG
Organism: Macrophya alboannulata; assembly: GCA_949628255.1. Classification (NCBI taxonomy): domain Eukaryota; kingdom Metazoa; phylum Arthropoda; class Insecta; order Hymenoptera; family Tenthredinidae; genus Macrophya; species Macrophya alboannulata. Next base: position 14,810,157 of record OX451209.1, read on the forward strand.
AAAAAATACGGACCTAGACGTTCATTTTCTCACCCTCCGTCGTCGCGACGGCGCGGTCGGCGTCGCAGAAATGAGTTCCGACTACGGGGTGCCCCAACACCGAACACGTTTGTCGTACGATAAGAGAGCCGCCTTGTTCGATGCTGCTTCCCCTTTTTTTATACAGGAGTATAGACACATATATACATATACACTTGATTTGAGTCAAGGATTGATCGGTTTCGTTCGATCAAAGAACCTCCCTATATATAGTTAATTGATGATGAAAAAAGAAATAAACTAAACTATAGGAAAAATCGATTCTCTTTGATTATACAATCCCGTTGGGATTTGGGCAACGCTGGCTGGGTGCCCTTGTATAGCTATTATCGATGTCTATAGATCTTTCTTTACTGAAAAAGCAAAAAGTGCCAGGTTCAAGTTTCAAACGGTGAAAAAAAAAGTTCCGAATTTTAATATTACCGAATCACAGTTTATTTAGATACGGTATAATTTCCCCGAAAGTCTGCACAGTCGGATCGAAAAACACCGGAGTTTAATTCGTAACTCTGACCTACGGCGCCGAAAGAAAAAAGAAAATTGAAACAAAAAAAAAAAAAAAAAAAACCGTTCTGATCATTTCTGAGTATTGAAATTTCGATCTTTTCACTCCGTTTTGTGTATGAATTTAGCCTTAATTTATCGATTGTTTGTCATCCGGCAATAATGCGCATATTTGACGAAATATATTGATGACGCAAAGAATAGTCATTGTTAGACTAGACAGTTACAGTCGAGTTATGTAACATTCGTATAACAGTCATCTACGGTATTCCGTATATCCGTATAAAGTTTATTGTAACTATGCTTTGCTTGAATGTGTTAATCGTTTGCCGAAGGACATATTGTGGTCAATTAACTTAACTTCTATAAGTTGATTTTAATCGGTGCAACGGAAAATTGTCTCGATCGAATGGCTTTATATACCTCTCATACATATATATCTACACGGACCTATATAAAGTTGTATATACTTTTCTATAAGTCAACAAAATTAGGTATACATTTTCGAATATTCACTGGACAATATTTCTTCAATTTCTATTATTTATTCATTGAATTTATGATAACTGTTTCTCTTATGGAACACGACGAACGATGTTCCGTTCGTATATACCTACCTGATATGGAAAAATGAAAGGAAAAAAAAATTTTTTTTTTTTCAAATTCAAAGCCTTTCGAAACGCGTTTTGATTATCAATTCGACTGCCTAACAAACAAACAAAAAATAATAATAATAATCTGTTCTTAGAAACCGCGGAGAATTGCAATTTTTCTTTTTTTTTTTTTTTTTATGATTCAATATGCGCCCCGTATATCTTTTGAACTTCGATGTACGTATATACGTATAGACGACTTTCCCTTTTAAGGCCTACCTATATACCGCTGCACGCGCGCTCTCAGATCACTCGATACAGCATCTATACTATACATACTTATATATATCCTTTGCGAACACGCGAAGGCAACGTAGCGTAGAGTCGGTGGCAAAGGCCTGGGAGATTGTGGGTGTAGTATGTGTATACTTTTATATCAATGTTACGTAAATCTCCGGTTCCTTGCAGCAGCAGCAGCAGAAGAAACTGCGGCAACGGCAAAAGCACCGGCTCTCGTATATAAGTATACGGCAAATTCGGCAATTTCTCCTCATTACATTTTGTGTGTATATATATATATATATATATATATATATATATATATATATATATATATATATATATATATATATATATATATATATATATATATATATATATATATATATATATATATATATATATATATATATATATATATATATATATATATATATATATATGCGCGAGGTCTGACGATCGGTTTACTTGCTAATTTTACTAACAAGCCGGAGACCCCGGGCAATAAGTTTATACTCGCGATCCTTAAGGTGACTTAATTAATCGACGAATATTCAACGGCAATTAATACCAAACGAGGCGTTTGCTTTTTTATTCAAGTGTAAAGATATTAGAAGTACGTATCATTGATTTATAAAAAATAATTAATATATTTCAGTTCATTTTTTTGGGGGGGGGGGGGGGGGGGGGGGGAATTGTCAAATTAAAGATAGCTGGGCTGAGGTTATTTGAATGGTAAAAATTCTAGATTTTAATATCGCGCAAACGCACAGTTTTTCTGTAGAGGTATTTTTCCGAAAGTCTGCAGCATAGTCAATGTAAAAAAAAAAAAAAAACTTCGAATCAAAGAAACCCACCGAAGGTTTAAAATTCTAAAAGCTAAAATTCCGAAACTCGAAATTGACGCGTGAAGCTTTGTGTCTCTTCATTGAATTTTTCGGATATTTTGGACTTTTTGAGTTTTTATAGCTGTCTCCATTCCGATCTCTCCTAATTTCACCATTCTGAACTTTTGGCGTTTCTCAAAATTCGAAATCGTCTGAAATGAATTCGCAATTTTGACCGTTGGGAGCTTTGAAAATTTGGGAATTTCACCCGGTCCCAAATTAAACAATAAAAATGAACTCTCAAGACCGGAAAAAGGCGTAAAAACGGCCATACACCGCTTAATACCTATATACCTTGTTGGAGCAGCGACAATAAATATCGTTATAATTTATAGACGGTTTAACTTCGCTGCGTTGATACGTAAAGGAATAGGTTATTCTTTCAAATGTCAGGGGCACTCGCCGAACGCCTGCACAATAAACCGCAGCCATCTTTGGTCCAATCCATATGGGCTCACATGCTTCCTCCAACGTCTAATGCACCGTATGTGTTGTTCGTTACATACTCCTCTATTTCATATGTGTATGCAAACATGTATGTGTGTATCTATCTATGTATGTATATGTATCTATTTTTTTACTGTACATACGTATGTATTACATAGATAGAGCTCCGGGCTGAAAACTGGTCGCTCGCCATGGTTTATTTAGGCCATGGTCTTCGAAATAGCGAGCAAATTGATCGGGCTATATAGTCAACTAACGAGAGAGTGTATTAAACTGCAGATTTGCGAATAATCATCCGCACTTTTATCCCCGGTTCTCCGTTTCATGTATTTTTTTTATTTTATTTTATTTTTTTTGTAGAACGCAATTGGGACGATCCTTTTTGAAAATCAATAACTAAGGGCTAAATTTCCTGTGTGTCGATGACATTTTTTTTTTTTATTTTTTGTTATTCACTCAGTTTACTAATATTCGATTGTCTTGTTCTTTTCTTTTCACAGAATAAGACGAGCGACAGCCCTACTATACAGTTCCTAGGAAACGAAGGCGTAAGTAGACCGCACACATACATATATATATGTGAACAAAACTATCTATATGTATTAGGGTGTGTCATTTTGGGGCAATTTTTTTTTTTTTCTCAACTTACAAACAGGTTGTATACTTGCAGGAAGGAAAAATAAGAAGCCTATCAAAATTTGAGATCTTAATATTAATATTAAGAGGTGCCTCATCGCGAATTTTTGTTTCCCATTTAAATAACACGGAAAATGTTCTAGTGGCACGCTTCAATTTTTATATCTCAAGTACTAATCTACTCAGAATGATTCTGCATAGCTACTTTTATTCGAAATTGAAAGCTCTACAGAAAAGGTTTCTTGGTATTTTTCGATAAATCTAACTGTTTCCAAGCATGGTTTCCGGCAATCAATGGTAATTAACCAATAACCAGCTTGGAAATAGTTAGATTTATCGAAAAAGACCAAGAGATCTTTTTTGTAGAGCGTTCAATTTCGAATAAAAGTAGCTATGCAGAATCATTCTGAGTAGATTAGTACTTGAGATATAAAAATTGAAATGCGCCACTAGAACATTTCCCGTGTTATTTAAATGGGAAATAGAAATTCGCGATGAGGCACCTCTTAATATTAATATTAAGATCTCAAATTTTCACAGGCTTCTTATCGTACCTTCCTGCAAGTATAAAACCTGTTTGTAAGTTGAAAAAAAAAAAGTTGCCCTAAAATGACACACCCTAATATGTAGATATATTTATATTCTTGAAGCACGAGACGTAATTTTAAAAAAAATTCCTGCTCACGTTTACCAATTATAACTTGTGCTTCAAATAAATAAATAAATAAATAAATAAATAAAAGGAAAGAAAGATGAAGAAAAAAATTCTCGTACACCTCGTCGCTATGCATAATACTGAATCACAACTCGCAAAGTGAGTCGGGAATAATTCTATACCGACACCCCTCGCTCAGTCTCCTGCCGTATATTATCGACCTCGAAGATTTGTTTTTTTTTCTAGGGTTTATAATTTTTCGCGGAATTATTCGTGATTTTTTGGTTTGTTGTTTGTTTTTTTATCCTCTTATTTTGTAACATCTACTTATAGTTATTTTATAAAACAATATAGCCCAATATTTTTCAACAATCGTGTATTATACATACAACACACATTTCACTCCTTATACCTACGTCAATCAGAAACCCGCGTTACGATCGCAACATTATTCCCCGAACCGCATTAGCGATCGCGTAGTACACCTACATATACCTATACGCAGGTTAATATCGTCGTAGCTGTGTTCAGGGACGCTGTGGCGGTTGCTGCTGTCTGTGTCAAGGTTTACTGACGTCTTGAGAAAAAAATAAATAAAATAAACTAACAAAAAAAAAAAAAACAGAGGAAAAAAAAAGAAACAAAACAAATATATATGTATGTAACGTATTATATGTACATACCTATACATATGTATATGTGTGCAGTACATAAATGCCGGCTATACGTCAGAAATCACGAGTACATAGGGATAACTGCGGAAAAAATTAAGTAGAAAGGCGTCGTTTTTCATATTCCATGAAACTATTCGTCAATTTTAAAACGCTTCTAGGTACAACATTGGTTTTTTTTTTTTTTTTTTTATTATTATTCAAAGTGTACAATTCATGTATTGCTTAAAGTTAATATACGTATATTGTATATATATATATATATTATTTGGATTTTTAAATTATACAACTTTTTCCCTTTAATTTTACGTCTTTTGAAACGAGTCCGGACCAATTCTTGGTAGAATATATATAGTATATACATAATATAGGTATATGTATAAAATTCGTTCAGGAATACAAGAGACCTAAGGTATTTCTTGATTGACACGAGCCTCCGGCTGTTAGGCAGGCGGGGAGGCATTCAGAAGCAAAGCTGGTTCCAGGTCTCGACGTTCGGTTTAAACCACGTAATTCTTGTAAGTCAAAGACTTGCGCCATATGCGCTGGCAACACACACTTCAATAATAATTCTTACGAAACTAAATCATAACCCGTAAGTAATACAAAATACCTGACAAATGTCTGGCCAAAAAGAAAGAACAAAAATTAATATTAAAAAATAATTTTTAGATATTTACCTTTTTAATTGGCACAAAATTTAACTAAACGTTTACCGATAGACGCAGATAGTTTCATATATCCCACAATCTTGATCCAGTTTAGTGAAGGGACCCTCGGCGGGTCGGGGGGAGGGACAACGTTGTCAGATAGGTATAGCCGTAAGTAGCTTCGAAGGCCAAGTCATTGACCAGTGAAATTTTATTTTTATTTTTATTTCTCATATTGTTATTATAATTAATAATATATTTGATTTGAATTTTTTTTATCTTTTTTCTTCATACGGTGGATTGAACTTTTTCGAAGATTAAATTTCGGCAAATTCGAAACGTCCTACGGATACTTACTATAGCTACAATTTTTTTTTTATTTTTTTTTATTCACAAAAATTTAATGCGTTATTAATATACGCTCGTAGATATAGCGAAATACATGTATAACATATGTAGATACATACATACTTGGTATATAGTGAGACGGTGAGTGCTGACATATATAGGTATATGTATGTAATAGGTAGATACGTATAGACGTTCGTACTTGAAAAAATATAACCAAACCACAAAGTAAGTGAGCACTTGACCAAGCATCACGGATGGGTTGTAATTCTTGAAGTTAGATTTTCAGTGGGTACATTATATACCTACCTATGCGGGTATAAAGTTCTGGTCGTTATTCTCTCAAGTCCCGAATAACGAGGGATCTGACTATTACGTGTGTGTACCGTTAACGAGTAGGCGAAAAAAAAAAAAAACAGAAGGAAAGGAAACGCAAAGAGGTAGATAGATGATGAATAAAAAAAAAAAAATGAATGAATGATGAACAATCATTGAAACTGAAATGCATTCACTATAATCTAAATATAATAATAAAATTACATATATGCATTTTTTCCCCCCCTTTGATTTAATTAGAACCCATGCTTTTGCAGTTTACGATAAAGGATAGTAGTTCTTACCCTCTGGGGTTTTACGTCAAGCTATTCTTAGAAGTGGAAGTAATCTTGGCCTCTGGGAATCCCTATTTTACGCTTAGTGGTCATTCATTTGCCGAAGTATAAACGCGTGTGTTGAGGAAACAAGACGAGACGAGACGAGACGTCAGTAAATCGTCGTAATCATATTACGTCCACTACAGACAAGGCTTATTTATTAGTCGATGTTACTAGTTTTTTTTTTTTTTTTTCTTTTTAGACACTTATTTTTCAAATGGATATCGCGTCGGCGTTGTTGTTGAGTTTTTTTTTTTTTTTTACCATTTTCCATTTTCCAGTTTATCTTTTATCTTCTTCTCTTTATATTATACATACACATACTATAACACATATATACATTCAATTCCGGACGCGTGTCCCATCCACGGCCTCAAGAACGCAGCGTAAAATAATAAGGCTATAAACCACAGAAAAACAAGAATAAGAAAGAAAATCGTAATACACGAGCCGCGGTAAAATGTATTACGACTGTACAAAAACCCTATATACATATATGTCAATGATATATTTTTTTTTTTTTTTCCAATGTATTTTCTTAACCGTCATACGGATCATCATCAGCGATAATGCTAACGCCTAATCTATCAACTGCAATAAATAAGTTAATATTAATTCAATTCTTGTGCCAGGGGGGTATATAATCTCTATAATCAATGCAATATATCGGATCGCATCGCATCGCATCGCATCGCATCGCATATCGCGTATCGTGTGACAAGCAACGATAACTTTTAGATAAGATATTTAACTAGGCTTATTGTTGGCTTTAACTGCGACTAATAACTGCATCGTATACCTATCTGTATATTTAAACACGCGATATGACAATTAATGAGCTACCTTGCACCATGTATTTTATAAATTATCGATGCGGGCTGGTACACATATCGCGATTTTTTTCTTATTTCGCATATTTCCTTTTTTTTTTTTTTTTTTTTTCGTATTTTCACGCGTCATACGGGTAACTCGGCACAGTTTTTATCCACGATATGTATATAATTATTGTCTCCGTTCGGAATTAAAATCCTTGAACATATAGGTACCTTATCATTTAGTTCGAGGATATTAAAAGTTTCATGTCGTGATCGCTTCGCTTTAGCAATGAACCGAAAAAAAAAAAAATGAATAAATAAAAAAGTGGAAATTCTTCAATCGCGTTGTAAAGCTTTGTGCACCGTTTCGTTTCGCGGGTATAGGTATAACGTATATGTAACGGGAGAGGATATAAAAGAAAGTTTTGAAAACCCTTTACGTCTGTGAAACGTTTTGAAAAATTGTACGTTAGCGATTCTCTGAAAGCATGAAACCCACCGTTGCACCAGCATCAAGTAGCACGAGTTTCAAACATATTTTTTATTCCTTTTTTTCTCTGATTTTTTTCTTTACTTTTATATTCGTATGTATTGTGACGTATATTTGCAAGTATATAGTATAGTACGAGCTTTCAAATAGGTGAACTCATAGCTGTAAGTATCGAAGTGTGTCTGTAGCTGGAGATTATACATTTTTTTTTCAAAAAAAAAAAAAAAAGAATAGAAATTCGTTTTCAAACAATTTTTAAAAGCTTCTATACCGGTTTAAAAACTTACTTTGTACCATCGCCGCGACGCTTCGTTTACTCTATTTTCTGTATCCGAGCTTTTTTATTCAGCCGCGATCGTGGAAAATAAGAGGTTTCTAAATTTATCCTATCCCACGAATCAGTGTATTCGTATATTATAATTCTTCGAAGGTCTATAATGTATACGTACAATATATATATGCATAAATGATGATGACCGCGCGTTGGCAAGGATTTTTAAACGGAATTGTAAAAACTGCGTAAAGAACAAAAAAAAAAGTAAAAAAAATAGAAAAATTTCTCTACCAAACGTTTAAGACTATCATTTCATTTATTTTTCGTTACCATATGCCAATTTTCTGTCAAATACACGATTGAATGTAAAAGAAAAAACGACGAAGAGGGGGGGGGGGGGGGGGGGATAAAAAACGATCATGACGAAAAGGGGAAAAAGTGAACGGGAGGCTGTTGCTGATAATAAAACGACAACTTTCGAGGCACCCTGTGTTGAATGTATATTGCAGGTATATAATATAAGTGGTAAACTGAAATTATTACGAACGGTATCAGTATAATAATCTGTATACGTATATGTACATATCTACATACAAGAGAAGCTATACATATAAACGGTTAGAAGCCAAGTGAAAGGCAACGATGTGAAGGCTCGTGAGTATAAGTCTCAACTTCGGAACAACCACGCCGCGCAAATGCAACAGCTCGTCGTTATATAGGTATATACTCTGATATACGTCACACCGTCGTCGGCACAAGGACGTCTACTAAACGGGCAAATTATACCAGAATGATTGCTATACATTTTCCAGACTCTCACGTATACATACGTATGTATATGTGGAAAAATCAGTGATTTTTCAAATGAAAATTCAACGAGGTTGAACTTCGTTATATTTCGATAAATTTATCGTATCTCTTCTCAACTCGCCAACTCGACATTCTTCTTCAGACTCGTAAACATTCCGGTAAAAAAAAAATCATCGAGCCCTAGCTCGAATCGTCATGCAGTTTCCAAATTGCATGTATATATATATACAGCAGTATATCAAACTCTTGGTTATTTTAGCAACAATATAATTATTTTTAACCAAACATATATATGTATAATATACGCGTATAATACGGCGATAGGTGTCCGGGCAAAACTGGTTCCCGAAGACCTTTGCGATGCTTGTCTGTATGTCCATCCGCGGGCGCGCGGGGACGTTCGACGATCTCTGTGGCGACTCCGATCGTTGGCTACAAGGACCTCCTGCAGTAGGCACTTGACTGAATTAAATAAATAAATAAATAAATAAATAAGTAAATGAATAAAATGAATAAAATTTTGAGATGCCTTCGTTACAGATAATAATGATATTCTCATCTGTATTATAATAGTACTGTATAGTATAATCGAAAGACAAAAGGTATATAGAAATTAAAGTCATTGAAATTGTCTCTAGTTTTTGGTTTTTTCTCAATCGATATTATTCACGGAGTTTAGAATCTAGTTAATTATTGTACCGAGCCTTGAGAGAGCCAATCAAGAAAGATGGAGAGACAGAGAGAGAAAAGTATAAATCGAATATCCATATTCGTTATATTTATTAGCGGGAAACTTAGTCAAATTATAATCTTTGCGGTTTATCGACGTAGGTATATAGTTTTTTTTTTTCGACTTCTTTTTCTTCTTCATTTTCCTCTTTTTGTTTTTTGTTTATTTTTAATTTTCTATACCAATATTCCGCGGGTATTTGCGCCGAGTAAATACGCAAAGTATAAACCGCGAACTGGTATATAAGAGACTCGCATTCGCCGCAGTTCAGTCTTGTAAATATATATATATACATATATATATTACATATATATATATATATATACACAGTAGGTACGCGCTCTGCTAGGTAGGTATTCATAAAATAATCACAAGCCTCCACACGCCCTGTGCAACCAAGACTTGTAAAACTGGATTGACCGTATCTGTATTGAAATGACCACTGCTGTGGGGCCGGCCGGGGCTGAGGTTCTCGGGTCGGTTACCAGCCTTCTGTGTCTCTCACCTTCCTTTGGGCTCCATCCTCTTCCAACAGCGGTTTCTGATCGTCGCGAGCTCTTGAAAATGCAGTTTTTCATTTTTATTTGAGCTTCTTTTCTTTTCTTTCCCCCTTTTTTTTTTTTTTTTTATATATGTATATATTCTCCCCGGGTGCAGTTCAGTATGTACATACAGCGAATTAATACTCCTATTTTTACATTATATTGTAACACGTTACGGAGATTTGAACTCATTCTCATTTCAAACTCGTTACACCGGGAGTATCAGGCCGGTTAATTTTATACCACGTATCCATATATAGGTACAGTATATAGGAAACGGAATTATTATCACTGTCATTTTTAACCCAGATTCCAAAAAAAAAAAAAAAACTAATTAACTGATCATATTTTAACCTCTGATTAAAGAGAGAAGAAAAATCATCGTTTTTATTTTTACCTTACGGCACGGTACCTCCAACGTAATTATTTCAAGCTTGACTGCAAATATTATCGAAATATCATTCCTTACTGTTGAAAATAAAATTTACCATAAACATAAATCGTTCTTATATACGCGGTGGCCAATATATGTATAGGTACGTATATGCAGGTTCAACGGTGTAACGACAGACGATTATATAGTATTTTCCGATCGCAAATTTGCCTCTCGAACGTTATGTATACATGTACCGGTAGGTAAATACATACACGTATGTACATACATACATACGTATCTCATACCCTAACTATAACGATGAATATCGTATTACTGAACACGCTGAACACGCGAGGAGGCGCCTTTATATGCAGTTTCTCTGCTCGCAATTTCCTATATGAAATATTCCACAGGGTTTTCAAGTACTGTATGTATACCTGCATTCGTGAATGATTTAAACGTGTTTCAAATTGTATCTACGTATATATACCACCGTTGCCGTTTTAGTCCTGTATGTACTACCACTACACGCGCACGTTTACTTTTCAACTATTCAACGCTATTATACATATCGCCATGTCGATGATAAGACTTCATGGTTATATCGGTGTATGTATATATGGATGTATATAGTATGTACTCGGTTATCGCGTGACAATTTTAATACAGCTGAAGCGTTTATATTATTGAATGAATGTAGAGGGCGACGAGAGAAATTAAATATATGGGGATGTCCACGTCAAAACGACACTGCTCCAGACCGTAAAAGTTTTCGATTTGATTTTTGATTTTATATGTTATCATTCTATGTCTGGTGAACGTGTCAAATTTTTTTTTAATTTTTTCAGTCAACCCTTTCGGAGCTATGAATTTTTTCATCCTTAAAAAAAGGACCTTTTTTAAAATTCTGAAAAAATTCAGAAAAATTCTGTCGATAATATAGAACAACCTCCCACTTCCAGAAACGTGGGCAGAATTTTTCTTACATTTTTTTTTTTTTTTTTTAATCTTTCTAAAACTTTATTCGAAAAAATGCTTCACCAATTACTTTTATCCTACCAAAAATCTTGCAAACCTGCACCATTCAGATTTTTGGAGTTCTCGATCTCATATTGTGTTGTGTTGAAAAGGAGGTGAGTAGGTGATTTTATAAAAGTCATTTATTAAGCATCTTATAATATAAAATTTTTGAAAATGGAAAAACAAAATATAACAAAAATTCTGCCAACGTTTCTGGAAGTGGAAGGTTGTTCTATATTGTCATCAGAATTTTTGTGAATTTTTTTAGAATTTTAAACAAGGTCCGTTTTTTAAGGCTGAAAAAAATCGTAGCTCGGAAAGGGTTGATTGAAAAAATTCAAAAAAAATTTGACTGGTTCTCCAGACATGGGAAGATTACATATGAAATAAAAAATCGAATCGAAAACTTCGAGGTCCGGAGCCGTGTTGTTTTTACGTGGACAGCCCCATATATAGGATAAATAAATACATTGGCTACTGTTTAATAATGCCGAACATAACATACGGCGTTTTACTTATATATACCTACAACCGTAGTTACGTATAAAGGCGCGTGCCATCTGTAACAGAGACGCAATTGTAGTAGACTATAGTGCAGCTGATGACTTGTGCCCGGTCATTTATTAAAGAAGTTATTTCATACTGTTTATTTTTTTTTTTACACTGATTTCACAACCGACGAGACCTTTGTGTGTGTATACATATGTATATCGAACAACGTGACGAATTTATAAAACAAAATTAAAACATATCCTATACGATCAACAAGTTCCCCATATTCATATACCTATATAATTCAAATACATCGCGGTTATTAAGTTTATTCATTATTAATCATAGATATATGTAGATATATAGGTATATATCCTCGAGTTATAGTATATAACTGTTCAATAATTTTATTACTCACGCATAGCTCTATAATCACTTATATCAGGTATATATGTATGTATATGTACCTAACTGTTTACTGACAGTAGCTGGTATATATTAGTTAGAGATATACAAGGTAAACTATTAGCTACAACTTTTCAAACCTTTCTTATACCAATCAGGTATACCTATAAAATGGAGTGAATCATTTTTTTTCTTCTTTTTCTCCTTTTATCTCGTAAGTTGAAGGAAAAACAAAAAACAAAAAAAAATATGTTAACAATCCGCAAAAAAATTTTACGCAACTTGTTTTGTTCATTCTTTTTTTTTTTTCCCCCCCCATTCGTGAAATCGTTTAATTTTATGACAAATCGACCGTAGTTTTGGTGTATATACTCGTATCTCCAGCTGCAGTGTGAAAAGTACGTTTATAGTATGCTCAGAATTGTATAATCGTGTTATTTTATTCATATATATGTGTAATACACCTTAAAGTAAGACGGTTGTTATACAAACTCGTACAACCGTGTTTGCACGGTGAGCGTCAATTTGGGGCAAGATTAGGTTCTACCTACCACGTTTCATGTAGAAATTTCATCATCAACTGTTACCAACCGTGGGGTGATGAAGTACGAAGACACTGTGCATATATATATGTATATATATATATATATATATATATATATATATATATATATATATATATATATATATATATATATATATATATATATATATATATATATATATATATATATATATATGTATATATATATATATATATATATATATATATATATATATATATATATATATATATATATATATATATATATATATATATATATATATATATACATATATATATATATATATACATATATATATATATATATATATATATATATATATATATATATATATATATATATATATATATATATATATATATATATATATATATATATATATATATATATATATATATATATATATATATATATATATATATATATATATATATATATATATATATATATATATATATATATATATATATATATATATATATATATATATATATATACCAAACTGCAGACACGTTTAAATCGAACATATTTTCACTGATAATCGTGTTTACTTAACATACTTTTAACACTTAAATATACATATATATGTATATAATCTATTCATTATTCAATGCAATTTTTGGCCAATTTTTACATTTTCTTTTAATTTTTTTTTTTTTTCAAGTCTGCAGCACTATGAAAGCACCAAAAGCGCATTAAAAAAACTTAACCTGTACAGGATAATTCCAGTACTTCGTAATATAGCGTGGAGAAAGTCATTTTATATACTATACATACATACATACATACATACATACGTATATAGGATAGATAGGAACGAGTTGCCTTGCCATTGTGTCGCAACCCTGCACCAAGACTTGCCGTAACAATCTCCAATTTTCTTATACCAACCACCGAATGTATTATATATATATATGTAATATGAGAAATCTGATATACCTACAGAGTTTCTGCAGTTCCTTCGATTTTTGCTCTCTACCATTTAATCGCCGTATTCTTAATCGTTTTTTCTTTTTTTTTTTTTTTCCCCCCCCCCGTTATATATGTGTATATATAACTTTACTGCGAACAGCGATTGCTATGTATGTCAGGCAACCTGAGAACCCGTGGCATAAACTCTCGCTGATACATACTGTTGGCCACAATCGGCCTTCGATTTCGGGTAAACACGGTCGATTTTATTATATACCCACATCGTATTATCAATTAAAAGATATTACATATATACGTATACTAAAATTGTATTACCAGTATAAGAAACGCATTAAAATTCAATTTATTATCCATTAATTAATCATTGTTTTTTTTTTTTTTTTTTTCTCTTTATCATCATTATTGATAATTGTCGATGACGATGATCAATTAGGTCGTTATATATTGGTCGATATAATTCTATGTAACATGAAACAAAAGAAAAAAAAAATAAATAAATTCAATTCCTATTTCTAAAACTAGTAATCGTCATTAACAGGACAGTATCAGAGATGCCTTTTTAAAGCAATCGGTTATACTGCTGCAGCTGTACGCAATCCACCTGCAACATAATACAAAGTTTAAATCCGTATACAAAGAAGAACGTCGAAAGGTCTCTCACGATGAGTGACGACGATCATGCTCGGTACCGCTGCATAGCACAGCGCGGTTGCGTGCAATGATCTAAATTCTCACCATACCTATACTTTTACATATACGTTATTGAATGTCCGATGAAAGAATTGACCAGCTATTGACGATTTTGTATACGGATCATATCGTGCATGAAAATTTACTATACATATAGTGAGCGAACTAAATACATATGACTATAGCTCTACGTTGTGTCGTAAGTGTAAGAAAGATATAGATAGATACCCTCCACATCACACAGAGAGAGACATTCTTAATACGCGAAGTAAAAAGATTGGTTTTATACAGCTCCTTTATGTAAACCTTGAGACTAGATCCGGATTCTTGTCAGGAGACTGCGGTGACCGGACGGGTAGAGCGAAGGGAGGGAGAGACACGGCGTTCCACACCACACCACACCGCACCGCGCAACGCCGCGTGAAGCGGTCAGCGCGGATAGCGAAGAGCGGCCTCGCGCGGCGTGTGAAGGGGGGTATATATAGATAGAAAAATAGTAAAAAGAGAAGGGCGCGGTGAATGAGGTGGGGAGGGTTTCGAACGTTATGACGAGGGGTTTGGAGGGGTTAGAAGGTAGACGCAGAGTAACAACTTGCGGGAGTTGGATGCACCAGGCGAAAGCCTCTCGCCGAGTATGCGAGCGAAAGTGTTCTTGTGTTACACTTTTGTTCCGCGTGCTTCTCGAGGAGCGCGATCACGCGTCCTTTATTGCGTCGCAGAGGACACTCGACGGAGATTGATTATAACTGTTCATTTACGTATAAGTATACGTATAGCGAACATGATGTTGAAAACATTAAAGAGATTTAATTTATAGATTTTAGAATGAAAAGAGAGACATTAATTGTCGCGTGTTTCGTAGGTGAACATATAGACTCGTACATACAGGATCCAACGCTGGTAGGAAAGAAAACTTTCGTCCCGTGTTAGCTTCCTGATAATAATCGGCTCGTGTTATTCTCAGTTTCCGTTCGCGGCGTCAGGTGTCCACGCGCGTGATATCACGCCGCGGACGTGGATTCAAGGGCGAGAGAGACGATTAGATGTCGGGTAAAGCGGAACGAGAATGAGAGAGATAGAGATAGAGATAGAGAGAGAGAGAGAGAAGAAAAGGCATTCCTCACCTCCTTCTCCTCCTCCAACCCCGCCATACCCAGATTGAGCCGGTTGTACAGAGCGCAGCTCACGCGCTTTCTATAGATGGAATTTCGGACATTTCAAAAGTCTTTCAGTTTAGTGGTTTTAAAAATCTATTTTCAATATCGTGACGAAAATTATTATTTCTTTGTACAGTTAGAACCTTGCGGTTTTTTTTTTTTATTAAGATCTCTAATATTCGTATCTCGGATATATATCTATTCATTATTCATTAAGATAAACAAATATGTCGCTTAGGTTCATTATATACAGAAGTTATGATGATTAAACAAACAAAATCGTCTTTATAATTATTTTCCAACCCATTGCGATTGTTTAATTAACAGTACCGTATTCTGAAACTTGATTTTTATGAACTTGTATTAAGCAGGTCGACCCTGCCAGGTATACACTCGTATACATATATACTAACTAACTGATCGTTAGATTCAACACACTTACGCGTTCTCGGCTCTTTTTCTATCTTTCGCTCTCTTTCCAGCTGTGCTCTTTCTCGTTTTCTTTTTTTTATTTTTCTTTTTATTTTCTTCTCTTTACTTTTCTTTCCTGTTTTTTTTTTTTTTCTTTTTTTTTTTTTTTCTTCTTTCCTGGGCGCTCGTGTATCGGAGGTATGTAGGACTGTGCCACATCCTTGCCCAGAAACCGTTAGCTACCTCCACGCTGAATGAAGCCCATCGTACCGTTGTTCTCCCGTTCGGTTTACCTTTACTCTGCGGGTTCCCCGTGTCTCCTGTTTCCTGTCGGGCTCGCGTTCGCACCTCGCTATTCGCGTTTCCTTTTATATACCATTTATTACATCTCACTCTCGTATATATACATCGATATGTATTTTTTTTTATTTTTTTTTATTCTATAAATTATTGATCAAAGTATGCGATTAAAGATAATTTGGCAAAGCATTTAGGTACATATATATGTATATGTATATAAAGTATATATATGTACTTATATAGGTATAATATAAGGAATACATATATGAAAAAAGAAAAATAATATTTTGACACATGCGAAGCTAGACGTACATAGTATATATAAATATACATGTATATTATCACATTTCTGCTCTGACGCAATGTAAGACGCGTGATTTATATACTCCTAATCTAATCTGTATCCGTGGTCGCTGGGCTGGTATACGCGGGCCTCAAGAGACTTGACCTTAGCCTCTACTGTTCGAATGACTCCCGCGGGCAATAAAGAAAACGCGTATATATATATGTATGTATACGACAAAGATGATGATGATGATGATGATGATGATGATGATGATGGATCCAGGGAGAGTAGATGTACAAAGATATACATATATACATAATATACATATGTATATATATACGTGCCGTGAACTTTTCCCATTTTTATTCACCGGACAAACAGGTTGTTTTATATATATTAACGCTACGGCCTTCCTGAGCCCCGCGAACGTACGTCCTCACTTCGTTCGGCTGTTATTCCTCCGTCCTCGTAACGACATTCCAATAGAAAACAATATTCCCCGATATCCGAATAAAAACGAAAAAACACAAAAAAAGAGGAAGAAGCAGCAGCAACAGCAGAAAAGCTAAAAAGAATGGGGAGAAAAATAACAGCAAAATTTATTATGATTATATAGTAGTTATAATATACACGGTACCTATACACATGTATAATACGTATATATACATTCGCGTTGTCGATTTGTCGCGAGTTGCCCCGCACGTCCGTGCCAGTGTGGGCTTTAAGAAGCAAACGAAAAAAATTGATATACCCGAAACCAGAAATAGCCTGCAGGTTGGCCGCAGTCCGTAGTATAAGCTTCTTCTCCAACCCTTGATGGCGTTGTCATACGATATCTGTTCGCGGCCTCTGTACTCCGCCGTTGTTTTAATAACGAGAAATTGTACATGTAATTTAGACGTATAATACATCGATGACAAGTTTAATATTGAGACTCTGTAATTAGAATAACAATTCAAGGCTAGTATATACAATATACATGTACCTATATACCGAATTATTTCCTGCTTATTATATACATCATTGTACGACATAATAATAATTATAATAGTAATAATAATAAGAGAACCCTTTGACAATTATTAATCAAGGTTTCCTACTGCGATATATATTTTGCCAGGCGTCGCGACGGCGTACATTATTCCCGAATCCGCGGTGTAAATAGAGAGGACCGACGAGATATCAGATACATATTATATAGAGACGCTATCCACGTGACGTCAGAGCGCCGTTTAGGCGTCGGTTTTGTGCTAACCCCGCGGTACAGTGGAACGGAGACGTGCTTTTTTTTGCCTATACATATACTGCGTGTATATATTTTAACGTATACGTTGTATACCACGAAAGATACCACGAAGACCGGAAATTGTCGTTTAAAATGTCAAGACTATTTTTGAAATAATTATCCATATCATTTTGTCGATTTATCGAAAAAAAAAAAAAAAAAATTGCTTATCATATTTTCTATAATTTTCATAATGGAAGTATAAGCTATATCGCTCAAGATTTTGTCAAGTCAGAAAAAAAATCCGTTCGACAGTTATTACACTATTATATAAACATTTAATCTATACATATGGTTGATAAGGCTCCGGTCATATAATTCCGCGTACGTGCGATCGCGATTATCTGAATTTCAACTTGAAATTCAAATCTCTATAAGATCTCATGCCCTCGGTATATAAAGATACAAATACATATGATATACATAGATGCATATGTATGTACATACATACATACATACACTTGCTTAATATTACGATTAAACAACACGGTAGGTACGTATATGAGGAGATAGACGAACGCAGCTGGCGTACTTATATGGCCTGCGACATATATTTGATCCGTTTACAGCATCGTGCTCCTCTCTTTAACACGCCACTCTCTAACACGGGCAAACTACGCGCTACACTCGGCGGTAAGAGAGAGGAGAAGGAGGTAGCGGCGGTGGCGGCGACGACGGTGAAGGAGGAGGAGGAGGAGGAGGACAGACAATATATATTTATTTGAACCCTGGCGATGGTCGTGCGGCTCGAAGTAGAGCTTAAAGTTTACGTAACGGGTGTTACTTTTATATCAATTGGAAATGTCTAACGTTGTATAATTAAATGAAAACGATTGGTTACGTTTAATTAATATTCGGGCAATCATTTTGTTACTCGATTCAATTTATTTTTAGGATTATAAAGAAAAAGAAAAGAAGAAAAACAAAACCGTATCGTATAATAGATACGCTGCAACGATTTTTAAATTTTTAATCAACGTGTATAGATAAAACGCGTACAACGATCACCCGGTATTATCACCCGGGATCACACTCCCAACACATACAAAAGTGCCAGCGCGTAAAGCGTGGAATATTTTGAAACGACGCGGGTATATAAGAGATGACGCGTGTGACCGAGCGCGGTACGGACCCCGGACGCGCCTGCGCGCCACGTAGCGCGGTGCTCGGGAGCTGGTATAAAAGAGGCAAGTTTGCCGTGGAAGTCAGCCACTCACCAATCGGCTCCAACGTTAAACACCGGCCCCCTGACCTGCGGCGAAGACTGGATAAACCTTCACGTATATATTTTATACATATATATGTACGTATATATGTATATATGTATATATATATAAATGTGTACGGGGTTACACTCTCTCGGAAACTCGGAAGGCGAGTGCGCTAAAACTGCATCGTGGTATCGCGTTGTATACCATATATGCGTATACGATCTATAAGGAAGGAAGCTTCGAAAGCTCTCAAGGTCGTTTGCGTTGCTCGTCGTTAAAATAAACTGAATAAATATAAATAACAAAGAGACAAAAACGAAAGAAAAAAGAAAAAAAAAAAAAAGAAGAAAATTGTTATAATAACGCGAATTGAATCATTTGTCGTCGGTACATATATCCGTTACGGTAGGTCGTCGACGCGGACCTTTCACGGAGAAAATTTTGCGCGGGTCAGGAACCGCGGGCGAAAATAAAACAAAACAAAATAAAATAAAATAAACAGCTACTGCTGCTGCTGCTGCTGCGTACGGCGCGGGCGTTTTGAAAATTGAAAAATTCAGGGCGAGGATTTAATAATACCTGCGGTAGTACGTATCCCCCGCCCATATTGGTCTCCTCGCAATCGTCGACTACGTCCCCGCGTGTCCCCCCTCACCCCCTCCCACGACTATCTACATCGTAATCGCAGATGGTTCTCTGCGACGTCGCACGTCCGCAAGTGTACATATCTATCTATATACATATATACGTAGATGTATATAGTATAATATTGTATATGTGTTTATAAGATATATAGGTATAACGCTGTATATGTATTTATAACACCGCGCGCTATTTTTTTTTCTCCTGAACTACTGTAACAATTGATACGACGACGACTATAAAAGAGGTGTTCGGAAAATCTTGAAAATTGAACGTGACCTAGACACGTGAAACTATAAATAGAACTGAAATATATATATATATATATATATATATATATATATATATATATATATATATATATATATATATATATATATATATATATATATATATATATATATATATATATATATATATATATATATATATATGTATATGTGTATATATATGTATATATATAACGAAATGCGACCTATACGTACCCGTATACCCAGCTACCTTCGTGGGCGTTCAAACACGAATATATATCTTAACACGATTACGCAATATGATGTTGCGCACCCATAAGATATGTACAGAGAAAATCGGATCATTATTACACGGTATACAAAATCGGTTGGTTTTATAACGTAAAACCAATGAACAGCCACAAATATCTGATATACATATTTATATAGTATACGTACATATTGCGTGAAAATTACGAAACATCTCTATATGTACATATATACATATATATATATATATATATATATATATATATATATATATATATATATATATATATATATATATATATATATATATATATATATATATATATATATATATATATATATATATATATATATATATATATATATATATATATATATATATATATATATATACAGAAATAAGAGTTTGGAGATACGTATACAATTCAAACTTTATTCTCTCTCTATATATATATACATATATACATATACAGATAATTATTATACAAATATATAAAGGCTTAGAAAGATCGTGCGTGGCAGAGAAAAAAAAAATAGGAATTTATTGTTAGTTATTTAGCTGATGCTAAGCTACTCGCCACAACGTCTCCCCCTCCCCTCTCCCCCCGCTCCCCATCATGGGCAGCCCTCTTTGTCGCAGTTATCTGGCAGCCAGCGGGAGTAACGATTTAAAATTATCTTGTAACCAGGCGGAGAGCGCGCGAGGTAGAACAGCCTGGCCAAACGCCCCGCTTTTATACCCTACCCCGTACGTCTCTCCGCCCGCTTCGCGACCGCAAGACACGCTATACGGCTTGGCTCGGGCTCGACAAACACAAGCGCAATT
>OX451209.1:14831479-14854883 GCA_949628255.1 Macrophya alboannulata
CATTAGCACTATTACTAGATGACGTAGATCGGTTTAGAAGAATTTTAAGTACACATAGGTATTCCGTATACAACTATGATGCACGAGAGAAACGAAAACAACTGTATTTGGTTTCGTTAACAACTATGATAAGATTCCATCGTATGTTTCTCTTGCCCCGAATATATGTATATATACATCATCACCTTCACCTCCGCCTCCTCATACTTCTCCTCGTCTTACTAGTCTCTAGAGATTGATAAACCACGCGTCGAACAGTTTTTCTATAAACACGTTGTAATTATTTTTACCCGACTAAAATCACCGATCAAGAGGCGAAACGTGTATTGTAAAATAAAACTACGAGCGTATTATATTCCCCTCGAATTCTCATTCAGTATAGTATATATATATATATATATATATATATATATATATACCTGATGATGATTAATTTCATTATTTACCAATTATATGCGTTAAGAAAAAGAAGAAAAAATAAAATTGTACATAATGTACACATATCTACGCGTCTACTGCTCACAGGTATATACGGTATTAAAATTATCATCTTATATATGTATATACATATATAGGAGGTAAACTTGTTGTCGTCGTCGTCCTCAACGTTCGTATATACGATGGCTGCTGTGAATTGAATTGCAAAGTACGGCATGACGCGCGCGGGGTAAACGGGGGGAACTTTGAATCTGTTAACCCTGTGGGTCACTACTCCTTGATCGCTGTTTGACGCAGAGAAGGGTCAAGCTACTTGTACCAGCAAAGAAAAGAAATATACAGATAAAAAAGAGATAAAAAAAAAATAAAAAATAATACTAAAAACAGATTATATAATACATAATTACATAAAAATATGCACATACGCGTGTATGTGTACAATGCGTTTCGTCGATATGAATATCGCGATATGTAATTCTTTTTTTTTTTTTTTCCTGTTCTTTAGAAAAAGATCGTTGTAACGAAATTTTGCAACAAACATTTTTATACACATTTATGTATCTGATAACGAGAGGCGAAAAAAAAACTATGCCGCCTCTTTTTATCTCTATACAGCATTTTGTGGAATAATCATTAATTTTTTTTCCTAGACCGTTAGGTCTACCAGTTTTTTTTTTTTTTTTTTTTCTTGATCGTACATCGAGGTATATTAGACAGTGAGAATCGAAAGTGAGCTTTTAGGATAAGAAAATTTGATTGAAAACTAAAAATGTTTACGAGTAAATATAACAGGTATATTCAAATCCGCGATCTAATATATATAAATATAATTAATTTAAATCATAGCACGGTATATACATTTTACCGTGAAAATTCCTGTTATACGTATGTATCCGTCTACCGAAGACATATACGACAGGGACTATACATAATTACATATTATAAATTAACCACTTTATAGAGTTTCAAATTGCTTTTACATACTATACATATATACATATATAGTTGCGTCATTTAAATCGACGGGGCGAACGGCGCGGTGGTTCCGCTCGGAGCCGTCAAACTGGCGAACGAGTAAAGGGGGAAAGAAGGGGAATGGAGAAGAGAAGAGACGAGACCGCAGTTGTGTGTGCCAAATTTGGGTGGCACACGGATTCGCCAACCTACTGACACACTATCGGGGTATGCTAGGTAGATCTGTCGAGTCCGTTTGCTCGAAAGAAAACTAGGCAACCGCTGCAAGTTGCTGGTATGTATGTTTCAACGATATACCTACCTACCTACCTACCTACCTACCTACGTACGTACATACATACATACGTACGATCATGGTATACCGGTACTGTCCCGTTTGCGATCGCGCGATGACGTAACAATTCCGACAAAGAAGCGAAGACATTTAAGAGACGCTTCTTAAATCCAGTCGTTGAAGAATTTATTGACTGCAGCTGTGATGGTATATAGCGGGTAAAGTCGAATCGCGAAATTCCTGGAATCGTTTATCTGATATATTTTATACTCTCTTACTTTTTTTATATATATAATCAATTATTGTTGATTTATCCTATTGTATAGTATCCGCGTAGTTATTTACCCAATATTTTTTTTTATCGATTGTCATATCATCACACTTTCGTTCTTCACCCGCACGTCTATTATAATGCGTATGTATGTACCTATGTATTGTACGTACACGCGAGGAATGTCGCACGTAGAAATTTGCTGACCGAATGAAGACACAAAAAAAAAATGAAAAAAAATTAAAAATAAACCAAAAATTTGGCCTCAAATAAAGGAATTCAAACGAGGAACCGTTCCGATACATTCCGATACGACTAATATAATCGCTATTTTTCCCATATATGTAAGTATAAACGGGGACCCCTTCGACCTCTCTATCTTAAAATCCGTTAACTTTTGAAGAATTATTGTACCGTTTAGCGATATAATTTATATACCTATACTTAAGTTATATGTATATACGAAACTTATAAGACGACGACGATCGACACGTGTGTCTTTCATTAAAACGGTACCGGGTGTAATACATACATTAATATACCTGCAGTAAATTATGTCGTTTCAATATCTCATGCAATTCGCGATTATCATATCCACTATACTCGATAAAAAAAATTAAAAAAAAAAAAAAAAAAAACGGGTTAATGTTATTTCAAATCGATATCCGAAACGCGTCTTTTCTGCAATAACTGTAAAAACAATAGACGTCATTTTCGTTTTTATTTTATTTATCTTTTTTGTTGTTTTTTTTTTTTTTTTTTCTTCAATAATTTCTTCCCGCGGGGTGACAGGGGGGCAGTGTCTGGTGGTAGTCAGCTAGTGGGCGGTGGGTGGGTGAGTCAGTAACGCATTTATAGTCTCAGTGTACCTTTGCGTCTGGTGAATCATATGCAAGTTATTCGGGTCGTAAGAGAGGAACCGAATATCGAAAAATGAACCTCTGCCTATAATTCGACTGTATAGGTACAGGTATTTAGAATATATTTATAGCCGCAGGTTAGTTATCTTATGACAAATCGCTGTTCTCTCGTCTGCTGGTATCGAGGATCCAGAGAATCTGTAATTCCGATTGATTCTCACCATCGGTCATAAAAGTCGGATTAAACTAATGCCTTGTCATCGTCGTATCGCCAATATATGCTTCCGTATGTATGGAGAAAAATTTTCGAACCTTACGGATGAAATTCACGATGGGACGTTGTATTTTGTCTGTCGTGTTTGGCGGAATGGTATTCAACGACCGTGCGTGTTGCAGAAACAAAAAAATGAAAAATGAATGTACAAACAATATTTCCACACACGCAAATACATACACGTATGTATGTACAACATGCCACAAATAATATTCAAGAAATAAATCTAATGCCCAATATATTATATTTAATAGTTTCATATATAGTCGCGGAAAAAATAATATGTTGCGACAAAACCGATTGGCGTTTGGCCATTATTAATGCCTGGGAATACCGATGATATTACGCAACGAAATTCCCCTTCGTACTTTTTCACATTTTACACCCAATTTCTATTTTCCTTTTCTTTTTTGTTTTTCTTTATTTCAGAAGTGAAGAAAATTTCTCGTTTTTGGGAAATCTGTTTCTCATAATGTTATAAAATTTTGCTGTTTTTTTAGGCCTCGAATTTATATATGTATATTTGTTCTTTCTTGTTTTGTTTTAAATGTGAAATTGGGAGCAGCTGTGACAGGTTTTGATTTTCTGATGATATCTTGTAGTTTGAACGAGCCGCGGAGAGTTGTACAAACGTTAAACGTCTGGATCATCGTATACATATATGTATAGACAGCTCTATTTTAGATGTGAGAAAACTATGTTTTTCTTGGCACTTTTAAATCCGTAAATAACGTATACCTAACGATCAGGGTACAAAATCCGGAGATATAATTTACAGAGCATTTTCTTATTTCCTAATCGAATATAAATCGAAAGTATAATTTCACAAGAAACGCTATACACGTACAGGTATACGTATACGCGATATTATCAAGGTTGTGTGTGGCCTTACTTTCCAACCCAATTCCGCACGATTGTCGTTGCTTGTTGCAACTATTGGGCAATTCTTTATCGACCACATATTATACTAGGTCTAGGTCTTTTATGATCGTTGAATAATAGTTGGACTATTTTTATACCTAAATTCTCTCCATTGTTTCTCATTTTTAGATTTCTATGTTTCTAATAATCGTATATTCCTTTCTCAGCTGTTTATCTTCGGTTTTATTTCTTCACAGTTGTTCAAAAAAAAAAAAAAAAAAAAACGAACTTCATAGTCTTGGGAAACCGAAAGACGATCGTTTTCTACGTTAGCTTTTACATGACCAAGTCAACGTTGACTTTGGCCTGAAATTCTTTCTATACTATTCTATTTGCTGTGAGACCCGAGCGAGATTCCGTCTAAAAATATTCCGAAAATTGTATATCAGCTGTCTCGCCGCACAGAGTACAGTAGAGGCAGAAAATTATTCTCCCCGTTTATAAAAGACGTAAGAAAAAGAAATACAAAAATTTCGTTCAGGTTCTGCAACCTCGCGGTTGCTCTTTATTCTCAATTTTAACGTTTTTTTTTTTTTTTTTTCTCGATTCTGTCGTTTTCATGTCTATATTCTTCTCCGATAAAACAAGAAGGGCTAAAAATCGAAATAAAAATGGAAAAATGAGAAAAGATACTATATGGCTAGACCAAACCCTGCAAAAAATCGATTCCCATCTAGACGTTTCGAGTCATTCATTGCAGAAATCTACCATATAACAGATACACAGCAAAACGTTCGCTACTCGAAATAACGAGACAAAAGATTGGCGAATGTCGGTAAAAAAGTGCCAAAAAAAAACGCAAGAAACAACTTTTCGTATATTGCAGGTTGTATAAAATTACAAAAGCGGTTGCTGCCACAGTAAAATATCCAATATCTCAACAATGCGGCATATGTATAGCGATCGGCAAGAAGCGTGTACCTATACGTACTACATACACGCAATTATACGGCGTGTTGAAGAAGCAAAAAAAGTTATCGTGCCACTTGGAATTAGCACAACAGTGGCGCCGATATACAGTGAACCGTGAAAAAGTCCAAAGGCAACGCGCACGCGGTTAAAATGAAATTGGTTTCAGAAAATTGGAAATAATGGAGCGGCTGGAAAATAATTAAATTCGATATCTCGAGACGGAGAGGAACTCCGATATATCCAGGCTTTCTGTATACATGTCCTACGTTTCTCTTTCTCATTGTCGATGTGGAATTTTCAAAGAAGAATTTCTAGACGGTGTATATAAATCCTGAAATTCTGGTTAATTGCGAATTCATATGATATATATATACACAGGTATACGTCGTATATGTATTGCTGATATGTGCGAACACGTGTACGTACACACAAGTAAGTTAACTACAGTATAATGAATGCAAGTGAGAGGAATCGAAGGTGGCAACGTACAGTTTTTAACACTGTGTGAAAAAGACGTCAGATATCTCGAGGCTTACGTACCCCCCGGGGGCCGTACCACGATGAATAAAGAAAAAAAGAAAAAAGAAAAAATTAGAAACTTGAAACGATAGAGGTAAATAAAAAAGGAAGCTAAAATGAATAAAATAAAAGTTGGTTTCGTAATGCTGCTAACTATTTACAAGAGGTGATCATAATTTACGTCGTACGACACGTGATCGTAACGTTATTCGAAAATCGATAACTACGAATTGTATTTTAATTTGAAAGGCGGGCTCAGCTACTGCCCACGCAAGTTTCATCGAATTATATTAAGAATTTCAACCCAACTGGGTATATCTTAAAGCGGAGAAAATATTTCAATCTAAAGTCAAGCTTATACTATATAACCATAAACTAGGAAATTTTTTCTAAGAGTAGGTATATCGAGATTTTACTTAATATTATTATTTTCAGACATATGAGCGTATTCTAAACGAATGTGTTGTAGTAAAAAAAAAAAAAAAATTCTGACTCCGAAAATCAGTAAAAGCGAATCATGAGCCTTTTTCAGGAATTTAAATTTCTACGAATAAACGAATTTGCGATTTCGTATGAAATTTTTCTGACGTTTGGCGAGTTAGTGTGACCTTGTGCCAAATTGTGTGGTTCATTCTTTACCAGGGCCGCGTACTTGTCGTATAGCCTATCGCAGTCGCAGACATACCGATCACTTATGTTCTAGCATGAGTGGAATTAGATTGGATCGTTATTAAGAGTGAAAGAAAAAAATGAAGACTGAAAATAAACCAAAAATTTTTTTTTCAATCTTTTATTTTAAGTACGCTGCAACGATCTGAAAGGAATATACCGTGGAAATAAATAATAAATTTTTTTATTGGTCACATAGGTGTACGAAAAAATTTTTCATCCCTTACATGTTGATACCCGGAAGTAATTTCGTTTGCACTTTAAATATCTCTCTCGGAAATACGATCGCCTGTTATCCCTCGTTCCGGGTTCTGGTGTTAAGTGGAAAAAGTTGACGAAAGTGAGAAGGGGAAAGAATATAAATAAAAATGAAGTAAAATAGAAGTAAAATAAATAAATACACGTATATGTGTGTATAGGTATACGTATATATATATTCACAGCTGTAGAAAATAAGAGGAAATAAAATCGCGTTTTTTTTTTTTGTTTTCTTGGTAAAAAAAAAAAAAAAAAAAGGCTATTTTAAGTTGTTTTCAACTCCACGAGTAATTATATACACTCGAGACTCGAGAGATATACGTATGTATGTATACCTGCGACACTTACAATTAAGATTATGTACGTAAGTACCTAGCTGTGTTAAATGAAACATACGCATATGTAGGTATTCGAGTAGGTAAAGGCACGATCACCGAGGCAGGTAAAACTGCCACAAGGTTGACATCAAGCGTTAGTGAAAGCGGCCACGCAGCTGGCATAAAATCAAAGATCAGGCTTTTATAGACTACGTTTTATCTGCACCTTGGTTAGTTATTTCATTCGAAAATTTGTACAGGTAGGTATAGCTGCAGGCTGCAGCAACACAGCAGCAGATATCCATTTAGTTGTTCATTAAAAATCGTTCAAGGTAATTATCATCGTCGAAGGAAATTTACTTTTCATTTATTATAACGATTCTCTTCAATTAGGGAGGCCGGGTCGGAGTTCCGAAATTGTAAAAGTTTCGATCGAAAAAAAAAAAAGTACGAATTCATTTGAGACGATTTTGAATTTTGAGAAACGTTGAAAGTTAATCTTGAACGTAGACAGCTAAAAACCTCGGAAAATCCAAGAATCCGAAAATTCTATGAAGAGGCACGACGTTACATGCGTGAGTTTGAAGTTGCAGAGTTTTGGCCTTTCGGATCGTTAGCTTAAGAAATTTTGAACCCTCGGTGTTTTTCGATTTGAAGTATTTTCAAAGGACTATTCAGACTTTCGTTCAAATGTACTTTTACTAAAAACTGTGATTCGGTAATATTAAAATTCGGAATTTTATTACCGTTCAGAACTCTTCAAATTCGGCAATTAGCCCTGAAAAATAAAAGACGTTTACTAGGTATGCGCTCTTTGCAAGTATATATTTATACACATACATGCCTCATTCTATTTATGAACACTTCTCGCCCCCGCTCTCTCAGCTGTTCTTTTAGTGGGATTGAAACAAGGGTGTCTTCACACCGGTACTCAATGACTTCAACTCTATACATATATCTACAGAAAGATACGCATGGCTAAGAACGAGTTTCAAGAGGTATGAGATTTCTGTTCGTGGAAATATATCGAGGAATAATTTTTTTTTTTTTTTTTTCTTTCCATATTCTTTCGTTTTGACGTGTTCTCGCCGATGTCTGTAATATACCCCTCGTAAAATCGTCCGACAAAGCCATCTCCTTCTCGTTTTTATATATACCCTGCACCTACTTGCGGGGGTTCGAGTTAGTGGAATTTATTTCGATGTCCTTGATGTTAAAATAATGAAAGGTTCAAGAGTAGAGTGAGCTTTTGGCCTGCCAGTGTTCAGTTAGCAACGAGGTTTGGCACGAAGCAACGCAGTTCTAGGACTGTTATTGATTGAGTACTAATTAGAGGAAATGTAGCGGTGAATCACGACGTCAAATATACAATCCTTGAAATTAACTGACATTGGTTAACCGCTGGCAACCAGTTCGACTATCGTCGCATCACATCGCGTCGTATCTCGTCGTAAAGAGACGAGTAACAGCATCTGCATCGCGCGGCCATTACTTACCGTGTGAGAAAAAAAAATTATATTTTAATTACCTAATTAGTTTGGAATATATGAACGAGCGAATCCTGTTTCCGCCTTTTCATACTCGTTAACTCTTACGGACTTGCTAGATTTTTATTTCGAAAATAATCAACTATGAATCGAATACCGATGGGCGGGGGTAGACAGACGCAGCTGGTTAAGTCAAATTTCTCTGGTCTCCCTTCACGAAACTTTCATATCGCATTCTCGCGGTTGGTCGGTATTCGAGTTTTCGGTAAGAGTGTGACCTGGCCTGGTTCCTCGTCGACCATGCAGAGCCGAGAAAGAAAGAAAGAAAGAGAGAGAGAGAAGTGGAAGAAATCGTCGAGAGAAAATAATTAATCGTTCACAACGAATATTTTCAGCAGTCCTCAATTTTCCAATTTTTTTTCTGGTCTTTTTTGAAAAAAAAAAAAAAAAAAAAAAAACGAAATTCGACGAGGCTTCTTCTCCAACTCGTATATAAAATTCGATTCCTACGGCTAAGGGAGGATGGCCGCCATCTTTGGTTTGCTTGTTCCGCAAGAACGATTCGGAATTGCTTTTCTCTGAAGAAGGGACAACGAAGTGAGAAGCAGCGAACCATCAGGCGTAGATATAACCCCAAGAAAATACCGTTTTCACATTTTCCCCAGAGACCCGACGAGAAGTGGGTTGCTAAAGATTTGAAGGGGCTGAAAAACTCGGTGGTTTCGACTATAGTAGAGATAAAAATACTACACCGAGTCACGATAATATGTATATGGTTTAATTAATTATAATATCGGTTGCACAACAAACGGTTTTGAACAATTGTATGGAGATCTATGACATCAGATTTATACACGATTACAGATGATGCGGAAATAAAAATCAAGTGACGCGTGTCTGCAGTCGCCTTAATCGAACTACGTAATTTTATTAGTCGGTTAACCAGATGACTGATGTTTCCGAACATCTTTAAAAGGCAAGCCTCATAGTTAGCGTATCATTTTTTCCCTCTTTTTTTTTTTTTTTTTTGCTAGTGTGCATCCGGTCGCAAAACAGCTGATTTACCGGATGGTATTCCCTCGCTTAATCACTGACGTAAATATCGTCACGTTATAAGCAAGTGATTCATTCAGTTTCCTTATATTCTGTCATATCCAGATGTGACAATGAGTTGAAGCACTGAATTCTCGTTAAGTATATAGGTATAATATTATAAGTAATATAATATCAAACCCGGAAACATCGTTGCGATTAATTTTAGCGAACTGTTTCCTTGATGTTATACGTTCACGATTATAAGTATACTCAAGTGTATTTAACGTATAATGAAAATTCATTGTCGTTACATATACCTACTTCCTTCTCCTTTTTATTTATTGAGATATGAATTCTATACACCTTCGATTGTGAAAGATTTCCATTAATATTCGATATAAGTATTGTTGTACTGATAAGTTACACGCGTTTTGTTTAATCATGTTCGTAATTGAATGACGTGGATTTTACTAAGATAATACGTTTTAAATTAGATATAGATCGCTAGCCTATAAGCTCGGATATGATATTCATATATTTACCAACAGTCATTGCTGATGATTAATCATAATTATAAACGAATGAAACGTTGGGTATAAATATATGAATATGTTACTCATTTCGTAAGATATTGATCGTCTTTTATTATTTCGACATCATGAATTCAATCTCGGTTTTTTTTTATAGCAAATATACGTCTTGAACTTGAAATTTGTAAAAAAAAAAAAAAAAAAATCACAAATATATACGTATACCAAACTACGTTCTGAGCCAATATATCGATGGATTGCAAAATGAAATGGGTTCTGCACCGAGGCTAAAGCCATAAGAGGGACTTTTATGTGGCTTCAGATTGAATCTGCGTCTCGAGGGAACTGTGCCACCTTATACCTCGAGTTCACATTTTATCCCAAGAAATGAGACAGTAATTGCATTTACCTCTTATTACGGCGATATTCTTCAAATCCGTCTACACGAATTCGACATTATATACATCATACATTTTCAAATAACAATATTTCAACTAAAATATCTATCGCAAAGAATATACATATATACATACGTATACGTATCATTCGTTCGAATCGAATGACACTAAATATAATTAGTCATATCATGAAAATGTTTTTACCGCTATTCACGAAGAATTTTTTACTACATATACATATGTATAAGTCGCTGTATATTACGTTTATGTCCTTATGTATTACTTTTACAACAATGGCAATGAACAAATGGTTTTTATACGAGTAACAAGTCTGTACTCTTAATATACACAATGCGTTTCGTAAGATTCGATTATTAAATCTTCTAATAAAACACTTTGTCTAATCGAAGCTTAGGGTGTGTTATGTATAGTTAAATGACTCCGCAGTCAAAGCTAATGAATGAATGAATGAATAAGTGAATGAATTGTTAATGATTTGATGCAACGATAACGTAAGTATTTAGCATCGGGATGTAAAGAGAAATTGAGGAAAAAAAAAGGAAAGAAAAAAAACAAGAGAGTTTACATAAATTATAATTAATTATATTGTTACTTATTTTGTTCGTTTTTCTTTATAATTACAGCAACTCTCTTTCCCGTCGTCACAATCCAGTCATGGAACAGCGGGATTCACCTTCAGCCTTTCCGGCAATCAGGATATCGAAGGGCCACAGGGCAGTTTCGAATGTATACAACAGACCGGAGCCAAGTATGTTGAAATGATATGATTATTGTCGATAAGTAATGTTCAAGGAACCGAAGACTATAAGATTAGAATAATAATATTCTTGGTAAAACCGCGTCATGGCCATTGACAGTTTATTCATTCAACATTCATTTGTATCACAGGAGTTTGGAAAGCCTTGGTACACTGCCATGTAAGATGCGGATACAGGCGAAAGATGACGTGTACGAGGCAACCAGACATCGCATGGCTGTTGCTGAGGAAAATCACAAAAATAAATGGTAAGAAATTTTTCTCTTTTATAAATATTTCTTCGGTTTCTTTTTTCTATTTTTCATTCAGAGCGTTTATTCAGCCGAGAAAAGTAATTTCTGTTCCCCTGCTAACGGTGTGTATAGTACACACATACGTACGTACAGCTGATATAATATAAAAAGTTGAAAAGAAAAAGAAAAAAAAAAAACTAAAACTAAGAAATGTATCATATAATAATTTTCATAAGCATAATTTTCTATTTTACGCCGATGTTACAGAATAATTATAATAGTGGATCGATATTGGTTCTAATATTAAACGAAATTATTCGTATGTAGTTGTTTTTTTTTTTATTAAATAGAAACATCCGATTTGAAATATAATTACAATTATTCTTAGATCTCGGTTGATATAATTATGTCAAGATTAATTTATAGACGTTAATTACTTCAGCCATTGTATAATATGCTAACTTCCGTGAAAATACGTATGTGCACGTATGTACATACAGTATAATATATAATTTTTATATTGACGATACCGCGGTGGTCGGAAATCTATTGACACTGCACTCGCGAGTTGTTAATTTGTTTAGTCGACGTCACTGTCAAGGCTACAAGTGCTTCACATATGCCCAGGCTACAGCGGATAGCACAGACATGTCATAACAATCTAAATAGCCACAACAATATGTAGATATACCTATATCTATGCTTGCCTCGCATTATTAGCTTTCAAACATTATTATTTACGAGTAACGTTTGAAATATTACAATATAATGATTAATATTTATATTATCTTCTATTTACGATTTCTTATAAATATATACAACTCGTCTTCTTAGTTTTTACTCTTTTTTTTTTTTTCAATTTTGTTTTTCTCTTTTAGTTTGTTATCGAAATTTTAGCATATCTCAATTCGCGGAGCGTAAAAATATATCGTAAATGTTATCAAGAGGTTAACTTCATTTTTAGATAATATAAAAATATTTTTATCAGAGAGAGAATTATTCCTTTGCGCACAAAAAAAAAAACTGAATATTATTAATAAATATTGAAATTGAACATAATATAAGAAAGAATATGGAAAGAATATAAAGTAGGTAATTTAATGCTGAAACATTTTTTTATTTATTAATTTTTTTTCGCCCACAGCACAAGGGTAATCAAAGCGAACGGGCCAGACATCGGGCGTAAAGTTAAGGTCAAAGTGAAAGGAGGTACTGGAAGAACTATTCCACCCTCAGCACCTCCGAGAGTACGAGAACCACCGATTACAGTGTCAAACTCCGCATCGAGTATCATGCCGTCGTCATCTACCACTCAATCTCGTCTGTCATCGTACAAACCCACCCCTAGCAACAATCCACCCCCTGCTGCCCGTGCTCAACCTGAGAAAAAGATATCCGACATTATGCGGAGGCCTTTGAAGTGAGATAAATTCTATTTACTTCTGTTTTATTTTTTCTCCCGCTATTTTTGGTCTACTCAAAAATTTGAACAATTCTTTAAAGTTTTTGGAAACCTAAGACTTCCGAGAATATTTTATT
Source organism: Macrophya alboannulata (assembly GCA_949628255.1). Classification (NCBI taxonomy): domain Eukaryota; kingdom Metazoa; phylum Arthropoda; class Insecta; order Hymenoptera; family Tenthredinidae; genus Macrophya; species Macrophya alboannulata. Next base: position 14,844,168 of record OX451209.1, read on the forward strand.
ACGATCGTCCGTTAAAATTACCTTTTTCTCGGATTCTATTTTTCCAGTATTTTTGACTTCCTATAGTTTTCAAGAAATTGCTCGAATTACATTCCGAGTATGAAATATAAATACAGAATTTTCATCAGGGAAATTAATAAATGAAAATACAGAATTTTCTCATAATTTTTTGTCTTCGTCTTTCGTCAAAAGGTGAAAGAGTAAAAGCCCCCTAATCGAATTAGCTCTGTATTTTAAGTGGAAAAAAAATATTACCGAGTTATTAATTTTTTATTTTATTTACTATTTTTTTTTTTTTACTCAACAGAGAAAGACTTATACACCTCCTCGCTCTGAGGCCATACAAGAAGCCCGAGTTGCACGAGCGCATCTACAGAGGTATTACATAAAGCTGTATTATTACATGACTTAAATGTTGTACAGTAAATATTAAAAGCTCAAAGTATACTTTAACAAGACGATATAGTCTAGGTAGGGTTTTATATCAGGATATAAATATTTTATTATTCAACAAAAAAAAAAAAAAAAAATCTATAATAAAATAATGAGCAAATTTGTGATTCAAAAATTTAATTAAGATAAAGAAACGTTCTTCAGTTGAGTGAAAATAAAGAAAATCTTCTATTTGTTTCAGAGGGTATCAAAGAGCGAGAAAAGACTATAATTACAACGGTGCTGAAGCAGGTAGCTTACATGCATCGGGATAATACTTACCATTTGAATCGTGGTGTGTGGAACGACGTCCAAGAAGATTGGCCTTTTTATACCGAGCAAGATAAGACAATGCTGAAGCGGCGTAAACCACAAAATTTGACGCCACCCGGCTCCAGTGATGGTGGGTCTTGTGGTAATTGATCTTCAATTTTCAGATATTTATAACAAAATTGACAAGGTGTTGAAATCAAATAATTTGAAATCACTGGATCAAATCAATTCGTTTTTGTCACAAATTATGGATCGTTTTAGATCATCGTAGTTCTTTCTTCTTAGACAAATCGTGTCTTTTAATACTTTAAATTCAGTTGCTCGCGTGTACCTCGCGATTAGTATTTTAAATAGAAAATTGGAAAGCTTGAACTGAACATATGGGAAAGATTTGTGAACACTGAAATAGAATATAATATAAACATTTACTCAATATCAAGATATATTATACGAATGTTCAATAATTTGAATATTCGAACAAACTTCTCAGCTTTTTTGTTCCGTATTTGGTTTTTGAATTTTAAGATCACACAAGCGAAGATAGTAAAGATTCTCTCAATATCATATGAAGATGTAGCAGTCGATAGTTTTTGCATTTAAACAACCAGCAGTCAAACTAATCTTGAATCATACCTTAAGAAATTTAAATAAAATAGAATATATGTTGTTTGCTCAACTCTGATAATTCGCGGTGGAATCTTTCTGTAACTTCCTGTCTAAAACTTTGAAAAAAGTTAATCTTCTCTTTAATCTCTCGAAATACCACGATATGAAAGATCGATATGAAAAACTTGACTAGTTTGAGAGGATCTCACGTTGTAAAATCTATTCTATTCGTTTTAATATACATTTTATACGAGAAATCAGACATGAACTTATTTTACTTTATTGAAATTCAAACAGGTAGCGGTCAATCGCCAAACTCTACGCATCCAGGATCACCGCCTGGAATAACAGCACCACCTCCGGCTTTATTGGGTTCCAAGAGACCAGGATACTTTCAGGGAAATGACGGTCTCCCAACTAAGAGACCGCGGATATCTCATTACCGTAAACCAGAATCCAATAGTTCTACGACGACCAATAATCCATCGGCTCCTGCGGACAATGGAAGGACATCTGGTGGTGGTGGTGGTGGTGTTGGTGTTGGTGGTGGTGGTGTTGGTGGTATCAACAGCTGGGAGCAGAGACAACAACGTGAACGCGATTATCGTGCCGAGAGAACAAACAGTGAAGTGCTTCGAAGCAGCTATGGTGCCAGCAAATCGTGCCTGACACCGTCCAGTGACTGTGAGGAAATTCATAGCGTGCATAGCAATCTAAACAGCCATAATTCGCATAGTAGTCTAGCCCATAATAACGTTATAAATAACCATAATGGTAACAGTAATAAATTGAGCAGTGGTGATAGCGGTGTTGTGAATTTCGTTAGAGGAAGTGGTTCCAGCTATGGGGGTAGCCCAAGTGCGAGTGATAGGAGAGATCGGGACGATCGAGGTAGGGAAAGAGAGAGGGAGCGGGAAAGGGAGAGGGAAAGGGAGAGAGAAAGGGAAAGGGAGAGGGAGCGGGAGAGAGAGAGGGAGAGGGAGAGGGACAGAGAAAGGGAACAACGTGAAAGAGAAAGAGAAAGAGAAAGAGAAAGAGAGCGCGAGCGAGAGAGAGAAAGAGAGAGAGAACGGGAGAGAGGAGAGCGAGAAAGGAGTGTAAATAGTGGCTCGACTAATTACGAAGTTACACCTCATAGTGGCAATAGTTACATTGGTAATACAAGTGGCAATTCAGGGCATATTGACTCCGCATCTCATCTATCACCTCCCAGATCCGAAAGCATAAAGAACTCCGAAGACTACCTCACGTAAGTATTATTCTACAAAATAATTATACACATATTATACTTGCGTATAGTCTACATTACGAACTGTTTAGCTCCGAGGAAATGATTGGAGAATTATTTTAATCTGAATATTATTAATTTATTTTATTTTTTTTTTTCATAAACATCCAACGGCAGGTACTACACGACAATCAGCAGCATGGAGCAAAAGAAACGTTACAAGGCAGAGTTTACCGCGGACTACGAAGAGTACAGGCGTTTACATACACAGGTCGCTAAGGTTTCAAAACGATTTTCCCAACTCGAGGAACTTTTAAAGAAAGAGCATAAAGCTGGAAATGAAATTAAATACTCGGTTAGTTTCATTAAATTATATATATATATATACAAGTCATATATCCTTTTATCAGAGAATATACTGGAACAAGTATCATCTCTTATTGTGATTTAGAAAGATATATTGATGAATTATTGTTGAAAAGAGAAATTTAATCTTGTACTATCTCATTCGAGAATTTTGCAAAAAAATGATGAAAGACTTTCTCTGAGATTAAAAAGAAAATTGTCACTCATTTACAATTGTTGTTAATTTTATGTGCAGGAAATCAAGAGCCAAATATTGTCAGAGTATAACGAAACCAAAAATGATCCAGATCATCAGGAGACTAAGAAGCGGTTTCAGTATCTTCACGACAAACTGAGTCATATAAAGCGGCTTGTTCTTGAATTCGATTCTCAAAATGGTAGCGGGGGAGGAGGAGGCAGTTTGCACAACTGACACAAGCTCAAATGCTCATCCCTCCTGTTATTATCGTTTGTTAATAAGCTGCTGTCGACGTTATTGCCAAGCATGCATTTTCTCGGCAAACTCCAAGGTTAAATGAAAATTGTTCCTGAGACGTCAAAAAACCCCGAAGACAATTTGCGCGTCGGTTTAAATTAAACTGTTTTGTTAAACAAAAGCAGTTGCTTTTTTTTGACTTACCCACAGAAATGCTCATTAATTTCGTATTTTGATCTAGAAGAAAAAAAAAACAAAGGCCATAGATTCTGCTCAAACTGTCCATAAAACAGCGGATTCACAATTGTATAAGGCAATGATATTGACAAGTTTTGATATCTGGTTCTACGACAAGATTTTCGTTATTGCTGGATACATTTACTTCGCGAAGCAATTACCAAGCACGGAAGACAATCCTAACGTATATGAAAGATTAAAAGAAAAGTAAATAAAATAAATAAATAATTAATGAAAAATAAAGAGAGAGGACCTTGTCCCGCATCGAATAAGCTGCGTCTACGTCCAAGACTGTCCAGAGAATAAAAAAAAAATAGTAAGCTATAAATAATACAGTACGCACGTCCAAAAGTGTCCAGTAGTTATGTGAGAGTGAGAAGAGAGTCTAAGGATTAAGACTAGTAGAAGTTTGAAAGCATTTCAGCCAAATAGAAAGCAAAAAGAATAAGAAATTCGAAAAAAAAAATTGATAAAATAAAATAAAAAAATGAATAACTCATTGGAAAACAGACTTTTAAAAGCAACACAAACTTTCAGACCCAAAATTTTCTTAAAAAATATCAAAAGTTATGTAATATTAACTTTATACCATATCAAATTTATCGACGATCCGAAACGATAGGCCAATAATATTAGTCCCAGGACCGTATTATTTTTTCGTTGCTTTATCCATTTTTTTTTTTTTTTTTTCTCCTTTCTTTTTAATATTGAACAAAAAATGTAATTTTTAAAAACTGAAGTTTGGTACATCTGGTAATGACAAAACTTGAGTTTTGATTTAAAAAGAAGAATCAGAAAAACACGGTGATTAATATATGAACAAAAAAATTATACACACAGATTTTCCGTACCATATGATATAGAATAATAAAATTGAAAACAAGAAAAAAAGTTTTTTAAATAGAAAAAAACCAAATGTATTTAATATCACTGATACGACAGACACTGAAAATTCCGAAGCCGCTGGCTCAGCCGCCAAATGCCAAACTAAGAGTAAAAAAAGAAAGTTATCCATTAAAGTAATTAGTAATTTTTTCAAATGGTAAAAGAATTGTCTAAAACAGACTCGGGAATCTCTTAAATCCGCCTGAGGGAAAGGGAATATAGGGATAATCAACGATTGACTAATAAAAATAAAGAAAAGATAGAAAAAAAAAAAAACAAAGCTTGTGATTTGTGTCCAGATTGTGTATATGGAGTAATATAAATATTTTAATAATTTTAACGATAGTAGTTATTAAATAATAATATTAAAAATATATGTAATTCACAATAACATCAACCTTTTAAAATATCAAGCTAAGTTTAACGATTGATCATTTGATGATATATATTGTACAGGCAAACCGTGATGTTTCACTTTTACATAAAATACTTTGTTGTATAATTATTATTATTATTATTAATATTATTATTATTATCATTATTATCATTATTTTTTGAATGAAATTTCATTAGTTGATATATATTTATCACAGAAAACTGGTAGTAGGTGAAAACCGTGATGAACATTGATCACACTTTGTGCCAAATATTAAAAATAGTTTATATATCAGAAAAGAATAGCCAAGACAGTTTATCATACAACGGACGTACGAATTTTTCGGTATTGAGTTTATTTCTTTTATTTTTCTTTCCAATTTGTAAATATTATATTAAATTTTCTGTTTTCACCGTTTACCTTGTTAGAGGGTATTCAATAAAATCCGGACAAATTCACCGGGATATTATAATAGTTTAAAACGCTTAGGTGTTGTTCCATGTGCATCTTAAAGTATTTACTTTCTCTGGTATTCTGTGGTATTATAAGGGTAGTGTAGGCCCACGATAAAGATATATGCAAGATATGGGAAGTGACAAAACGGTTTTCAAGGGTAAGTTGGCCTCTCCCATACCGCCGAAATTCTTGTTGAAATAGTAAATTACTGTTTTTTTTTTTTCTTTTTCTGATCTTCTTTTTGAATTTCTATTTATTTATTTTTTTTTTGTCTGGATCTATACGAAAGTGAGTTTTGAAATATGTGTATTTATAAATTTTGCTAACACTTCTTTTATTCGTTGAAAATTTCGCGATTCAAGTTATTTTTATCATTTTATTATTTTTTTTTTTTTTAATTCTGTTTTGTTGTTATCTATGTATATCTACGCGTGATACTTGTACAGTAAATTATTAATATCCAATACCAGTGTTGGAATCGTTTTTAAATTAGTAATATTATTTAATTATAAACTAAATCTTAATTTCCGAAAATACCTAAATTACTGCCTTATCTATATTTACGATCAATTTTATTTCTTAAAAAATTATCGTTTCAATGGTTTTTCTCGGGCCAGCTTAGCCTAGTAAGCTTTATACGAATGACGATGATTACAAAGAGATGTTACGTTACTCAAATTCTAGTATGTTACATAATATGATGTGTTTACGTTTTAATTAAAACAAATGTTATATCGAGATGCTGCTACATCACAAAAAAACAAAACAAAAAGAAAAAAAAAATTTCACGTTTGTTATATTTTATTACGGCAGTGTCTGCTCAATACCCAATTCAGAGGGAAAGAAAAAAACAAAAAAATGTACTAAATAAGAAATGTTGAAAATTCTTCATTACACAGAGAAGAACAATATGAGCGCATAGGGAATGTATGGCACAGTGCTTTTAACGTGTGTACAGGGAAAAAAAGGAAAAAAAGGAAAAACATGAAAAAAAAAACAAAAATCAAGTGACTTCACTCATAATATAATTTATAAAATATATAAGAAAAAAAAAACAAATAAATAAATGAAATGTAACATTAACCAAGTGCGTATGAGAAAAAGAAGCAAAAAAATACAAATTAAAAAAAAAAAAAAAAATAAAATAAAATAAAATAAAACAAAAAAAATAAAATAAAATAAAAAGTAAACAATAATGGGTGCATAATAATATATTCTCTTGATGGGTTACTTTAATTCGTAATTTTTTTGCATTGCAAGTTAATAAAACACTATTGAAACATGAAACATTCGTTTTTTTTCTTTAATTTATCTATCTTTCCAATCAGCAATCAGCAATCGTGCCTTAAAGAAAGGGTTTCAAATCAATTTTATTATCCTTTCAATGAAGCACGATGAATATGTATATTTATACATACTTTTTATATATAGGTATATACATACATGATTATACCCGTATCTAAAAATTGGACCCTTTGAAATTCAATTTACTAGTCAACATCTACGACACTGTGTCATACATGGTAATTATAGGCCTCTCCGTATTGATCTTAAGTAAATAAACTAGTTACCATAACATAGGTATATATAAGTATATACCAGTCAACAATTTTCACAACATCGCAAACCGTTTTTTTAAACTATAAAACAAAGGCAGCTTTCAATGCAACATGATAAAAAAATATATATATATGTATATGTATTGGAAAAATCTCAACGATTAATATACAACAACATACATACAGTGCAGCAAAACTTTGGTGACTTGATTAAAAAAATAAAAAAAAATTGAAAGTTAGAAAGTATAATAAATTGATTGGATATATCTACGGCGCTTCCTCTGTAGAAATATATCTTCCAATAGGCTTAACACGTTTAATCCTATACCAAGATTATTCATTTTCATCTCCCGTTATATATGAACGGAACAATTTATATCTTCAGAATTTAAATTGCTGTTTTTTTTCAAGAGGTAATTATACGTTGATTGGGGGCATTTAGAATTTCAAATTGAAAATATAAAAAGAAAAGTATTCATTCGATGAAATAAAAACATATTTTATTTAAAAATTATTATTATTACGTTCAAATAGAGACTCAAGAATTTTGTGTAACTAATTTTATCGCTAAATTCAAGTATTTAATCATATCCACTACTGCTGTGTTCGAAGTTATCAGTTTTTGGTGAATTATTATAGAAAGTAAAGTTTTCATAAGAAAGAAGAAAGAAAAAAAAAACAGAATTAATCAAGTGCCAATTTTAAAGGAACAAATCTATATAAAAGTAACAATGATTGTATATGCAGAATACCAAAACGGCAAATTAGGGTGTGCCAGAAGACTAGAGGTATTAAATAATATTATTAAACACTATCTATTTTGTTTCATTCATCCAGTTTATCTCATGGAATATAGTTCAACGAGAAAAGAAAAAGATATCTTATCAAAAAAAAATTTGTCGGAGCACGAATTTCGAACTAATATTTTGTCACACCCTTGTTTTTTATTTTTTATTTTTTTCGAATACATACATTTTACTTAAAATATTAAACGTGATAGGTTTGGAGATTATTGACAAACGATAATAAAAGAAAAATATAAAAAGATAAAAAGAAGGAAAGAACAAAAAAAACTAAAAAAGATAAAATGATTATAGACAATTTATACATATTATACATAATATATAAAGGGAATTACACATTCAGATTATAATGATTGATTAGATATTGCTTCCCTGTGTGTGACGTCCTTTTTAGAATTTCATGTAAAGAGAGGAGAACAGGGGTGTGCTGGTGCGTACCATGTGCTGTTATTAATTTGTATTATTACTATCATTTATTGTCATTATCTTCGTTATGATTGCTGTAATATTAGAATTACTCGTCAGACAAATTCGTACATATGTAATATTAAATAATCATATATTTGTTAAGACCTAGAGCGTATAGTTAGCATTCTAGAATTTTATGTGCCTGGAATAAAGATTTCGCTGCATGTAGCATATATAGGTATATACCACGACGTTAAAAGAAACTCGCTGATATAGTATAGAGTCGCGAAAATTTTTCAAAAATTAATAACACACCATCATTTCTGGTATAACGAACCACATATAGTTGATCGATCGAAGAGTTTTAAAATTCGGACAAAAAGAGTGACTATTCAATTCCAAATATTGATCAAAAGTTTTTTTTTTTTTTTTAAAGGTATATTTAGAAAACGAAATGTACTTGTATATACGTGCCTAATCTAACAACGTAAATTAAAATCTAATTGTAAGTGCCAATCAATTTTTTTTCTTTCTTTCTTTTTTTCTTTCGTTAGATTCTTTGTTCTTCATTCTTTTGTATGCGTGTAAATGTATATTGCGCCTAGAATCGTATTGAAATCCAAATTTTCGTCATCAATTATTCTCGTTCGACCAGTCGAATTATATTGTTAATGTTTCGTTGTCTTATTTTTGTTTTTTTTCTTCATTATTGTCGCGTAAAAAAACAAAAAACAATAAATAAAAATCAGATGCAAATATACTTCGGAATGTATAGCCTGCAATGCGTGAAGAATGAATTGGGTATATCGAATGGGGGGTAACTCACTCGTTGAAGCTTTTATTGTTAGATTAAAAATGCTGACAACAATCAATAATAATCGAAATTTCGACTTTTTATTATTATTATTATTTCTAATAATTTATTATACATTTATACATCGAAATTGGTATAAATTTCTTGCCACTTATTTTGGCTTTTTCATTATATATTTTTTTTTTTTTCGTTTTTTAATTTTATTTTGTAGCGGGAGGGAGGGAAGGAATAAAAAAAGCAGAAAGAATGACTCGAGATTTTTTTTATTTTGTTTTTTTTTTACAAAAAGTATTTTAAATTTTAAACAGAATAATAATTTCAGATTTTAATTCTCTTCGCGTTTAAAATGAAACAAATAAATATATGACTAAAAATAAACTTTCCTATATAGACACTGTACATATACATACATATATGTATACATATAAAAGGGAACACGTACTGGCTCAAAAAAAAAAAAAAAAAATTGTTTAAATATTCATACAGTTTTTAGAGTGCAGAGAATTTAGAGATTAAACAAAAAAAGAAATGTAGCAAATCTAGATAAAATATGAAACAAAATAAAATTAAAAAAAAAAAATGAAAATGAAAAAACAACACAGGAAACAAACAAGGAATGAAAAATCAAACCGCGTATAAATAGTTGCGTGACGAAAGATTAAAACAATTGTATGATATTCGTAGAAAGTAGAGATAATATGTAATATGAAATTTCACGGAGACGAACAACTCGTAACTAGCATGCCCCTATTCTGTTAATTTTTATAAGTAATCGCATATAAAATGATATATGTAATAAATATTATGATGTACCATTTACCAAGTCAAGTGCATTAAGTAGTTAATAATTCATATAATAGAGAATTGGACGTAATCAATTACGCAGAAAGGAGTTAAACAACTGTGCAGGATAATTGATCCTTTCTTCATATTATCACCGATTATTCATTGGCAGTTTTGACCTTTCTGCGTGACCACGGGCCAATTATTTCGTGTAAACACATAAAGTCGATATTGTGTACGGATATATATATACTATATATATATATATATATATATATATATATATATATACACATAATGAAAGCAGCGTTGTACTTTAGAGGTAAAACTATTGTTAATTTTCCTGCAGGCACACGGTCGCCTAATAATGAAAAAGGTGTGTTTTTCCCGCCACTCTTATAATTGAATTATTTAAAGAGAAGTTAAGAAAAAAAAAACATTCTTTGTTCAGTATAATATAATGTATAGATACCGTTCTCATTTTAACAGCTTATGTAAAACGTTTTTTCACGTTTATCTGGCCACTTTATTTGAATTAACCACTAGACGCATGAAATTTAAAATTATACAAATCGTGTTTGTAACGAAATAGAAATAAATTTTTGCTCGTGGTTGATTCGAAAACACGATTTCAATATCTAAGCTCAAACACGCTTAGCCTTTGGAGTTAGTAAAATGATAAACCAGTCTTAAAATGCTTTGAATTTCAACCAACAAAGAAAGAATAAAGAAAAAATTGAAAAGAAAAAAAATTTTAAAATAAACAAGTCATACCGAAAAACTTAACAATTATACAAAATGGGTGGAAATCAATACTTAACGAAAAAATAAATAAATGAATAAAAATATATAAACTGATACGTGCCGAAGAATGAAACGTGAATTAACGTGTGATTAGTTTATAAGCGTTAAAACGATTATGATATAATCTCTGCATATTATACATATACACATAATATACACATAATATACAATTACTTATATGGTACTTGTGCACAAGATTCCTCTTTCTTTATATTTTCTTTCTTCAACATCGCGCAGAAAACGAGGTATGAAGTTTCTTTTTTGTTTTTTT